>CM055851.1:30168066-30393066 GCA_029490765.1 Euthynnus affinis | reverse complement strand
AACGAGTGAGATCGAAGAGAGGAGGATTTATTTGATTGGATGGGAGTTTCTCGTCCTAAAAAAAAAAAAAAAAGGAGGAAGAAGGAGGAAAACCAGAGGAAAAGAATCATCTTAATGAGATTTTTTTCTTTATTTTAAAAAGGGAAAATCAATCTGGGGGTGCTTTATCTGCAGCAAAATACACAGAGAAATCATTAACGGGGAGGAAACAGACAGAGCTGCTGCTTTATGGATTAATAACTGGAACACACACACACACACACACACACAGAAAAACACCGAGCGTCAATATCGGCTCATTTGTTAAACTGGAAATGAGGATGTGGACGAAAGAAGGTCAAGAAAAGACAGTTTTAGCTGTTTAAATGTTTCTCAGAGGAAGTGATTTTAAAAGCTTGACAGTAACAAGCGTGAAAAGACGGACAGAGCTGCACCTCTGTATCTCCAGCAGCCACAAGTCTGCGTGTTAGGGGTGGAGACTGAGCTGAGATGTTGTTAGCGTAGCTTAGCTGGAAACAGCTAGCCTGGATGTGTCCACCGCTTTAAAGCCGGCGTGATCAGTTTCAGGACGTCGTGGCATAAAAACAAAGTCGCATTAAGCTCTGCTGTCAACTTCTGTCCAAAGTGCTGGCTTGAAACTCTGCGCCAGTTTTTGTTTGGTGTCGATAGACCGAGTAAAAACGGAGATGCGTTGATATAAAAATCAGGTTTACTCAAGTGGAAAAGTGTGTGAGATGGGACGGTAGATCTTCATCAAAGAGTGGCGTAGCTATTTTTGTTGTAAATAGATGTATATAGATTGATTTTATCTCAGTGTTACCATCATATGTTCACATTTGCAGCCTTTAAAATGTTTCATTGAACATTTTTGTGTTTCTTACAGTCAAAATACGATGATTTTCCAGTTCAGATTTTATGTATTTTGTGTGTTTTTTGGCTTCAATACAATGATATAGTATGTTAAAGTGAAAAAATAACTGTCTGGTCATATAGATGATGTTGTGCTGAAAAAGAAGACACCAAACATCAGCATGTTAAACATTTGTTAAAGTGATATATAAACTCCTAGACTCTGATATTGCACCGGATCTATTTCTTGCTGTATTCATCCGCCCGCTCCTTCCGTGCAGCGTCTCCGGCTGCAGTTCGGTTGGTTTAATGCAGGTTTTTGGTTGTTGTGAATCAAACCTGGCGACCTTTCTGTTCCAACGAGACTTTTAGCAAAGAGCAGTTTCCTCGAGCTCAACATGAAACCAGACGCTCCGACTTCTACATCTCACGTTAGAAAACTCGTTCGGCTCGTCCATCGCAGCGAATTGCAGGTGAAACAGTGAAACAGTGAAACTCTGTTGTTTACCTGCCGACTGTTTGCCCTCATGATAACTTTCCACACTTGTAACTTCCTGTCTTGACTTATTATAAACCGCCGTACAGTGTTTCGGTGTGTGAGAAGCTTTCAAACTCATGGATCTGTTATTCACCAAGCGGCCAACCTTTTTTTTTCATCAGTGTCTGAAACAACAACAACAGAAAAATGGTTTAATTTAGTTGTTTCAGCAAAATGCCCCCAAAATTTACATCAAGTATTAAATGAAGACAGACCTGTAACGGACACAGGATGTTATTATAGAGCGCAGAGGGATGAAGCACATGTTTGCTTCCTGTTATTTATAAGCATAACCATCAAAAACCACCTGAATCACCAGCACTTATCCTCCTTTTTTAAAATATTTTCCTTCCTTGCTCCTCCCACTGTAAAAAAAAAAGTACGTAACACATAACTTATTGATTTAGTAAAAATAAAAATAATATCTATATAGTGGATCGTTTCAGTGTGGAAAACAGAAATTAACACATGATAGGAAGGTCGTAACAAAAGCAGACGAGACGAGTGTGTGTGTGTGTGTGTGTGTGTGTGTGTGTGTGTGTGTGTGTGTGTGTGTGAGACGCTGGTAGAGTCCATTGACCTTCCTTCATCTCCCTGTAAGCAGGACAAATATTTAAAATAGATGTCATGTCCTGGACCGCCTCCAATGTAACTCTGAGTGTGTGTGTGTGTGTGTGTGTGTGTGTGTGTGTGTTTCAGTGGCTGATCCCTTCACCACCCATCGCTGAAAAACCACAGCTCTCTCTCTCTCTCTCTCCCTCCCTCCCTCGCTCGCTCGCTCTCCGACAGCCACTAATAATAACGCATGAAGGCAGTCACACCAAATGAAGACAAATGCCGTCCGCTGCTTTGGAATCATAATCTCTCCTCTCTCTCTTTTTTTTCTCTCCTCCTCGCTTTCCCCTCCATGCTCTCTCGCCTCCCCGTTCTTGTCCTCCACCCTCCGTCCCTCTCCATCTTCATCTCTCTCTCTCTCTCTCTCTCTCTCTGCTCAGCTGCAGACTGAGATGTCTCTATAGAAACCTCAAAATCTGATCTTGTATGTTTTAAGTGGGGGAAAAAAAAAAGCTCTTAAATAAGAAGAAGAACAATAATAAGAAAACATGAGAATCTGTGGTTTCCTCCGTGTTTCTGGTTTGTTTTCTTACAGCTAATAATTCACCACGATCACCAAAAACTCACAGTTTCACACTTTGAACTTTGACCTTTGGTAACGGGGGCCGACACCGATCACGGGGGGAGGTGATGTGACTGATCTACATCGCCACGAAAAGCTGCACCAGAATCACCCAACAGGCTCAAAGAGTGTTTGCTGTAGTATTAAACCAGACCTGCAGTTACCACCGGTCACCACAGGGGGCGCCAAACCAATCGTAATGTTTGGTTTTGTTGTCCACTTGGGGGCAGCAGAGACAACACTGTCATATGAAGTGACATATTTAGCTATAGCTGGTTTATGTAGACTCATTAGAGAAATATGATAATAATTAATAAGTATAAACAATAAACATTAAAGTGAAACAGCGTTAGAAGCGTCTTTAGCTTCTGTTCCGTGACGTGTTTCCCAGCGAAAGCCAGTTACGAGACGGGTTTAAATCAAATCCTTCACATTTGATTGGATGAACTTCTGTAAACGGTGACGAGTCATCAAACATTTGTTATGTTTTCTACAGGAAGAGGAAAGATTTAAACACACCGCGATACAGATTGTCATCATATATTTTGGTGCGTGACGAGAGATAATGAACAATTAACACAGACTGGGAGTCTAAACCTGCAGTAACTGGTGTTTAGTTTCTATGCAGTAACTCTGACACGTCATCATCAGCTTTAAGTTGAACTTGTTAGCAAACAGTTGCTTTTATTTATCCAGCAGTTGCAGAGCATATGTGGTGAATGCAAAGTCCAATCTTCTCTCTCTTTTAGCTTCTTGTTTCTGCTCCTCACCAACATCCTGAGGGAAATATCTGGCTCTTTAGCTGCTGAACGCTACGAGAGGAAGCTATGAGAGCCGCTGAGAGTCAACCAGAGCAGTAAAAGTTGCAGATAAACAGATAAACAACGAGCTGAAACTCAACTATAAAGCTCCGTAAAGCTTTAACACATCGCACACCGCTGCATCGTTTTGTAAAAGGAGAGAGGAGGACGTTTAAAGGAGTAAAACTGTTCAATAAAAAAAAATTAGCATTAAGGAAAAACCTCTTCAGTAAAGCGCTAATGATCATTAGCATGTATTCTGCCAGTGATGAATCCTGATTGCAGCCGACTTCCAGCCGTTTCCTCCCCAGTTTAAACCAGAGCCCCCCCCCCCCCCCCCCTCCATCCCCCCTCATCATCCCCACCACCACAGATGAAGAAAAGGCACAGCTGAATGGTGATGTTCACACCATAACTGCGGGGATAATTGATTAAATGAGCATTGTAATTACATTTTCTCTTCCTAATATTGAAGATGTTATCAGTGTATCTTTTATCATTAAGTTAATCAGGAGCTAAGACAACATTAAAGAGAACGAGCGAGCATGTGATTAACCAAAGAGAGAGAGAGAGAGAGAGAGAGAGGGATGGTGCACTGAGGGTGTTTTATTTCATTTTAAAGCATCATTTCTGTGTTTGTTTGTTTGTTTTCACATCTGACCAATGAGAGGAGAGAACACGCTCACCTGGTTACTCGTTTTGGACCGACTGGACGTCATGGAGACAGACTTTTATTTATTTATTTATTTATGAGTGTGTTATTGTGGCGAGTTTGTTGTTGTCACCTGTTGTTGAACATGAATCAGCTTCACACACGAGACAAAACCCAGAATGAGGAAGAGAGAGAGAGAGAGAGAGAGATACTCCTGACGTACGTCTGTGCATCTGCTCTGTGTCTCGTGTGTGTGTGTGTGTGTGTGTGTGTGTGTGTGTGTGTGTGTTTTGGAAGGGTATCCTAAGGTTAAACTGCAGAGAAACAGCATCCATCTGGAGAGCATTAAAGAGATTTATCAACACTGCTGTCCTTGAGTCATACAACATATTCTGTATATGTGTGTGCGTGTGTGTGTGTGTGTGTGTGTGATCACCCGTGTCCACCCACTTCTCATCTCCATGGCAACAGATTTGAGACCAGAGAGACACATGACCTGTCAAAGTTTTCAAAAAAAAAAAAAAAAACAACAATAGAGGAGAAGGATATTGAACGGAGTGTGACAGCTGACAGAACGATCTCCGCTCATGACCTCCTTACTCCATCACTTGTTTCCCGGAGCTTTCGACCATGTTTAACGGTCTTCCTCAGCAGGTTGTAGGTGTTCAAAACTTTCAGGACGTCTTGTCTCGTCCGAGTCGAGCTGAGAGTTTTGAAACGTGTGAAAGTGTGAACACCTACAGATGATGTCAGCTGATCAAGACTAGAGAATAAACAGCTGATTGATTGTTTTAAAACAGGATTAATTTATAGGAATCAGAAGAGAAAGACATAAAAAACCATTGAGGAAATCATCTGTAATCATTCCTCCTGTTCATAAAGGCTAAAGGAAAGCATTTAAAGTGTGTGTGAAGCTTCTGTTCAGCTTCATCAGTCTGAGTTTAGTCATATCAAGTGGATATCTGACACATTTACAGTCTTTTTAAGCATCAAATTCTCCTCTTTGTGTTTCCCTGTTGAGCTGCAGGTGGAAGTATAGAAACAAAAAGAGGGACTTTGCCACTAAAAAGACTGAAACGTTGAAAGATATCTACTGGATTTGACTCATTCGGACGTTTCTGAAGCTTCTTTTTTTTCATTGCTAGAAAGGTTTTAATAGCTGCAGTGTACAGCTGTCACTGTACAATACAAACTGCTGCAGTGTGTCAGAGAGAGCTTCGGTCATTCCTGGACCCTGAGACTGACTGTAATGCACACACACACACACACACACACACACACACACACACACACACACACACATGCACCTCTTCAGGGAATTAAAGTGATATTGAGCTCTGAGCAATAACTGGAAGAGTAGAATTATTACTTGAGGGCTGCCGCTGTGTGTGTGTGTGTGTGTGTGTGTGTGTGTGTGTGTGTGTGTGTGTGTGTGTGTTGGTCACCTGTCCACTTGTCGATTGTTGCTTTTGATTAAAATCGAGGAGCAGCGACAGCTCCGAGTGTCTGCAGTATCGCACCGACGCCGTTATCTCTCTCTCTCTCTCTGCGACTCTCTCTGCTTCTGACACACACACACACACACACACACACACACACACACACACACACACACACACACATTTCCCTAACATGAATAAATAAATTAAATAAAAGGAAACATGAAGTATAACGACACTGCAGCTAGTGTGCAAACTGATATTTATTGAAACATCATCTCGAGGCGTTTTGGAGTTTTTAACTTTAGACTTTTATTTGAATCTCTCTCTCCGTCCACACAGGCCACGTAACCATGTTCCACTAACACTTCACACATGTAACTTTGACCCCAACACGTCATTTTAATCCTTCCATGTAACACACATGCACTACGATTGTGTTGTGGCCTGTGAGAGCTGCGACACAGCAGAACTGCAGGATGCGTTCAGGAACAGCAAAGCTTCAACATCTTATCCAACAAAGGGGGGTGCTGGGCGGGCTGAGTGAGACAGACGGGGTGACTGGTGGGAGGATTTCAGGGCTACTGCAGGTCCAGAGTCCAAACAAACAGGGGAAAGTGTCAGTTTGCACATTAGACAAGCGTTCGTTAGTTTAGATGCTACATTTTCTGCTATAGAAGCTCAGTGTTTGTCTCCTAGTGTAGATTAAACTCAGACTAAAGGAGCACACAGGAGGCTACATAAACAAACACGCTGGACACGCTGAATCAGATCTGAAAAATATGAGCGTGGACGACGTGACTCAGCAACCTGAGCGAGCAACGAAGACCTGGAACAAACAAACAAACAAACAAACAGACAGAGCTGTTTGTGTCTGACGTAACTTTGCAAACAAGACCTCAAGAAACACCTCAAGAAAACTCACAAACCCCCAAACATGACCTGATTATTAACTACAAATAGAGACGACTAGATGGGAGTTAAAAACGATGATAATTAAGTTTTATGAGGATTTATACTGCGGAAAAATATCATCATCTTAATACACGACACAGACTATTGAGTGAATGATTTCTTTCTTTTCCTTGCTGTTTCTCTACCTCTCTCTCTCTCTCTCTCTCTCTCTCTCTCTCTCTACAGTATTGACACGTTGACCTTTCTGCTCCTCCCTCAACTCTTCCTCCCGTCTCTCTCTCTCTCTGCCTCCTCTCTCTTTCCCTCCCTTCACTCATCCCTCAGCTCTCTTGTCTTCTTCTCCTCTCTCTCTCTTCCCGTCTTCTCTTCACTTTTTTACCCCTCCCCTGTTTGTCCTACTTCCTGTCTCGATGTCCTCCTCTCTCTCTCTCTCTCTCTCTCTTTCTCCAATATTGACATGTTGACCTTTCTGCACCTTTACTTCCTCCTATTTTCCTCCTATCTTCCCTCCCTCCACATCTCTCTCTCTCTCTCTTTTCTTTCTCCCCTCGCTCGTCCCAACCTGCTTTTCCCCTCCTCTTCCTCTCTCTCTCTCCTCCTCCTCCTCCTCCTCCTCCTCCTCCTCCTCTTGGCTATTGATTGGTTCATTTGATAGTTCTATCACCAATCAGCATGAAGTTGACCTTTTGGACTTGGCAATGATAGCAAATGTGTGTGTGTGTGTGTGTGTGTGTGTGTGTGTGTGTGTGTGTGTGTGTGTGTGTGTTGACCTTTTGCAGGCAGAATGTCAGCCTGGCTCTTGATGCTGCTTGTCAGTACATTAGTTGGACAGGAAGCTGCTCTCTTAACAGGAAGTTCACACACACACTCGCTGTTACGGTGGAGAGCAGCAGGCGGAGGTCACATGACCGAGGGCTGGAGCTTTATAATAAAACAGAGACATGTTTAATCATAATTTTTACGTCATAAAAGTTGTTCTGGGGTGCTTTGAATTTGGAGAACTTATTAATTAATTAATTGGCGTTTATTGAAAATGAACAGAAACATCCTCCTTTGACTCTGAGAGACATCAGGTGATGTTTGTGTTTGACATCACGTTCGTTTGGCAGGAATCCAACAGACCAGCCTGCTTTAAAAAAAAAAAGAAAAAGAAAAAAAAAGATGCGGCTAATAAAAAATCAAACCAGGCAAATATTGTGTTTATGGGAGTCTGGAGGAGAGTTTATTGTCCCCCCGGTGCAGCTGAGGATCTGCTGCTCCAGTCGTTCCAGTTGTTGTTAATGTGTGCACTGGGAGCAAACTGGGAACTGAATGAGTGAACTGTGCCTTTAAAACCCAGAGGGTCAGACTGTAAAGAGCCATATGCTGGATGCAAACACACACACACACACACTAACACACACAGAGTAATACAGCCCGGCTGTCGGAGGTCTATTTACATTTCCTCTCTGCTTTTTTTTTTTTTAAAGATCTGATTCTCTTATAAGTCGCTTGTTTGTTTGTTTTTTCAGCTAAAATCTGTGAAAAAAAACAATTTGAATTTACATTTTATCTGCAATATTTATGTGTCTCGCGCTTTAGACTCTGAAACTCATAAGTCTGAGCTTCAGAGGAGCACCTGAAGGCAACACCAACTCGTATCTGCCTCCTTTCGCTTCCTTTCTTTCCCTCTCTATTCTTTAATGTACATAATTTAATGTGTGAGGTTTCCAGATGACGTTACGTTGCTTTACAGTCTGGTTTAAGTTTATTTTATTTTATTTATTTTTTGCCTGAAGAGGAGAAAATCCCTGCAGGCAGGTTCCATCATCTGATGTCTGCAGGGGACACATTTTGCCTTTGGTGATTTATTGTTATTTATTTCCTGTCAGACTCAGAGGAATGTTGTTTAATCATTTTCTTTTTCTTATCAGTTTCTTTAAAAGGAGGAGAGATGGTTCCATTTTTTTATTTTTTTTTTAAAAACCAGGACAAACTTTAGAGAGCTTTTAAGGACGATACTTGTGAGTTGTAGCCTGTTAACTTTACATCCTGTATATTTTAAATTAAAATTAAAAGGTGTAAACTACAACTAATTCACAGTTTTCTGTAAACAACATCCTTTTTGTTATTTACATCCTGTTAAACATGTAGAAACGCTGCCTGCAAGTCAAAACTCAGGGCTTCAACCTTTCCCCGCATCGATGTCGGCTCATCGTGCATTCCGACACAGCCGTCCGTTCCGTAGCCTTGGTTGCTAAGGCGGTTGCTAAGGTGGTTGCTAAGGCGTTTCCATGTGTTTGTTAGGCTCCGACGTGTGCGGATTGGATTTGAGAAGTTGGAACATTTGTGAGTAAAGAAGGAAGAGGAGGAAGAAGAAGAAGAAGAAGTGAAATCCTGCTGCTGAAGCCGACCAATCAGAGCAGAGCACGGGGGGGGGGGCTCATCGGGGAGGCGGGGCCTTAAAGGAGATATTTGCAGTGGAGTAATGGCGACCTGAGCAGAGAATGAAGTCACACTGACTCTCAAATTTAAAGCTTAACAGCACTGAAACATGTTTGTGAAACAGTCAACACAGGAACAGAAGACACATTTAAAGAGACGGGAGCTGAGACGGCTGAACCGAGCGGCCAGTAGAAGATAAATGAGGAGTTTTTAAACCGGAAATCATGCAAAGATATTCCAGTAGAGCCTCAGATTATAAGTATAGAGGCTTCACATGTAGGTATAACGTCTGAATCCCTTCTCCTCTCTCATTTTCCTCCTTTTGTTAATCATCTTACTTTTTTCTCTCTCGCTCTTTCTTGTTCTGTTTTGTTCTTCAAGTTTCTCCTTTTTTTTACGCCTGTATCCTGCTCTCTCTCTCTCTCTCTCTCTCTCTCTCTCTCTTCATTGATCTTCTTCTCCCTTTTCTCTCTATTCCTTTTTAATCACCTTCCCTCCCTCCCTCTCTCTCTCTCTCTCTCTCCCTTTTCTCTTTGTTTCTTGATTTCTTTATTTGTCGCTTTCCTATATATCACTCTCTACCTCCATTTTTCCATCTTTTTTTTTTTTTTACAATTCATTTGTTCTCCCTCCTTCTTTCCTTCTCTCTCTCTCTCTCTCTCTCTCTCTCTCTCACACACACACACACACACACACTGTTTTTCCATTTGTCATTAAGAGGCAGGCAGCTAGACAGTAACATTTAAACCGCCCGTTCTGAATGGTTAAAAGATGGCCTCATCTGCTGTGTGTGTGTGTGTGTGTGTGTGTGTGTGTGTGTGTGTGTGTGTGTGTGTGTGTGTGTGTGTGTGAGAGAGGGGCGATCGATGCAGTAATCTGCAGGAGGTGGGAAGCAGAGGGAGCGAGCCATTCAGCAGCGCTCACTAATCAATTGCAATTCTTTCTTTTAATGTCTGAACGCCCAGATTTAGACATTCGTGTGTGTGTGTGTGTGTGTGTGTGTGTGTGTTTGTCTTTCTACATTTTATGGATTTATTAAAGGCCGGTCAGTGTGTGTTCCTGCATGTGAAGGTTTGTCCTGAAGGTGGCGCTGTGCAGGAAATCTAAAGGTGTTCATCCTCTGAGCAGCAGGAATGTGATCAGTGAACTTCAGTCTGCAGCTAATAAAGCAAAAAAAAAACCCCAACAGTTAATAAAAATGAAAACATTAAGCAAACAAGTCGTGCTAGAAAGATGCTAACACTGCATCGCACACACTGAACCGTGCACGCTTCTCTGCATAAACTGGTTCCCAGTGGAGACCAGTGAGCTCCCAACATCCAGCCACAACACTCAAAGCCGAGCAGCATCAGTCAACCACCCTAAAAGATATCTTCTACACCATCCAGAGCTTCAGCAGAGAGCTGCCTTCCCCCTCTCTCTCTCTCTGTCTCCCCCTCAATCTGCAGGACGTTCACAGCAGACGGGTACCGACTAGACGCCCGGAAGATCTCCTCTCACCCCAGTAACACCCCAGTTTTACACCGCTGGAGTCTGGCGAGCTCAGACAGAGAGGATGAGGAGGAGTTTTATTTTTTATCCTCTGCTCACCTGCTGATAACTAAACTGCACTATTAATCTGTTTCCTCACATGTTTAATGCTCCTTTCTCTTTTATATTTCTTTATAATCCGCTACGTCTCCTCCTCCCGTCTCATATTCCCAAATAAAACCTTTTGATTCCTCCGATCCGGTCCGGACCGTCGCCGCGGTCTGAAAGTCCACTTACTGGCTTTGCTCCGGAGCTTTCAGTCATATCACATGATCACAGTTACATTCTGGTTAATAGAACAAAGCGTTTCATTATGACGGAGAGAGACAGGAAGCACACACACACACACACACACACACACACGGACACAGACGCCATAACCCTCCCACCTCAGGGCCACACACACACACACATCAATACAACACATGCACACACACACACACAGAATAAAATAAATACATGTACAATCAAAATTGCAATTACCTGCAGAATTTGTGAAGGGTAAACAAATCTGTGCCCCCCCTCCTCCTCCTCATCTCCCCCCCCTCCTCCTCCTTCACTTGCTCGCTCGCTCCCTTGCTACACACACACACACACGCGCGCGCAGCGAGCGGCGTTAGCATTCTAGTTAGCATGCTGAAATGAATACAGTTAGATCCAAAGCAATTTCCTTTTATTTATCTTAGCAGCCGCGCATAAATAAAGGCAAGGGCATCCAGGCAATTAGCATAATTACTATGAGGCGGTCAGACCCTCTGTGATTTCATAAAGACACACACACACACACACACAAGCCGCCGCCACAGGGTGTGTGTGTGTGTGTGTGTGTGAAACAGGAGAGGAGATAGAGACAATGACTCTAGAGTGTGTGTGTGTGTGTGTGTCGGTGCACAACTCTTGCTGTAATGTCCATTTGTATCGCCGTGTGTGTGTTTGTTTGTGTTGTTTATTCATTTTCTGCATGTATATCTGCGCGTGTGTGTGTGTGTGTGTGTGTGTGTCTCAGTCCCGTCCTTGGCTTGTCTGGCCTGCACACACACACACACACACACACACACACATATGGTGATACACACAAACATTTGGTCACACATTACTGCACACACACACACACACACCAATCTAAAACCCCAGCGTGTGTGTGTGTGTGTGTGTGTGTGTGTGTGTTATTAATATGCAAATACAAGTGAAAAACAACAACGAGCATGAAAAACAATATCCCACCTGACAGGCTGAGGTCAGCTGATACCGGATCTACTGGTTCCACTGGTTTGATTGGTTTGGTGATCCTATAAATATTAAAGAGATATACGGCGACACTGGTTTGTGATGATACGTGCTGGTCTGATGCCAGAACAGCTGCTGGATGTGAAGCCCTGACTGGGAGCAGATCCGCCTCTGATCAGGCTCAGGTGTGTGTGTGTGTGTGTGTGTGTGTGTGTGTGTGTGTGTGTGTGTGTGTGTGTGTGTGTGTGTGTGTGTGTGTCGGGTTGTTAACGAGGACTGAGAGGAGATCAGGGGGCCACTTTGCCGCCGCTGGAGGGTTCGGTTTGTGTCAGACTAAAGGTCGGTTTACGCTCACGACGTCCGCGATTCCTAGCAGGTTTTCGTCGTGTCGCGCTCGGGCGTTCACGTGAAGAGAGAACGACTCCCTCGCTTCCTCACGGCTGACCAATCACAGCCAGCCAGACTGATCTGACCCGTTAACGAGGACTGAACATGTGACAGTTTCCCTTTTTTTTTTTTGTTGCAATTTTTCCTTCATATTCCAGTTTATTTACATCCATGCTCCTCATGAGATGGACCCTTCTGTCTTTGTTGATATTCTGATGCTTCCTCTGTTTGATAGATCGCCGTCGTCAAACTCGGCATCTCGACGTTGGTGGTTCCCAGACGCTCCTTTAGCTTTTCCCCTCTAGTGCCGACTTTTTTAGCTCTTTATTTAAATATCTAGACAACTAACAGATGGATTACTGTGAACATTTATCTCACTCGTTCATGTAAAAACTCACGAGGATTCCCGTCAGGTGCGACTGTACTTCCTGTTTGCCGTCATTTAGCGAATGCTCGCATGCTAAACACGCTAAACAAACATCATACCTGCTAAACATCAACATCTCAGCATTATAGTTGTTATGCATTGTGTTTTTTTAAATGCACAGGAATCCCAAACACACACAGTGGAATATTTTAAACACTCCTGCAGGAAAAATGTCAGTAACTTCAAGGCTTCAATGGTGTTTTTTTTTGTGACCTTTGTGCATCTTACATTGACCTTTTAGAGACCCCTGCTGACCTTGTAAGTAATTTCAAACTGAAGGAGGCAGAAATAAAAAAACCTCCTGCAAACAAACATACAGGAGAAAACAATGTTTGGTGTGAGCTCTGCGCTAATAATCTGAGGCCTGTTTAACCTCTGGGAGGCAACCTGGGAATTAACGAAGCAGTCAGCAAGGTTATGTTTGTTTACAGCACATCTTATGTCTCTGTGTGTGTGTGTGTGTGTGAGAGAGAGAGAGAGTTAGTGTTTACATCAGCGTCATATCAGCATAATTTACACACACACACTCGCTTCCACCTTTCAACTCACTTTCCAATTCTAATTAATCCGTTTTAATCCCTCTGAAACGGGCAGATTTGCTTCCCTTCACCTGGAGCAGCTTGTTGCTAAACCTGGACCTCAATCAGACAAGAAGAAGAAGAAAAAAACACACAGGTTGTGATTATCTCCACATCTTTTTCCACTGTTGTGTTGTGTTACTTTAAAGGAGCAGGAAGTAATCCATGACCTACAGAGAGGCTTAGCACAGCTGTGTCACAGTTTTCCAGTAAACCTCACCTCGCCTCCATCATGGAAGATTTATAAAAAAAAAAGCTTATTAACACGGGTTAACATTATACAGGACTCATGGATGCTCTGAATGCTCTGAGCCCTGTTACACTGCTGTGTAGGCTCCTGAAAAGATGCTTCACCTGTAAACATCTTCTCTAAACTGTCAGTTGTAAATATGTTTTATCATTTCATGTTGTAATATTTTTAAATTAGAGTAGAATAAGATGATAAAAGTGGCACGAAAAGAAGAAATTCACAAGGAATATACATACAAATAGTGTAAATATGGATGCATACACACATTTATTTTTTAACAATATGTGCAAAATTGGTGAAATCTGCACGTTTTTAGAGAAGAGAGCAACATTTAGCAGTTAACTAACTAGCAAAACATGTAAATAACACAAAGAACAGAACAAAAGCTGCAGAAAATGATGAAATGAGAAGAAGGTTTCAGTCCGGACGTGCAAAGGTGAAGGTCACATGACCCACAAGGCCAGCACTGATAGGTTACTCGCTGCTGCTAACTAGGAAGCAGGAAGTTGTTCTGTAGAATAAATGTTTTATATATGTATACATGTGTGTTTTTAATTGATTTATTTATTATATAAGTTGGTCCAAACCATAAGAAGAACAGAAATAAAACATTTAAGCTGCTTTTTCTGAACGTTTTCCATCCAAAGGATCCGATTTTGATTAATTCTCAGATGGAATCGTGTTAGCCTCGCTTAGCTTAGCTTATAGCAAACACAGCAAACAAATGCCTAGCTACATATTTGCAGAGAGAGAGGCTAACACACACACACACACACACACACACACACACACACACACGCAGAGAGAGAATCAGCGTGTGTGTGTTAATGAGGAACCCAGCATGGACGGACATTGATGAGGCTCATTGACGATTAACATCTCATTAGCATCTCATTAGCTGAGAGGGCAGACTAAATGGACACAGGCAGGGAGCAGCTATCACACACACACACACACACACACACACACACACATTATGGTAAGTATCACTATGACTAGCCGGGTACGAGAGGTTAAAGGTCGACACCAAACAGGACTTTGCACTGAGTGTTTGAAACGTGACTGAACAGAGAAATGTGAAGAAATTCAACCAAACGTGCAGATTTTAGTTGAATAATTCACATTTTTCGATCATCCAGGAATCATTTTAACTGTCAGACTCTAAAAAAACTGAACCTCGTCCTCGACCCGTCTTGTTCTGATTGATGTCACAGACTCGATCGCAGCCTATCAGCTCCACTCCTCCTGATTTAATTCATTTTTTTTATCTCTTCCTCTCTACCTCCTGTCCTTCCTGTCTCACTCTTTCACACATACTGTACATGCAAAACAATTAATATTAATGATAGAGGAGATTGAGTCACACACACACACACACACACACACACACACACACACACACACACACACACAGAGCTGGCATATCTGCAGCAACAGTAGGAACCACATGTAATTAACCTGCTTGACCTCAGGAGTATAAACGCCTGTGTGTGTGTGTGTGTGTGTGTGTGTGTGTGTGTGTGTGAGTCAGTGTATTGTGCTCGAGGAGTCGAGTGTTCAGCCATGATCTTCACATAACTACAGCATTAGACACAGTCAGACTTGTGTGTGTGTGTGTGTGTGTGTGTGATGTGCTGCTGAAGTCGAGTGTTACGCCGTGATCTTCACATAAATACACCATTAGACACACTCAGATGTGTGTGTGTGTGTGTGTGTGTGTGTGTGTGTGTGTGTGTTTCAGGCAGACTCACCACTAATCTGATGTTCCTGCCGGATTCATTACCGCCGCCGCCGCCGCCGCCACCGCTGGTTATCGTTGATCCGTTAGCTGCTTGTTCTTGAACTGTGATGTCATCACCTCCATCAGTGCAGAACTGAACAGTCATAAACAAAACATAACTCACACCACAAACAAAAACAACAAACATATACCGCATATATACACACACATATATATAAACATACATATATGTACATACATGTCAGATATTATATGTAGTTATGGTATTGATTGATTGATAATACTTTATTAATCCCTGAAGGGAAATTTGGTTTTTATGGTTTTTAAATCACTTTAAATGAAATACACCATCTACAGAAGGAACTGAATAACAGAGCTGAATGAAATATAAATTTATGACATATAACACATATATATAATCTATATAATCATAGTTCAAGATCTCCTGTTTTATTTATTTATGACTCTGCCTTTGATCTTTTCCTGTAAATAGGAATGTTTTGAAAATAAAAATACGAAGGAAGTCCAAACTTTTATTTTGAAGCATCTATTGAAGAACATATAAGGGTTGCCAAGCAACACAATAATATCCAATAACATATTTTTCTCATCTTGATAAACCCCCAAAGAATACAGAGAAATGTATTAACCTCTTAAATGTTTATTAATTCATGTTTATTGACAGTCACACAGCTGATGAAGGTCAGAGGCCTCGTCATCATTTCCTGTGAGGTCTGCTGACATCATTATATTTATATTTATATTGTTCATTTTTATTAGGTGTGATTTTCACGGCGTTCACTGTTAACTTGCTAGTGAGCAGTTCGGTATTTGAGCACACCTGTGAGTGTTACATAAGTCAATCTGTTGTATATTAATGACATAGTTTGATAACAAATGTGTTTCTGCAAAGATTTGAATATGTTTGATATCTGATACTCAGCTGCTCAGGTTCATTTCCTGGAAACACTGGATTTCATTGTTTTAATATTTATTTTTTTTTACAGTTGTTTTATTTGACAAACATGGTTGCTATGGAAATGTCCTGCAGAATATATTATTTGTCTTTGTGAATGTAGCGTTGTATTCTGTTTCAGTTTTATGAAGAGAGGATTCATTGAGACATAAAGAAAGCTGTACAGACACGGAAACTGAGGAAAGAAGTTCAACTTATTCATCCTCAAGTCTTCATTGGATCAGCTGTATCAGCCGTCACAGAATCGTTCTGTGTTTCTAACGTGTCCGGTGGTTTCTTCACTCTTCAGCTTCATTTTAAGTCGATCAGTAATGAAGCGTATTAGCCTGTTAGCTCCACACTCTCTCCTCACTGTATCACATATCCAACGCACCTTTATAATCACGGCGGCGTAGGAACGCCGTCCGCCGTTCACACAGCGTTTAAAAGCCTCCGTGATCTGAGTCTACGTCGACCTCTTATCGTCCCACGACCACGTCTTTGTGTTTCATAGTTGTTCCAAACATCTTCACGGACCGAGGAGGAGTGAAACGGTTTAAATAGGGTGCACGTTTTCAGGCAGTCGTAGCGCTGCAGGTCGGTTGTTCGCATGAAGAGTGACACAAATCGAATCGCCATCGAATTGTTTGAAGAATGAAAAAATAACTGAACTCCTGCAGCTTCCTGTCGTCCACACGGCCGGGCCAATCGCTCGTCAGTGTCAGAAAGTTTACAGAAATGTCTGCGTGCAGCCGAATCGTCTGATGAGTGAAACATCGCAGGGTCATCTTGGTCAAAAAAAAGATGTACCTGCTTCAGATGTGCACATTTCTTTCTGATTTCTTTGTGTTTCAGTTGTCCACTGCGCCAATTTTGCAACAAAAATTCGAAACGTTCGCCAGCGTGATAACTTCAGAGTTGTAAAATCCTGCCTGTGTGTATTTTAAACTGTGTTTCATGTCTCTAATAAGCATTTAAACACATTAAACCTGGACAAACATCCACCTCATCAACACTCTGAGTCTTCTTCTCCGTTTGCAGCAGCAGCAGCAGCAGTTTTATCTGACTGTATTTATTAAAACTTCTCCTCTGTCTCTGTGTCTCTGTCTCTCCTCTCAGTCTCTGGACGGGTTTGTATTTGCACTAAACAAGGAGGGACGCTTCCTCTACATCTCCGAGACCGTCTCCATCTACCTGGGGCTGTCGCAGGTAAGTCACGCTGCCGTCTTGTCATGTGACTCTGATGTGGCGTCTGAAAGCTCACTCCGTGTTTCAGCTTCTTAAAAAATGTCTCTCAGTCTTCCTCTCATCTCTCTCTCTCTCTCTCTCTCTCTCTACTATCATTACCAAAGACAATTCCCAACAAATTAAGGCTTATTTAAAATCTCATCAGCTCGTCGGACGGTTGTTGATTTGTGCAGCGAGCGACGACGCATATTTTATCGCTGTGTGTGTGTGTGTGTGTGTGTGTGTGTGTGTGTGTGTGTGTGTGTGTCGGGGACACTTCATTGTACTTTGTCAGCTTGGTAATGAGTTCTGCGTCTCAATTGGTTCACTCTCCACCAGTTCTTGTTAATAGAGACAGGCGTCCATCCTGAAGGTCAACACATCGACCTTGGAGGCGCTAATAAGTCGGTATTGACAAGCTGCGTGTGTGTGTGTGTGTGTGTGTGTGTGTGTGTTGGTGAATTAAAAGAGATTCAAACTGTCACATTTCCCTCTTCAGCTCGTGGCTTCTGCCAGCTTGTGTTCGAACTGCCGATACGTGTTGACGGTAACAAGACGTACAGGAGTAAACAAGCAGCGGCTGACAGAGAGGTTTTATTCTTTTTATATGATCATAGTTTGAAGTTTCTATCAGTCAGAATCAAGTTGGATGAAATATCTGAAGCAGTTTTTATTAGTTTTGTTAAGTTTTTTTGTGTGTGTCATGTTGGAGAACAGGAAGTTTTGTTGTTGTTATCCTGTAGAGGTGTGATAGTGTAGCTGACACTAATCCAAGAAAAAATAAGAAGCAAATATGGTTGTTGTGAATTTGAAGCCTCTTCTGTTTAAAAGGCTGCCGTTCATCAGCAGAGACTCGTGTCTTGTAGATTCCTGCAGCACCTGAACGCACCGTCAGAACTGAAGATGCAGCCACTTATTCCACTTCTGTGTTTGTGCTTCAGTTTGTTTCTGATTGTTTCTGCAGATTTTTTATAAAACCAACTTTCCTGATGCAACTGGTGATGCACAAAACATCTGGAGACACTTTTTTTGGGGTGTGTGTGTGGTGGGGGTTGATCATTTGGGGTTGAATATGTATAAACGTGATAAAGCTTCAGTTTGAGAGGAGCTGGATTAAGATGTCACTGTGTGTTCAGACAGAACGTGAAGGAAACTTTACAGGATTACAGAGAAAGTTCATGAAAAGATGAGATTAGACACAAATGTTTCAGCTGAAGACGCTTCATGAGTCTGTACAAAGGACTTACAGCTAACATCTGCACACATCTGTCAGAACGCTGGTTTGATTCTTCGTTTTTTTAGATCGGTCTCTTAAAATGTTTTTGTAGATTTTTTTGCTTTTTAATGTTTTTCTTCTCGGTTTAAAAGCAGTATGGATGACATCATTTGTGCTATATGATCATATAAGTGTCAAAATGCAAACTTGTTCCTGCGACTACAGACGACGTTCAGGCGGGAAACTCAGCTGTTTTTCTAGAGAGAGAGAGAGAGAGAGAGAGAGAGAGAGACTGGTATTTACCGTCTCTGCCATGACAAACATTAGGTCTCTCTCTCTCTCTCTCTCTCTCTCTCTCCCTCTCTCTCCATTAGTTTAATGTGAACTCCTTGTCTCTGTAAATTAGATATAGGAAGCTCTCAGATATGGGAGCGAGGGGGGAAAAAAGGCCAATCAGTTTACCAAATTAAAGAGGAAGGCACATCACTCTCTCCCCCTCTCTCTGTCGATGTGTCTCTCTACCTCCTCCCCCTCCTCCCTCCCTCCCCCCCCTCACCCCTCCTGGATTAATTCCCCCACCAAGATTGATTGATGATTTCTATCAAATAATTGATTAATTGTCACATCGGGTCCCCTAAGCTTTTCCGCCAGCTCCGCCGAGCTGGTTATCTTGTTCTCTCGGCTTTTATCAGCTGCAGAAGAAGTGGCACGCCGATTTAAGAAAAAAAAAGAAGAAGAAGAAGTGAAAGACAGAGAGAGAGAGAGAGAGAGAGAGAGAGAGAGATCAAGCTTGTCTTTGCCTTGTACGAGTCTCACCCTGTAATCCTACATGTGTACACAGAGTTCGTCAACCTCCATCCTTCTTAATTGCTCTTCCTTCCTCCTCTTCTCCTTTAATCACTGCCCTTCCCTCTCTTTAGTTTTTTTTTTTTCTAAGCAAGGAAAATATATCGCTAATTATTTTTCAACTTTAATTAGATCGTGGCGTGCAAGGGGGGGAAAAATGGCTGGGTGGTGGCGGCGGCGGCGGCGGAGGAGGAGGTGATGGGGATTTTTTTTTTTTTTTTTTTTTTTAAGCCTTTTGACAAATTGACGAGGTTATGAATTTTCTCGCTCGGTGGCCGAGCGCTGAAACAATCTGAAGGCAGATTTATGTGTAAAGAGGATTTGCCGGTTTAACTTGTTTCTTCGCCGTCTCGCCGGGGAGACGGCGGACGTGGCCGGCCAATCAAACAAGCTGTTAATAGAGTCATTAACAAAGAGCGGAGCTGTAATTAAACACGGCCGCTGAGTAAAGTTAAAGTCCTCCCTCCCCCCTCCTCCCTCACACCACCCAACACACACTCCTCTCTCTCTCTCTCTCTCTTTTTTTTACTTTCTCTCCTTTTTGAATTTTAATTCTTTGCTATAAAAAGTTGATGAGCTGCAGTTTGTTAAGGAGAGCTTTAATTAAATCTGAGCTGCAGTTTTTTTTATTTTTTTATCAGCTGAACTACGAGAACAACAAGACTCTTCTGTAAGTAAACAGCAAAGTAAAAGTGACAACTTTATGAACCAAACTCAACCACCAACTTACATTTGTCTTCACTCAAATGTGCACAAAAGTTGACTAAAGCAGCTGCAGGATCTTTAATTATGGGTTTCCACCTGTGAGCATCATTAAGATAAGAAAGGAGGAGCTCAGGAATATTAACATCGTCCAGTAGAGACAGGAGATCATTGCATGTGTGTGTCCGGCTGTGCAGACTGTGCAGCACTTTCAGGACAATCCTGCCTGCTGGATCGAAAGAGGAAAATCCTGGTCGACTGAAATTGTACAAAATCTACAACTAATCGATTACGACGACTTATTTCTTGCTTGTAGCCCATCGTTGCTAACTTTGGAGCTAACCTTCACTTTTCCAGCACTTGGAGAAACAACAGACGTGACTTTTCATCATTTAACTGACACACTGTAGTCTGTGCTGTACATTTACTGCCAGACTGACAACTTACCGCTAACCTTTTCCTCTGCTCCGCTCGTATCCACCGTCACTTTCTCTGCGTCCAACTCGCTACACAAACATACTACGCGATGCCGTATTACTGAACAGAGTTACGCTCGTTTCCAGGGCAACGACACAGAGGTTCACTCACGTCCTGAACAGCTGCACAGACTCCCAAACACTAAATATTTCTGAATGATGGATATTTGTTGTTAATTCTGGCATTAAAACATATTTTTTGTCCTGGCAGGTTCTCGTTGATATAATTGTAGGAGAAACACTGATTCAGTAAACGTTCAGTACGTTTAGTAAACGCTCAGTAACCGTTGAGAACAGTTAGACCCAGAAGTCTCCGTTAGTTTGGAAGAGTCCAAAGTTGTGGAAACAGCGGGGGTGTTTTGTTAGTCTGTCCCTCCCGCTGCAGGAAATAATGGATTAATCCTGGAAAGCTGCTGATGTAGCACTTTTCTCCTTTATGAAAGTAACACAGAGATTATTCGACCAATCAGAATTTAGTTGGACGAGAGCATATCAGCCCTACAGCTGAGTGTTTCCTGTTAGCTTGACCTGCTGCTTTTATATATCTGAAGCTCTGAAGGCTTGGAGGGGACGTCGGGGTGGATCATGGAGGTACAAAACGCATTGCAGGACTTCTCATCTGTGTTTAGGTTTAGACAAAAAAAAAGGTTATAGATCAACTCCAGACATGTTTTAAGATGCATGTAAAATATTCTGCTTTGAATAATAATCTTGTAAAAATCCTTAAAATGACATCTACTCCTTCTCTCTCATTAAGAACTCCAGCATCTAGAGACAAGCAAATATATTTCATCTTAAAAGTTTAACAGCGGGACACCAGACCTAAAACATCCTCGGCAGCTTCAAGCTTCCATGTTGAATACCGGACCGGGTTTGGCTTGTGATGTCACAAAGCGTGCTCGTAGTCCCGCCCCCCCTGCCCTCTGCATCTCTTCTAAAAAGCTTCTACTACTAAACTATTTTTTTTGTTGTTTGTCCCACTAAACAAAAGGAGATGAAATCATGTCTCTGTGTGGACTAGATATTATTCTTCATTACGTTGCTCTACGTCTGGTTTTCTGCAGGCAGACGCTGCTAATTACTTCCTCTGCAGTGGATGAAGAAGTGGAAACAGGTGTCATAGTGCCACGGAGAAAAAAAAAAAATCAGTTATCGCATCCTTTCATACAGAAATACAGTGTTTTTTTTTCTTTTTTTTGCTCAATTAAAACTTAAAATATCGAACCAATCTTTAACTTTCTTCACTTCTCGGCTTATAGCGTTAAAAAAAAAGTCATATATTGTTGCTCTAAGGTCAAACAAGTCAAGGTCGAAAGGGTTTAAAACATTTAATTGTTCATATTTTCATACATTAAGTCATATTTTGTGTTTCTAGGCTGAAAATGCAGATTAAAGCAGGCGGATAGAAACATACTCTCTGTGTCTGTGCTGTCGTTCTCTGCAGAGGCAGACAGCAGTGACACCCTGTTGATCCAACAACACTGCACTGTGTGTGTGTGTGTGTGTGTGTGTGTGTGTGTGTGTGTGTGTGTGTGTGTGTGTGCATGTACATATAAATGTTTTTGTGTGTTTGCATACGTGTGTGTCGGTGTGTGTGTGTTTATGAGACCAGGCAACGCTTGCAGCTGCCCTCTTAGTGATCTAATTGAGACGTGTGTGTGTGTGTGTGTGTGTGTGTGTGTGTGCAGCAGATGGCTGTGTGTCCTCTGCCTGATGGTCCAGAGGAAAATAATAACTGCGTCGTCCCGGCCAGACCCAAATTAGTCTGCTGGAGTCTCGCCCGTTACGCCCAAATATGGTCGGCAGCCAGCTCCGCTTCATGCCAGGCCGGCATATGCAGCAGCATGGGAGAGAACACACACACACACACATTAACACACACACACACACACACACATTAACACACACACACACACACACACATTAACACACAGGTAATACTGAGAAATTGGCACTGAAATGGCGACTACTGTGAGAACAAAGATCCTGCTTGTTTTCAAGAAGAAAACTGTGACTTATTTTATAGGTTTGTGTCTTGGATTCGTAGCGAAACGTCACATTTCCTGCTCGCGTTAACGCGTCGCCACGTTTTAAATCCTTAATATAAAAAAACATGATTGGAAACAGTTTTGTACTTCGGCTCCTCTGCGAGCCGCCGTGACCTACAGTTACCCAGAACCCCCTTCTCTACCACTTATATGTCATCAAACTTATTAAAGAGTCCGAAAATAAGAAATTCAGATGGTTTTCAGTCATATTTTTCAGGCCTTCGTGTCAACAGCAGCATTCATAAATCACTAATAAATCCTCTACTGTATATATAATATGGATACATAAATCCAATATTTTATTTCCAGGCTTTTGGGGTGAAACTTATCAGACTTAAAAACATCAAAACTTTAATAACTAATCCAATTTTTCATGTCCGTTTCCTCCTAAATGAAACACACGAGCTCACATAATAATTAAACATACAGCAAACATGTAAATTACTTTTTGTTGTTTAACGTTTTCTGACGCTGTTAAAAAAACATATTTCATATGTCAGAGTAGAGAGCAGATTAACTTTTTCCATTTGTGAGTAAAACATTTAAATTATGCACATGGAAGATAACATTCACATTTAAATATATATATTTATATATATATATGAAGCAGTTTAAAAGGTTTGTTTGTTTCTGTGTGTTCGGAGTTTAAAGAAAAATATGTGTAATATATATAATAATAATATAAAATGTGACATCAGGCTGATGTTTGTTTGTTTGTTTATTTGTTGGATCCTTGATAGTAAAAATAGTGGAATGAGCCTTTAAATCAGTGATTTGCACTGACATGTACAGCAGCAGCTGAGTCTCTCTGTCTGCTATTGTTCACCTGCTTCCAGACCACTGGTGTGTGTGTGTGTGTGTGTGTGTGTGTGTGTGTGCGTGTGTGTGTGTGTGTGTGTGTGTGTGTGTGTGTGTGTGTGTGCGTGTGTGTGTGCGTGTGTGTGTGTGTGTGTGTCAGGGGTGTGTGAAGCGATTTGTTTCTGTCTTTGTCATTTAAAGAGGCTCTCTAGTGCTCAGACCTGCTGCCACACACACACACACATATATATATATATATACACACATGCAAGGAAGGTCATTCTGCACACACACACACCACACACACACACACACACACACACACACACACATGGAGACAGGCAGGGTCATTGGAAAGCGAGGCAGAGCCTGATCTCTTGCTCTCTTTCAGTTCGGTCCACATTCCCTCAGAGAGCACTAGCAATAACACCACACACACACACACACACACACACACACACACACACACACACACACACGCTCCACTCCTCCCAGTATTCCCAGTGGACTGCTGCTGGTCTGCAGGGGAACACTGAATTAATTAGCATTAAGCAGCTCCAGCAGACTGCCGCCTGCTTCCCTTCCTCTGGTCTCTCAACGTCCACACTGACGTCCACAAACCTGAGAGCAGCTTTGTCTGCGCTCGTCTCACAACGGCCACAAAAACACAAAGTTTTATTAACGAGACGCCGGCGACGCTCTCATCCAAATGATGTCCTTTCATTTCCAAATAAAATGAAGCGGACATTCACATCTACATCCTCTGTGTGTGTGTGTGTGTGTGTGTGTGTGTTAAGATACAAATAGAAGGAAGAAACTCCCCCAAAAATCCCTTTAATGAAGCCTCAGGAAGAGAAACAGAGGAGGGACCCTATTCCAGGACGGACAGACAGGAAGTAGATGTAGTGTGTGAGGAATAGACCAGAACAGGATTATAGATAAACTGATCGGGGTTGGACCTGAGCCACCTGAAAGGTCATGGGGGTCACTGCAGCATCTAATCACGACCATAAGACAGTTTATAATGAATATAGATAGATGGATAGATGCTTTATTACATATGAAAACACAACAGAACTTGGTTTGCATGCAGCAGCATCTGTTCGTCAGGATGCTCTCAGCCACAGAGCGGCAGAAGTCGACCCAGTCGCCAGAAGGAAACGTCGGCATTGAACATTTCTGCGAACCACAGGAACGTCGACTATCTACGTTTCAACACGTGGAATATGTGTCGTATCAACATTTGTACAAACGTAGCATGTTGACATTCATACCTGTTGAGTAATGATGTTTTATAGTGCGACAACGTCTGGGTCTGGTTACGTTTAGGCACTAAAAACCACTTGGTTAAGGTTAAAAACGTCCGACGTCTCGCTAAAAACACCCAGTTTTGTCGGTTGAAGCAGGAAGTGGACGTTGGTCTCGAACCGTGTTCTCATGCTACGTATTACACGTGTTGAAACGTACATATTTCAACGTCTCTGTGGTTTGCAGCAGTTTTTTTGGGGGGAGAGTCTGTTGTGAAGACGCTGCCGGGCCTCGTCGACCGGGCGCGAGGCGTTCAGGCTCCAGATCAGGTCCTCGGATTTTTAAGACTCCCGGGAACCTGAATGTTGCGTTAACCTCCTCCTCTCCGCTGACGCACGGCCCTGTGTGATGGTTGTTTGGTGTTTTAACAGCATCTCTTCTGACTCCTCCCATGTTTTAAACAGAAAATAGCAACTTCTTTTAGAGTCTCTCCGTTTAAACGTAACAGGCTGAAGAACTTTTATACGTCAGTTTATTCTGTTATTTAACCAAGAAAACGCAACACATGTTTTTATCCTCACTTTTTATTGTGATTTCTATTTATTTTTGTAATTATTTTATTTTGTATTTGTACATTTTTATATCTTTATAATATTTTTAAAAATATTTTTTATTACTATTTAATGTTCTTTCTACACGTCACCTTTGATTTCTTCTTCTCTTCTCTAATTCCTCCTTTCATCGCTCTTTCCTTCCCTGTTGTCCTCTCTGTTCCTTTTCTCCTCCTCCTCCTCTCTCTCTCTCTCCCTCGTTCTCCGCAGTGTGTGTGTGTGTGTGTGTGTGTGTGTGTGTGTGTGTGTGTGTGTGTGTGTTTGGGACGGGGAGATCGGCCATTTGCATGAGGTCAAAGAGGGGCATTCTGGGAGACGGAGGAGGGAGGAGATGGGGGCGAGGATGATGATGAGAAGGAGGGGTGCATGCGAGGAAGGTCACAGTTAATTGAGCCACCCTGGTGAACTCTCACACTCACACACACACACACACACACACACACACACACACACACTGTCCCATTCATAATTGATGGTGCTGACTCCAGAGCTGCCATGTCGTTCAGATAATATAATATCTATAATAATTCTAGTAGGTGGTGTGTGTGTGTGTGTGTGTGTGTGTGTGTGTGTGTGTTGTGAAATGATGGAGGGATGGAAGATGAGAGTGAAGCGAGTGAAGTGAAACTTTTAAAAAATGTAAAGGATGGAGGGATGATGGCAGGTGAGGATGAAGGATGAAGGATGAAGGATGAAAGAAAGGAAACGGAACAAAGAGAACGAGAGGAGATAAAGATGAAGATAAAGAGACGGCGGGAACTAAAAGAAGGGTCAGAACGACACTTCAAGAGAAAGAAAGAAGAGAGAGAAAAGTGATGGAGAGGAGGAAGAGGATGAGAGTGAAGAAGATGAAGAGTGAAAACTGAGCGGAGAAGTTTTTACTTGAAGATACGAAGGACAGGAATAAGAGGAAAGAAGGAAAGAAGGAAGGAAGGAGGAAAGACTGGATGATGAAAAATGAGTAGTGAGATGTAGAGGATGTGAGCGATGGGAGGATGGAGGTGGAGAAGAGAAGAAGAAGAAGAAGAGAAAGTAATGGAGAGAAGTGAAACGAGAGAGACAGGAAGGAAGACAGGAGAGAAAGGAGGAAGGAAGGAGAAAGAAAAGAGGAGTAAAGATGGAGGGATGGTTGAGGAGAAGGAGACAAAATAGGCAAGAGAAGGGAGAAGACTGGAGAGAGAGAGGAGGAGAGACGTCAAATATGAAAAAAAAAAGAGAAGAAGAGAAGGAGGAGAGGTGGAAAGATGGAGAAAAAGATTAAAAAAAAACACAATGAAAAGAAGAAATAAAAGGACGGCGACACAAAGTTTGTCGTTATTAATCAGGACAGTTTTGTTTTTCATCTCAACAAAAGATGTACTCGTGTGTGTGTGTGTGTGTATGTGTGTGTGTGTGTGTGTGTGTGTGTGTGTCCCTGTCGTCGGTCCGGCGTTGAAAGCCGGAGAGGTATTAGCATGCTGACAGGAAAGCTGCAGGAGGTTATCTGGACCTCAGAGAGCTTCCGCCTCCTTTTGTTCTGACTGATCGCCGCGGCGACACACCGGGGGGATGATGGGACGTGGCGTGGGTGGCGAAAGGATTTTTTTTTTTTTTTTTGAGAGAGAGAAATGAGTAACAAAAGATACGCCTGCTAACAATAACAAAGTCCCCGTCCGCTCAAGTTTTTCAGACCCAGAGGAGAAACATTTTGCTCTTTTCAGTTTCTTTAAAAGGAAGAAAAGAAGCTTCAAGTTTCACAAAAAGTTTTTATTTATCTCCGTCGAGTATAAATGGTGTGTATGTTAAATTCAAATCAAAATATATTAATCATTTTTCATTAAATAATTTCCTTAATAGGGACAGATTGAGCTTCTAGTGACTTCCTGCTGTTTATATCCTGTTTTGGTGAAGCCGGCCAATCAGAGCAGAGCGGGCTCATCAGGAGGCGGGGCCTTAAAACTTCCTGTTTCAGACAGAGGCTGAACTGAAGGGGCTGCAGAAAGGAGCAGCAGAAGATAAATAAGGAGTTTTTTATTCCAGTAGAGAACCAGAATATAAATATAGAGGCTGGAGATGTGCAGCATGTGTTCCTCTTTAATAAAAAGACACTCCGTGATAATATCGATCCAGTAGGTTTAAATACCCATGAGCCTCGGGAAGCCAGTCAGAGGTCATTACCAGGTCACCACAGTCGCTGAAATCCTTCGAAATTAAACCAGAATATGAAAATGAATCTAATCTAACATCAGAAATCACAGGACTTTACAATCTGTACGACAGAAAACATCCTCCGTCTTTGATTTGTATAAAGAAAAAAACGGTTCTTGCTGAAATGCATCTTGGGAGTCGTAGTTAACTTCTCCCCCCCTGAAGTTTTTACATACCTGAGCTTTTAACTTTGCTGTTTTTATCAACTTAAAACAAAACCAGGGACTAAAAGTCGGGATATCTCGAGCTCAGCTGCTTCAATTTTTTTGAAATTAGACGAGGAAAGTTTTATGTTGCAGTTAATAAAACAACATAAAACATAAAACAACATAAAACAAATATCCGATATTCACAGTCAGTTTGAACCTCATTAACTTAAAACATCTTCTTCTTCTCCTTGTAGCAGAACGCACAATAAATTTTAGATTTGAAAACTGTGGATGAGTGAAAATAATATTAAAAAGATCATATAAATAAATAAATGTGTTTTATTTCAGTGGAATATGTTAAAAAAAACAGCGAGCCGCCTTCTAGCAGGTGACAGCCGTGTATGTGCAGTTGATGTGTCTCCTGTATATATACTCTGTGTGTGTGTGTGTGTGTGTGTGTGTGTGTGCATAGACCCGTGCTTCGTGTGTTCATCCATATGTATTCTGCGTGTGTGTGTGTGTGTGTGTGTGCTGTGTCTAGACGCAGACACTTTATAGACCGCTGCCATTGAAATGGATGAAGCTGCACAGCGAGCTGCAGTGTGAGGTCAGAGGTGACGCTCCGCCTGCACGGCGAGGATTTAAAGTCAGAGGAGACACTTTCATACATTACAGACAGACGGACAGCGGGAGGTGAAGCACTGACCTGCTGAAGGACACACACTCTCCACACACTCTCCACACACACACACACACACACACACGCTCTCAGCTGGTTGTTTAGCTTCACATGCTTTTCATGCATTGGAGGCGTGAGTGATGGTGGAAGGTGAGCCGGGGGTTTCGACCCTCTCGCCGCTCTCTCTCTCTCTCTCTCTCTCTCTCTCTCATCCGACCTCACGGCATTAAAGACGCACGCCGCCTCTGCCGCCGCCGCCATGTTGAGGAGGGATTGGGCTGGTTGTTTTGCTCCACCACGCTCGTGTCACGCTCCCTTCACGCGTTTCAGAGGGATGAAGGTGAGGCGGGTGCGCCGACCTTCGACAAGGACGCCGACACCGCGGCTCAGAGGATTCGAATCAAACAGTTTGAAGTTGTCGCTCTGGAGGTGGATGAATGACCTCGGAAAATTCATCCGCTCTGTAAGAACAAATGAAAAACTGGGATATTAATATAAAAAAAAGAAAAAGCTTTTTTTTTTTTTTTTTAACTGTAAGATGAAGCAGAAACTTTCACCTTCCCAAGGACACAATCACCAAACATCAAACTAGACGTGTGTGTGTGTGTGTGTGTGTGATCCGAGCACATTAGATTTAAACATTTTCCTTTAACACACACACACACACACACACACACACACACACACACACACACACACGCTTCCTTTACTTTCTTTTATCTTCATTTATTTCAGTTTCCAAACTAGCAGCTTGATGGAGGAGCCGCCGGTGTGACAGTTTGTTAAAGCAGATAGTTTGATCCTCTGATAAGCCACGGATCCTCCACGCAAACCCGTCTCTAAATGTTTAAAGCATCTGTCTAATGTTATTTTATATATATATAATATATATATATATATTACTGTCAAACATTACTATGAAAAGATGTCTCTCAGCACCTCCTGACTTCTCTAATCTGCTCTCTGGTTTCTTATGATGATGTGAATCTTTGAAAACAGCTCACAAATATAGAGTTTAATATTTATTTCTGGTCACTGTTTTTACACGCAGGAGGAAATAATAATAATAATAATAATAATAATAATAATAATAATAATATAATATCTCTGGTGATTATTTCTGGCAGCAGGGTGTGTTTTTTTTCATGACTATCTCCAGACGTTTGTTAAATATAGAAACTTTGGTCTTTTAATCTTTTAGGATGTCATGTCTGCTCTCAGATTTGATGCTTGTTCCTGGTTCAGGTCAGACTTTAAACACACGCGTTTGTGTTCCTGAACGCTGCCTTTCAAGACATTTAATCATTTTGAAAATAGCAGGCTAGCATTTAAAATGTCAACAAATTTCCTGGGAGCTCCTCTTCATCTTTCTCCTCCTATTTCCTGTCTTCTCTTCCTCTTCTTCTCCTCCCTCTCTTTCTTTCTCTCTCTTGCCATCATCTCTCCTTCCTCCTCCTCCTCCTCCTCCTCCTCCTCCACCGGTTCAGATTTACAGCCGGCCGTTACTTTGATGCCGTGGAAGCTGTAAAGAGATCAGCGTCGCCGTCGGAGACCAAAATTGATGCTTGTTTTATTGAAGTGAGAGAGAAGAATTGTGTGTGTGTGTGTACATAAGTGCATGGTAGAGTGCTTCGGACTCTCTCTCTCTGTGTGTGTGTGTGTGTGTGTGTGTGTAGAGGTGTGACTTTATTTCAGCACAGATCAGAGGTGACACGTGTTTAATGGCATGTCTCCTCACACACACACACACACACACACACATCTGTACTCCTATACCTGTGAGGACTCTCATCGCCACTTCAACTTAACCTTAACTATTGCTAATCTTAAGCCTCAACCATTAAGTCCAGATATATAATAATAAGTCCTTATAAAGATAGATAAACGTGAGCACACACACACACTCGTCCATCACCTGGGCTTCAACAGGAACTGATGAACGACAGATGGAGGGAGGGGAGCTGAGTGTAAATGGATGGAGGAGAGGGAGTGGTTGACCCCGCTCAGAGGAGGAGAGGAGAAAACCTCTTCCTACCCCCCTCCACCTCTTCCTCTTCCTCCTCCTCATCATCATCATCTCATCGCTGGTTTTTTCTTTTAAGCGTGACTCAGCGTCGGGTCGATACTCGGTCTGAACTATGTGGAAACAGCTGGACGTGCAGAGGGGAAGGAGAGTGTGATGTCGTTTTAAATACGAGGGAAAGATATGAAACTTGTACACACAGCTTTGAATGGACTTCAAGGTGGAAATAAAGCAAAATATAACAAACAAAAACAAAACTAGGAAGGTAATAACTCGCCTCCAATGACTGAAAGAAACAACAGAAGTCAACAGAGAGGACGGAGAGAGACGGAGATCACGCACAAACTACCAACGCAAACATTCATGACAGGAAGTGTTTGTGTGTTTATAAGTTCAGGAATATCCTGAAACTTAAAATCAATAAAGCAAAAGAGGAGTCAAGAAGTTCAACTGAAGCAGGAAGTGACAGGGACGACGTGTTTGAGAAACGGCGATAACAACGATTATAAAAACATCATCGAACATCTTTTCTTTTATTCAAGCGTTTTGTTTTTCAGTAATTCACAATTTTGATTATAAATTTTTTACTTATCACACATTAGAAACTTCACTCGCTGTCCCATCTCTCCCATCAGTGTAGCTGTAAATCCGTTATAAATGACTGAAAATCTGAAACTCATTGTAAACATCGTACGTTTTTACATCATGAGACCTGACGAGGAAGCTGGAAGGAGCTCCAGCTGCAGATCACAGCTGCTCTAAATGAGAATACATTTCATATTTAATGTTATTTAGGACACACAGACTTAAAGTTCACCTGTTATCCTGCTCATACTGACCACTGACGGGAGTATGCAAATCTAAAATGTTCTTTTTATTCAACATTGTTATTATTATTATTATGATTACATTTACATACCTTTATTTAAACCTGAGTGATTCCTCATTGTGTTTTTTCTTAGATTATATATAAAGTCGAATTAATAAAACACACATATCTAATTTAAGTTAATGATAAAAGATGATGTTGACGTTTTATAGTGCGGGGCGTCATGGAGACGTTAAAGTGATGCAGTGAGTCGCAGGTGTCAGATTTCACCTCCTCTCACCTTCTTCTTCTTCTACTCTTTTCCAAAGTATCTCGCTGCCAACAAAAAAAAAAAAGAAAAAGAGCAGAGCAGAGCAGAGAAGTCAATCTCCTCCTTCATGTCTTATCCTGAACATTTAGGAATATTAAACAGCGGAGAGACTTCAGTGTGAATGAGGACAGAGAGTGTGTGTGTGTGTGTGTGTGTGTGCCCTGGGAATGGTAATTAAGATCATTAAATGCAAATAAACACATGGAGGAGCGATCATTTTTATCGACAGGGCCCCCTTGGATTGATTGACACTTGCCATTCGGGTGGGGAGGGGGGGGGGGGGGGGGGGAGGGGGGGGCAGCGAGCGCCGATCGATAGGAAAACATATCGATCAAGAAGGTGAGAGAGTCTCAGACGACGCTCGGAGCGATACTGACCTTCGGAGAGTCGCTCCGACGGCTCTTCACCGCCCCGCGCCCGTCGCTTTCATCGCCATCGAGTGCACCTGGAATTTAAATAAAAGCTCCTTCAGGAAGTTTCAGCCGCCGTTCTTCAAGGAGGTTTAATGGGTTTGTTAAGAGATTCCGGCGCCGCTTTCGGCCACGTGTCGGGACTCTCCGAACACTCAGAAGTGTTTTTTGTTAGCGGGGGGAGACGTCACTCCAAATCTTTTATCTGGAAATCTTTATGTTAACAGATGTCCTTGAAGACATTTCAGAAGGTTTGTGAACAGATTCCAGCACTTCTGGAGGAATGAAAGTTATTTTATTGATGCTTACTTGTGTTTTTTTTTAAATAATTTCTTTAAAGTTGTACTTGAGAAGTTTCCTCAGGGGTTTCCGACAGTCCTTGAAGGCCTCTCAAACTGAAACTGTGATGGGATTGTGAGAAGTCTGTTGGGATCTTTGAGGAGGTTCGCAGAAGCGCTTCGATGCTGTTTTGTGTTTAAGGAGGGTTCTCGGCTTTTATCGCCTATAAAAGGTCGCTGACCTTTGCTCTCCAGGTGTCTGCAGGCTTCTGACGGTGTATTTCAATGGATGAAAGGTGTTTCAGTGAATCCTTGAAAAGGTTCCAGAGGTCGTCCAGGAGGTGGCGAAGATTGTTGGAGCGTGTTTTTTAGGAGTCACTGAGTTTGCAGGACCTTGTGAAGGAGCTCCGAGGGAGCTGCGGTAGTAGTTTAGTATTTAAAGTCTGTCTACAAGTCCACGAGGAGCCATATATATTAATTTAAGGGTGTGAATTAAATTAAAAAAAGAAGGATGGAGTCTCGGTGATTCCTGAGGGAGTGCGGAGGCTCTTCGAGGAGACTGTGATGGAGTCTAGAGAGGAAAAGCACCGCACACTTTACTCTTTCAGTCAATCAGCCATCACAAACCAGGGCTTCATCTAATATCACAGTTAATAAACAGACATCCGTCCGTCTGTCCTCCAGCATGTCTGTCCTGGACGTGCAGGTGTGCAGAGCGGTGAGAGTCTGACTGATACTGAGCTAAAAGAGCTAAAACTCTCCAATATTCCACCAAAAATCAAATATTAGAGAAAAAAAATCCAAAAACTAAAAACAGGATTAATGTTTTTTTCTTCTTTCGACCTCTCAGATTTACCTGCCGACCCTTCGGAGGGACAATAACACGTTTACTCGTGTATTAATTTGAAACGCGGGACTTTTACATTACGCAGTCGGTACTTTAAGTAAAGGATGTGAGCACTTCTTCTTCTTCTTCTTCTTCTTCTTCTACCGCTTCTGCTCACTAATGACACAAGCACTAATTTCCTAATGCCTCCTGTCACCTCCAACACACACACACACACACACACACACACACCGATACAACAAACAATGATTGATTCAGGTCTTCTAAACACACTCCTGCCTCTCTCGCTCTCTCACAAATCACACACACACACACACACTCTCTGTCTTGCAACCAACTTTTCAAACACACACACACACACACACCTTCGCTCTAATGACACATGAGCTAATTTCCTAATGTCCCCTATCCCCTTAAAAAAAAAACACACACACACTCACAAACACACAAACGTCTAGTTTACGCCTCAGTGTGAGTGATATCCCGACCATTATGGGCCCTTTATTTACACTGGCTTTACAAATGAGCCCTAATTACCGGGTCTTAATGATGTGGTGGGGCGAGCCGCGAGCGAGGTAGCTCTGCAGACAGATAGTGGAAGAGAGAGAGAGAGAGAGAGAGGGAGGGAGGAGGTGGGGAGGGGTGAGAGAGAGATGAGGGTGGGAGGCGTTTGCTTGGAGGGTTTTTTGTAAATGTCAAGAGCAGAGAGTTGATGGCTTCATCAATCCTTTATCCCTGCAAAACACCTGGAGGAGGAGAGGAGAGGGGAAGGAGGGAGATTAGTCAGGAGGAGTGGGAGGAGGTACGGGGGGGGGGGGGAGGGAGGGAGAGGGGTAGCTAGAGGGAGAAGAAGAAGAAGAAGAAGAAGAGGAGGGTGGAGGAGGGAAGAGATCAGCCCAAGGGAGAGAGAGTTGGAAAGGATAAGAGATGGAGGGAAGATGAGGAGAGAGGATGGAGGAGGAAAAGTTGGGAAGGGAGAGGGAGGGAGGAGGAGGAGAGAGTGAAGAGATGGATGTAGGAGAGAGAAGAAGAAGAAGAAGGAGAGAGAAAGTTGGGAAGCGGGGGAAGTGTGAGCGCAGAGGAGGAAAAAGGAGAGATTTAAGGAGGGAGGGAAGGTGGAGATGATGGATTTAAACTGCAGAGGAGGAGTGGAGGTATAGAAGGAGAAAGTGTTTGTTAATAAATAGAAGTTTGTACGAACATCCAGACTAGTTTTATTTCCTTCATGTCCTGCGTATGATGCATAAAATAAAGCAGCACATTTCCTGAAAACACACCACAGACTTAAAACCTGCTCAGGAATGAATCCTGAATAACATTAATAAACATCCAGACTGAAACATCTCTCAACTATCAGATGGATTTCCAAGAAATTCCAGACATTCCTGATCCTGAGAGGATGAATCCCGCTGACGTTTACCGGCTCAGCCGTAGAGATTCGAGGAGGAAAACTCACACAGAGCGGCTACGTTTGGGGAGGAAGGAGGGTGAGATATCTGAGCTTCTGAAAGCTTCATGAACCATTTCAAATGCGGCCACGTTAACGGGACGTAAAGCAGGTTGAAGTAAAGCAGAACGAACAACATGAAGCAGGTTTTCAGTGTGTGGGGAAGTGATTTTTTACAGTGTGCTGTTGGATGTTATTCTCAGTGCACAAAGGAAAACAAAGAGCTGCAGGAACAACACAGGAAACAAAGACCAACTATTTTATTATAACATTTAGCTGAGTTATTGTTAGCTTTGCAGTATGTTTGCCTTTACAATGCTACACTATACTAACTGCAAGAGAAACTCACATGTGGTAGCAGTGTTATTATTTTAACTGATGTTTTGTTACATATGATTCATTTGCTTAGATGCTTATTCGTGTAGGAACCTTATTTGTGTTCCGTGTTGCACGTGGGACGTTTTTTTTTGTTGTTGTTGTCACAATACAGACGTACGAGAGGCCTGTAAACAAAGACAGCAGGAGAAAGTACAAAACTCTGCTGAGAAGTTTGAAGTTTAAGAAGAGCGAGAATTTTTTTTTTTTAGCATCGTCGAAGATTTTATATTTTTGTTTCGGTTGTGTGCAGCCGGTATGTTTGTTTCCACGTGTTGAGAACGTGTCTTTATTCTGTGCAAATGTTTATTTGAACAGTTCTGTGTGACAGAAGAACCGTGGTGGTCCCGTCTAATTCCTGGAGGGAGTGATAATAATAAACAACGTAAAGAGAAAACGAATCGTAAGGAAGTAAACATTCATGCTGCAGTGAATAAAAGTGTCGATGTCTCTCAGACTCATTTAAAATTTAAAATAAAAACCTGAGATGTGAGAAAATTGTGCAAAAAAAGGTTGAGAAAAGATTCATAAAAGAAAGACTTATTCTCATCTCATTAAAGGGAGAATACAGTTTCAGGCATTGGGGATAAATTGTGGTGCAAAATGTGTGGAAGTGAAAGAGTGAATGACAGTGAGGAGTGTGTTTAAATAAGGCGAGAGTGCACAGGTGAAATAAAGTGAGGTAATGAAGTGTGCACCAGCCAGCCAATGAGTGAGAAGGAAAAGGAAACAGCAGGAAGTCAGAGTGGAAAATAAAGCAACAAATATGCAGATGTTAAAGGTTAAAACAGAACACGATGATGATTAGTGCTGCAGTGCTCACACAGGTAGTCTGTCATATGGATCTGGGACGTTCTGTTGCTGTTTGTTGTTTTGAGTTTGCATGTTGAGCGTTATGTTTTATGATGCAGTGAGTGAGTGAAGCAGCAGCAGCAGCAGCAGCAGTGTGCACACTTCCAGTTCCAGTCCAGGAGATGCTGATCCAGGACTGTGATGTTTAGCCTCAGTGGAGGAGGATTACCACCGACCCTGCTGCTGTTTGTGTTTATTAAACAGCTGATTCGTCTCTCAACGCTTCTGACATCCACCCCTCTCTCTCTCTCTCTCTGTCTTTGAACATCTCCCTCTCTCTTCTCCTCGGCCCCATCTCTCTCTCTCTCATTACAGATCCATTTCTTTCTCTTTATGCCTCTTTTTCCACCACTATCTCTCTCTCTCTCTCTCCCCGCTGCTGCTGCTGCTGTCTCTCCTAATCTCCCTCGCCCTCCCCTCCACCCTGTCTCTTGTCGTTCCTTTCTTCTCCCTCCCTCCCCTCCCCTCCCTCTCTCATCTCCCTCTCATCCTCCTCAGTGTAATGCAGGATAAAGACATTGGGATCACATATGGCCGAGTGGTAATGGCAGCGCGCCACTTAAATCCACTCATTTAAGTGCAAATCGGTGTCATTCTGGAGCCGCCGAGCAGATGCTAGGCCATGTCAGCATAACTCGATGTGACCACCGCTGGCTTAGAGTGTGTGTGTGTGCGTGTGTGTGTGTGTGTGTGTGTGTGTGTGTGCTCAGTAACCCCTATGGATTGTGATGAAAGTACCTGCTCCTTAAATGCAGAAAACAGATAAATTGATAGGCGATTATAGCGAGGGATTTGTGCACATATGTCTGTTTTAGAGCTGTGTTATGCACGTGTGTGTGTGTGTGTGTGTGTGTGTGTGTGTTTTAAAAGATGTATTTTCTGCCATTTTACACCCCTAAATGTAACACAAAAAAAAAAAAGGTGAAAAACAGAAGCTGGCACTCGGCGATGAGGAAGAAATGGAAATAAAACAAAAGAGGAATTGTGTTAAAAACGGGAGGAAATGCTGTCATTCAACATTTTATTTAAATAAAATGTAATTATATGTTCAAATAAAAGAACAGATAGTGAAAAATTACTTCTTTCAGAGTGGTAAGTTTAAGTCGGTTTAGGGATTTTTCTTAAAACAACAGCCGAGTCCACGTCGAGAAGACTGAAAGAGGTTTTTTCATCCTGCTCATACTGACTAATAATAATAAAAAAAAACACATTTTAGATGTTTTATATCCTCAAAAATATGTTTTTCTGAAGCTAATATGAAGCTCAAATGAGTCGAATCAAGCGGATAATGTCTAAAGTTGCGGTTTTATTGTTATAAAATTCACTCTTTCTGTCCTTTAAGTGATTGATTAGCTGTTTTATTTAGTTTATTTTCATTAAACCGGTGAAGGATTACATTTCCTATGATGATGATGATGATGATGATGATGATGATTTTCTTAACTTTAAACAAGAGTCTGTAAAGTATCCAGTAACTCAGGCCATCCAATAAATGCAGCAGAGACACAAAGGTCCAATATTTCCATTTGAAAAGTGGATTTTTACCCAAAGAAAATAAAAAATTATGAAGTTATTGGTGCTCAGAGGACAAAAAAATCATATAAAACATTATATGTTTGCATATTAGCCAGTAATATCTAATAAATTGCATTTATAATCAGTATACAAACATTGAATTAATGGTTTATAAAAAGCTATAATGTAGTTTTAGCTGATGTAAAACATTTATAACTTCCTGAACATGAACTTAAATGTATTTAAGAGGAGTTTAAAGAGTTTATTTTCTACATAGAAACAAATAAAAAATGCATCTTCTTTCTTTCTGTGTTTTATTCTGAAAGTCTGAAAGTTCACCGGCTTCCTGCTCGTTAACCAAATGTGACTGATTAGTGAAAACGTTTCTCACATGTAGATTTTTTTTCTAGTTTAATGAGTCAAAGTGTCCAGTAATATCTAATAAACAGCATTTATAATCAATATGAAAAAAATGAATTAACAGTTTATAACAAACTATAATGCAGTTGTAGCTGATTATTGATGATTGCGGCGTTTTATTCTGAAAGTCTGAACCAGCTAACCAACTGTGACTGATTTTTTTTTCTAGTTTAATGAGTCAAAGTTTCATAAACTTGATGAAACGTCTCTGATTTAACCCAAACTTTCGTCTCGCAGGCGCCGTCAGGTACACATGATGATAAAAAAAAAAAAAAAAAAAAAAAAAAGCTCATTTTTATTCCGAGTCAGCGAGCAGGTCATATTTAAATCATAAATGTCATTACGGTTCACGTCTATCTATAATGAATCCAGCATCAGAGGCAGATTAGCCGAATGTGTCGTCGTCTGTGTGGGGTTTTTTTTTTTTTTTTTTTTCTCGTTATTAGCGGCGCGATAACGCTGTTTAATTGTAATGATTATTTAGCTGCTGTGCCATTTGTGCCGCGGCTTCTTCTGCATTATGAGCAGCTGATAAAAGTTTAATGAAAGATGATTGTCATTTTGGGGTTTTAGCTCCCTATAATAATAACACCTGACACACCAAACCTATTTTTTTTTTCCTTTTATTTTGTGATGTTCTTCTTCTACTTCACTTAATTATTGCAGTTTCTTTGTCTGCGTTACATTTCTGGACCAAACTGAGACTTATAATATCACAGCTTTTGTTTTAATAACATTAAGTTTTATTGATGTAGAACGTTTTAAAAGTTCAGTTTATTTCTTAAATTTAAAAACACACACAAACGTATTTAAACTTTTACTTGAATTGTAGAAAATAAGCAACAAAATAAAATATTTTAACCCTTAAATGTGTTTTTATAGGCAACACAATGAACAATGAATCTGGAAATATGAAAATGCAGCTCATATAAATAGAGTTCAGAGGGAATAATGTGTTATAATACAAATGTTTTCAATCTTTCATGACACTGTTGAGACGTTTCAGCGAATGTCGGGGAGAAGAATCTTAATTTTGTCGTCACGTTTCTGCAACAACAGCCGAGATTATTTAATGCAACATATAAAAAAAGTTTGTTTGAGTTTAAAAGAGGAAGTAAAAAATACAGAAAGAGCGTCAGAGAGAAGAGAAACAGCTAAACAGACAGACAGGTTTTAACTTCCTGTGGCGCCCCTAATGACCCCCGTTATAGATGAAGTGATTGGATGGTTAATTGATTAGTTATAAAGGAGCCGTGTGCAGGATTTAGTGGCGTCTAGCAGTGAGGCTGCAGATAACCTGTCCTTCCAAGCCGGTAGGAGAAGCTGCGGTGGCCACGAAACCTGCAAAAAAAATTGCAAAAGTTTGGTTTGTCCCTTCTGGGCTACTGTAGAAACACGGCGGTGCAACATGGCGGCTGCTGTGGAAGAGGACCTGCTCACTGTAAGGTAACAAAAACACAACAACACAACAATTTATGGGATTATTCACCAATTAAAACCTACTAATACTTAATATTAATGTAGTTCCGCTAGATGCCAGTTGCTACTTCCTTCGTCGTCATGGCTACAACAACAATAACTGTCCCAATGTGGCGGTTGGAAACAGGAAACCAGCAGTCATATTGGACTTCTGTACTGCAAAATTTCATACGAATTTGCAAATAATCAGATTATTTAGACCGACGTGACGTGACGTGGCGTGGCGTGGCGTGGCGTGGCGTGGCGTGACGTGACGTGACGTGACGTGACGTGACGTGACGTGACGTGGCGTGACTTGGCGTGGCATGACGCGGAGTAAACCTGAGCTTTTAGGTACTAAAAATAATAAATAATATAATAAATAAAATGTATAAATGTCAGCTGAGGTTCCAACCTTTTCTTTCATATTAACTCTGTTTCTGATTGTAATGGCCTTTCACTACCTGTGTGTGTGTGTGTGTGTGTGTGTGTGTGTGTGTGTGTGTGTGTGTGTGTGGATCGATAGTGTTTTTAATAGAATGGGCAGAGACAGGAGGAGTGAAACAGCTCATGTTTTTCAATGTCCACTGCGAAACCACACACACACACACACACACACACACACACACACACACACACACAGAGTCTTTATTGAAACAGCGCACATACAGAACACAAACTAACTCTCTTAAACACACACACACACACACACACACACACACACTGTAAAAATGACTACTGTATGTAAGAAAATAAATTAAATCTCAAGTCTAGAAATGAAAACTGGAACTTTTCAAACGGACTCTGAACACATCACGCCGATCACGCTCTCCTCCGCGTTGATGGAGGGCAGCAGGTCCTCTATACAGCCCCCGCAGACGCTATCCCAGCATGCATCGCTTCTTGTTGCTGTTACTGACCCCATCATGTCCTCTTCCTCCTCCTCCTCCTCCTCTTCTTCTCTCCATCATCAGTTGTTTTATTCCATTAAATAACTTTCCGCTCTCGTCGATGTTCGTACATCATCTGTTTTTCTTCGTCTTCTTCTGATTTAATTCGACTTCTATTTAATCTCTGAAGAGGTACAGACCCATTTTTCATGCTTTTAGATTATGTGTAATAACATATAGTATATAATCTATAAAATCTCTGGTTCAGTTCTGATTTTTCCAGCTGTGAAAAAGCTTCAACACATATTATATATTTTACATTTGACGTAGAACACATAACATGATCGGGACACCTCTGCTCTTTAAGGGGGAAGTTCAACATTTTCAGAAATTCTCCTTTTCACTTTCTTGCTAAAGACGCTAAATATGAAGCTCCAGTCAGCAGCCGGTTAGTTTAACGTAAAGACTGGAAACAGCTACACTGACTGTCTGGAGTTAAATCATCCTACCAGCGACTCTAAAGGTCTAACGTTCAGCAAGAAAGTGAAAAATGTGTTGAACGTCTCTTTTTAACCCTTCTGTTGTGTTATAGGGTCGAATTTGACCCATTTTCAAGCTTTTTCTGATCAAAACAAGGCCTACAGAATATGATAAAATACATCTTTTTTTTTTTTTTTTAAAAATGCTTATAAAAACTTTTTTAAAAAAAAGTTACATCTGTTGTGTTACGGGTCAAATTTGACCCAATAGTAATTATGGGTTGTTTATGCAGAGAAATACATATTAAATGATGCCAAACAATTATGAATAACAAAAAAATACAACAAAACAAAAAATAACAGTAATAAAACCCTATAAAAAAATAGTATATTAGTATTAAAATTATGTTTCATGCCAAGAAAGTGCAAAGTAAATATATATTATATTTATATTTATGGTTGAATAACAAGTAATTTAGCAGATAAAACATGTTTCTGGATGATAATTGTTTTTTTTTCAGTGCTTATTAATGAATTCAAACTCGGGTCAAATTTGACCCGCCGACACTAAAAGGTGTAAACTCTTTTCTAACACTTTAGAAGGGTCGACTCGGTGTTCTGTATTTTCTAGATTTTACACTTATTTCTTAACACTGTAACTCAAACTGCAGCATTTGTTTTGACGTGTGTGTGTTTTTCAGGGCGTCTAGATGTGTTTTGCGTGCAGCTGTGAGTCAGGTGATCAGCTGATAGTTTGTTTTTTTTTTTAAATGAAAAAGCTTCAAAAACTTTCTCCCTTGAGGTTTCTATTTTTCCTGACAGGAAGCAGACTTGAAAAAAAAAGAAGAAGAAGAAGAAATCAAATGTCAAAATAAAATTACAGCTCAAACTTAGCAGGAGTTCGATTCGTGCAGGATTAGTGTTATCAGGCGACCTGTCTGCGCCGACGTATGGGGAGGAGGAGGAGGGTAATTTGTGCAAACAAGTTTGAATTAAAATCACGGAAGAAAAGAAAAAGAAAAGAAGAAGAAACGGCCTCTGCAATTACTGCAAATCACTGGACGTCTCAGGTAATATCAGCCCTGTAAGACCTGCTGACAGAGACGGACAGTTAACAGCCTCCATGTATGAAAAAAAAAAAAAAGTTCTTATGAAATAAAAGTGAAATGTTTTTATTCGATATGTTGTATTTTCTCTTTAAAATGTTTTGCAGCCTGGTGGTTCTAGTAGTGAAGTAAATATTAGTTCAGGTCATCCTTCATACGCAGCGTTACAGAAACTAATGCATCAGGTAAAAAGCAATAAATAAGGAAGGAAGGAAGGAGGAAATAAAAATAAAAGTTGGTTCAGTGGAAGTCCTCTGTGTGTGTGTGTGTGTGTGTGTGTGTGTGTTAGCGAGGAGGGAAGCATTCATCTCTAATGTCACACAGGAACAGAGAACACAGTGCATGTGACTGTGTGAGAGGCCAGAGGTGATTTTAAACAGATCTGAGGGGAAAAAAACAAACAAACAAACAAAAACAAAAAAAAAATATACTTCTTTAAATTTTTAAAGTTCAAACTTTGAATGAGTTCACAGGAAAAAATAAATAAATAAAAGTAGCCTCCAGGTTATAAATGATGAGAGTAACAGTAAACCACATGTTCCCACAGACCAGACTGCTCTATGTGTAAAAATAAACAATATTTTATATTTATCATAGATATTTGCTGGATTAGATCATTTGAATCTTGGAGGGAAAACGCTGCATTAAAAAGTCCCGTCAACATTAAGCGTGATTGATATTTTTCCTGTGTTAAAAAACTATTTCTCTTCATTATAACGGCTCTAAAACATGTTTATTACAACTCACATGCATATTTATGACGTTAGGATACGTAGTGAGTCTGTTAAACGCCTGTAGTTGAAAGGAAAGAAGGGGTTAAACCGTAGACTGTATAAAAATACAGACGTAGTTACCGTGACGTCACCTGTTTGTTTCTGAAAAGCGGCTCAAGATTAGCCACTCCAGCCATCACCATCTAACTCCCAGCCAATCAGAAACAAGCAAAGAGGCGGGGCCGAATGGCTGAAACAAGCCACCTAAACTCAAAGCAGAACTTTACAGCGTAATAAAATTTAAACAGGTGAGTTATAAAAAAATTCACCCTCATACAGTCGTCATGAAAGGAGAAATTAACTTTAGAGACCAAAACTGTTTTTTGTACAAGGCTGTAAACATGTTTATTCTGCTGTAAAGTTGGAGGTCTGTGAGGAAATGACTCGCTTTTGGAGCCTCTAGTGGCCGTTAGAGGAACTGCAGCTTTTGGCGCTAACGCATTAGCTTCATTGTACAGCCCCAGAGGTTAGACTCACTTCTTTTTAGCTGTTAAGTTTGCTGTTATATTACAAACTTGGTGTCTCAGGGGTGAATTAACCATGAAGATCGCGCAGCTTTTTGCGGCAGAAACCACGTAATTCACTGCAAAATCCCTCCATAAACGGCTGCTTTATTACAAACTAATTCCAGCGTATAAACCTAGAATCAGCGTCTAACAGCTGATCTGTAGATGTGTCGCAGAACATTAAACACACAATATGCTAGGGGTCTCTCAATCAAAACAATAACAACAGACGGAGTGTGATGACGGTGTGAAGCAGCAAGGGATGATGGGAGTTGTTGTCTTGGTTGTTAAAGCAGCAGCTTCAGTGGGATAGGATTACTCCAGTGTTGATGGCTCAGGATGTTTTTACCCGCAGAGGTCTCCTCCTCTCCAGAACAAACGGACCCGCTGATTACAGGTAAAAACACTGAATAAAGCAGTTTCAGCTAAAAAAAATCAGTGTTTCTCCACCATGTTGGGCGAGCAGCGGACTTCCTGGAGGGGCTGTTAGCTGAGCTGCTGCTAACGTTTGCCCAGTTTATTTCTCTGATAACTTAAGATCCAGACGTCCAATGACTAAAATCCTTCTTGCGGCTAAAAGATCAAGTTAAAAACCAGCTAAATTTATCATGAAAATGTGGCTTCAAACTGAATAAAAGTCCATTTCTAACAGTTTGTGTGGAACCAGCACAACAAAGCCCATGTATTATCTTGTTACTCTTTGCTAGACGCCATTGTAGCGGACAAACACGGCGCCGACGCATGCATCTTGTGCACTATACTCTTTGGTAGAGGAGGTATGACGCCATTGACAGGCCACCAAATGAAACGGTCCGTTACTTTGATTAAAATGACAGATTTCTCTGGGTTTGAACATTAATGTAAGAACACAACTCAACAACATATAGAACATAGGTCTAGACCTGAGTGACAACAACCTGAAGGTTTCAGGAGAGAAGCTTCTGTCTGGTCTAGTTGTTTTTACACATTTTAATGAGGAATTATTACAGATTAGAGCTTTAGATGTGAAATACTAGAGAAATAAAAGGAGCACGTCTTTAACAAAGAGCCAGAGGACGTCGTTCTGCTCTCGTTGCTGAGAGTTTACCTGACTGAACCGGTGTGTGAGACGACGGCTGGTGCTGGTGAAACGTCCTTTTTGTCCCCTGTCTGCACCCGTAGAGCCGAGCTATAGTTTAACTGTAATGGGACAGTAGGGAGAGAGAACAGATGGGGCATAAAACAAACGCAGCACACATCAGGGACCAGACTCTGTGTGTGTGTGTGTGTGTGTGTGTGTGTGATTTGACAGCTCAGGTGTAAATTAGAAGCTCAATGTCTTACTGGGTGATCTTGGCAGAGTGGGGTTATTACGTGTGTGTGTGTGTTTGTATGTTCCATCATCAGTTTAAAGGATAAAGCTGCTGATTTTCTGTGTTTTTCTTTCTTATTGTCAACAAATCTCATGAACAGAACCAAACCCAACAAGCCGTAGACCTTCACTGGGGTCCAAAAACTATTAAAAAACAATAATAGTCACACATCAGAGGTGTTGACTGGACTGTTAACCATGAGCGGCTGAGCTCAGATTCTTCTACATCACAAACTTTTAGGAATGGCTGCTTCTGTGAAAGATACTCATTGATTAAAAATGTGAAAATTAGACAGTGAAGGAAAGGTTTGTGTTTGATTTACTCTATAATCTGCACATGAATATTGATGGAAACTCCCCAAAACCAATAATACGATGGCGATGTCATGGCGGACTAGTCAAAGTGAGTAAACTTTCCAAACTTTTGATATAATTTAACACGTTCATGATTGTTGATGACATCTATCACTGACTCCTGACGCTAAGCTACAGTGATGTGTGTGAAACATCTAAATCATTTGAATTTATTCATAGGATAGCCCCTGGAGATGTAGCATCTCATTTTCAAGGAGGACCTAAAAACACAGAGTATAACACATACTTACAGAAACAACGTTTTATTATACATAATAAAACATAGACTACAAATACAGACAACTCTCTCACCGTCACCCCCCACCCTCAGCATTTAGAGTCAGTGTTTACTTCCTATTTTAATCTGAGATCGCTCGTGAGTGAGCTAACTAACGTTATCAGGTCAGCTAGTGAAGTTTAGTTTTGGAAGTTGTTGCTGTCAGTGTACGACATGTTGCCTCGGGTGTTATTACTGTTTGTAGGACTACTGGACCAATAAAATATATAAAACTTTTTGTCTCTCTAACATGAGGCTAGTTTGGTGTTGCTAGCCGAAGGGAGGCACAACAACAACACAAACTTTTAGTCACTACTGGCTGCTGATGGTGTGATGATATGACGTGAACTCAATACTGTGCAGACTGTTCAGTTTAGTTGATAAATGTGTTCTTTATTGTCATAACACAGCGTCAGAAAATAAAAGGAAACCAAGTAATCAAAGTCATGACCTTTAATTAAATGCGTGCTCCCCCTGCTGGCTGGGAGGAGCACCGCCTCCAATCAAACACCTGGCTGGCTCCTCCGACGCTATTGTTGCTAACGTAGCAGCGTTATCCAATATGGCGCCTCACTCAGCAGCTTTTCACAATCATAACGCGTCACTGTTAGAAAATAATAATGATGTGACAACACTGTGGTCCAGGTCAGGCAACCTTTGTCAACAATCATAGTTACAGATTAAAAAACAAACAAACAGGAAACAGGAAGTGACCACTAGTCTCCTGCTGCTAAGTCCACTTTTTTCCATCTATTATATATCTATTATATATATATATCTACATCTATTCACCCACCCGACCTGCCAGCTCCGAGACGTTGCAGCCTGTACTGTCGTTTTCTTGGGAGGACGTGTTGTTTACTTCAAATCTCTCAAAGAACTTCAGCAGGAAGTCAAGAGGTTGTGATATGAAGCGCATCAAGCTAGCGGAGCTGTAAATGTAACCGTGTCTCGTCTCACATGCATTCTGCACCTCCTCCTATTTGTCCATATTTAAGTCTGTGTGTCTATGTGCATGCGTGTGTGTGTAAATACACGCCTGCCGAAACCATTTATCCATCATATTTCACGGCAGTTCTTTCATCCGCAGCGGAGCGTCTGCTTTTACCGTCGTCATCTCTCTCCACTTGTAGGCCGGTGGAGGAGCAAGGCGGCAGGAAGGCAGGCAGGGAGCGGCGGGGCGGCGAATCCAACGCACCCGGGCGGAAAGAATCAGAGTTTACACAACAGCGAGGCGGAGAAATTAAAGATGATTTTTATTTTCTTTATCTGGGGGAGAATTCATTACCTGGCAGAGGAGCGGGAGCTGAGCGCTGTCAGCCAAGAATAATGACTTGTCTAACTGATAGGGAGACACACACACACACACACACACACACACACACACACACACACACACACACACAACATCCACAAACACACTCAGGCTCATACACACAAACATACAACTATAATACAGTATGGTGTCAAATATACGTAATGAATGCTCTTGTTCTTTCTGCACACACACACACACACACACACACACACACACGTACACCAAATACACATTCCTACCATATTCAGTAGATTTAAAGCTCTTTGTTTGTCTTTTTAATATATTTTTCTTACAGATTTACAAATATAAACACTCAGAGTTTCAGTCAGATGTTTAAAAATAACTACATCAGTAAATCTGGATTATTATTATAAAGCATTTATTATCAGTAGCTGCATATAAACAGTTAATAAATGCTTTATAATACATTATAATGTATGTTTATGAATCTGTCATCAACATATAACGTATAATAACTCCTGTGGAAATGACAATATAGTAAAAAAACTGTTTTAATAAATAGCATAAATTATAATTGCAGACAAATAAACACTTATACCTGCTTATAACTACATTATACTGTGTTATAAAGCATTTATTAACTGTTTAGAATTTGAAATGTTAATCTCAGAGGCCAGGACGAGGTTTTCAATTTGCTTGTTTTGTCTAAAATATTAAGATATTCGATTTAACGGTCATTTATGACAAAGAAAAACAGACAAATCCTCACATTTAAGAGGCTGAACAATCAAATGTTGAATAATAGTTGTAATAAACTAAATAATCAGAACATCGTATAAAACGTTTGTCTCTCTCGTAGTTCATAAATAAGTTCAACAATGTGTTTGTGTTTATAGATAGTTATTAGCTGCCTAGCTTAACTATTATTGTTCTTCTTCTTCTGGTGTTTTAGCCCCGTTTTGAAGCGGGCATTTACAAATACAGCGTCGGTCATGTGATGATGAAATGATTCTTTTTTCAGAATTTCAGAATCAGAATTTGATCAGATTGGTTCAGTAACATTATGAAAGTCTCACAGAGCCATGAGGAGCCAACAGGAAGTCTCAGACGCACGTCCTCTGAACCATGGACGCATTTAAACGACATGGCGGCCTCCTAGTGGCCAATCGTGGTATTGCAATTGCAGAAAATGACGTCTTAAAAAAAAAAAAAACGTTGACAGGACGCCTCTAACTGCAAATATTACTCCTCATATCATGATTTTTTTAATCCATGAAGGTTTTATATTTGTTAAACTTTCCCAGAGCCTAAAAAAAAAAGATTTTAATTCAGTGTGCTGCAGAATGTGACTTCCACTTCTCCTAAATACATCCATGAACAGCAGAGGTAAAGTCAGCAGGATTCATCCTCTGGGGAGCATGAATGTCTCTACAAACAGTCGGTTGTTGAGATATTTCAGTCTGGACCAATCAGCAGCAGGCGCTCGTTAACATAACGGCGATAAGAGTATTAATTAGCGCAGCTTTAAAGTCGCAATTAATCTTTATACTTTCAGCACAGATCAAACCCGCTGATTTTTTAATTAATGTGTACGTAAAACAAACATCATCACAGATCCTGAAGACTGTTATAATCGATCTATACTGTAACACACACACACACACACACACACACACACACACACACAGAGAGTTCACTTCTACTGATCTCAGACACAACCTACTGTATATTTCCAAACATACGCTCATCTAGTCTCACACAAACACACTCACTCACCTATCCACACACACACACACACACACACACACACACACACACACTCCCTCCTCTCTCTCTCCGGCGCTCGCAGGCTCGTCTGCGTCGGTAATAACCTCTCCGCGCCCCGATCCAGAGGAAATCAGCTGGAATGTGAAATTGAAAACAAACAGTCATTTCAGATAGTGAAGCCTCTCCGTCAGCCCGGCGTCTCCCTCTCTGTTTGAAGCCCACAGATTGTCCTCAGATCATATCCAGATATACAGTATAGCTCATGTTCCCTAAATCCCTATCTAATAGACAACTCATACATAATCAGACGCAGCCCCCAAAAGGGCGGCGTGGCGGCGGCGGTGGCGGCAGCAGCGGCGGCTCCCGCTTGTTTTGCAGATACTCAGAAGCAGCTACCGTCGCCTCCCCAAAAAAACTTCTCCTCAGCGACGAAGGAGTGAAGCTTTCCAGGAGTTTTTATTTAATTTAATTGCACATTAAAATAAGGATTAATGCAAAATACACAAACATGCTAACATGCATAAACATGCAGGCTGATTGTGCATAAGTGTGGATGAGTTGAGGTCTTGTATAAAGACGTTACATTCATTGAATAAGAGAGATAATAACTACATTTTGACTGACAGCAGCAGGATGACAAGTGTCTCTCCTGCTCTATAAAAACACACAACTTACTTTCTTTCTTTTTCTTTTTTTTTAAAAAGTCAAATCTGTTAGAAACAAGTTGTTGTCGGTGGCGGCGGCGGCGGCGTTTTGCAGTGTGCTGTTTTTTCACTGACTGCTTCATGTTCAGTTTGGAGGCTCCCTGAGAGACGTCGGATATAAAAAGAAGGCACTAACACGAAGAGACGTACAAGTCACTCAGCTGACAGCACTGTGTGTGCGTGTGTGTGTGTGTGTGTGTGTGTGTGTGTGTTCTGCAGAGGTGGAGAAGAAAACTTGGTATGTTTTTCTCAAGTGTTGTCCTTAAAGGAACAGTCCACCATTCTGTGTGGGGATCCTCCTCCTTGCTGTCTTGTTCTTGTGCTTCTGTGTTTGTTGGTTTTTGTGAAGAATACTTCTTTAAAAATCTTATCAGTGGAGAATAAAAGACTTCACATGATGCTACTGCTGCTACGAAACCAACCAACCAATCAGAAAACGACCAGGCTGACATTTTATAAGCAACATCCACACACACAAGGAGGTGAAGCAAAAAGGAAGATCATGTGACTTTGCTGCAGATGGACGATGAGCCGATGACGTGTCTCTGCTTTTATAAATGCTTTGATAAATGTCAAAATCTTACAGCTTCAAACGGACGTCAGACAGATCGTGTCCGAGGTTTTATCAGCGTCGTCTTGCGTGATGGGAAGACTCTTGTTTGTTGTAACAGTTCGACATGTTTTTAGCCTGTTTCAAGCTACATTTCTTTTGTCCTTGTCCTTATAATCTGGTGGGAAGAGTCATATAAATGTTGAATTCCTGAAACAGCAATGATTATTTTATCGTGTTCGGACATTTTCCCGAAGCGTCTTTGTCCGCCATTTTATCAGTTTCAACGTATGACTTCCAGACGAATTTCATTTTCATTTGCATAAAGTTGCAATTCACTTGTGTCCCTCGGAAAATGAGAGGAGGTGAACTTCATGTCGGTTCAGCGCCTTCAGCATACACCGTAAAAAGATAACAGACATAGCCACTGTGATGTCAAATTTTGAAGCCTCAACTTTGCATTTTGACCGTCGCCATCTTGGATTTTTGGAGCCAGAAGTGGCCATATTTGGACTGGAGAGGGTAGGGCCGACCCTGACGCTAGTTGTTAGCTGCTAGATAATGCTAATGCTAATATCCTGAACATCTAAGGCGACTTTCATGAACTGAAAACACACTGAAATAGCGACGACTACGGCTACACCTGTCAATCTGTGGTTACGCCGTGGTGACAACGTTGTCGTCAAGGTAGCAACCTGTCACTCAAATCGGCCACACCCTTAATTATGAGTTATATAAAGATTCATCCCTTGTAAAGTTGTCATGAAAGGGGGAAATTAGCTACAGAGACCAGGCTGTAAACATGTTTATTTGGACATTTTAAAACAGCGGTCTGTGGGGGAAGGACTCGTTTTTGGAGCCTCGTGTGGCCGTTAGAGGAACTGCAGTTTTTGGCTCTTCTGCATCATTTTGGCGTCATTTTTCAGCTCTAGAGGTTACTGCTTGACCTTTATTCAGAGGAGGAGGAGGAGGAGGTTTGGGAGATAGAGACAGGAAGTGAAACAGAAAGAGAAGAAGAAGAAGTTAGATGTAGAAAAAAAGACGGAGCCGCAGAAACAAAGATGGAAGTAAACTAAACACAGAGAGACAGAGAGCAGCAGTTTGTGTTGTTCTTGTCAAGGTCACAGCAGCTGAATGTGGAGATCCTGAGGGAACACCACTGTGTGTGTGTGTGTGTGTGTGTGTGTGTAACATGGCTCTATATTTTTCTATTTATCCTATCATTCATGTGTGTGTGTGTGTGTGTGTGTGTGTGCCTTTTGTCTTTGTGTGTGTGTGTGTTTGTCTGCATTTAAAGCCCTGTAGGGGCTCACAACGGGCTGCAGCGTCGCATTCCAATCACTGCTCAATTAATTGCCCTGTAGACACACACACACACACACACACACACACACACACACACACACACACACAAAGCGTCCACAGAGTCCACAGAAAACAGTATCAACACGTGAGTTGCAGACAAACACACACTTTCTCATTCATAGAAAATTAAAGACAAATAAAAAAAAAAAAAAAAAGGGCGATCTGAATCCTGCTGCAGACACACACACACACACACACACACACACACACACATGGTTGGCGGTGTATTGATGAAGCTCTGACTCCTCTCATCTTTGATGCTGAAGATGTTTTGATGAGTTATGCGGCGTATACGCAGTGTGAAAGGTGTCAGTCAACATCTAATATCTCTTCTTCTTCTTCTTCTTCTTCTTCTTCTTCTTCTCTCCGTCTGCACGTGCTCAGCTGATCACCGTAGATCCCTTCAACCATCCATGTTTACCTGAGAACTTTCCGTCTCATTACAGATTTGCTTTTCTCTGTTTGCTCAACACTTTCTGCCCCTTCCCTCCCCTCCCTTTCACAATAAAAGCTTTCCAGCACTTCAGAAACCCCTCAAAGGCTTTTATTGTGAAATGTTTCGAGATTTATTTCACATTTCACTTTTCGCAACATCCATGTTTGCTTTCTTGAATTCTAAGCCGTCAACACGTCGCAGCTCTTTTCAGCAGCCTTTATAAATACAGGGATGTCGGACTGTCCCTGAATGCATCACCTCAAAACAGTGAATTTTAATAAATTGCCCCGAAGCCCTCGAACACAACTTTAGGACATTTATGGTCGTTAGAATTAATTAAACAGACAAAGACGATGTTTTACAGAAAATTAGATATTCAGGTTTAATATAAAAGAGTCGCTGCTGAACACTTTTTATTTGCCGCCTCTCAGCACTTGAAATAAACACTGCGAGCTGAGAAAATGTTCAGAGAGGAGCTGCTGTATTAAAATGGCTGCTTACTGCCGGCTGTAAACGCTGCTGCAAAAAAATGAATGGAGGATATTTATAATAAATATACTTTTATTAGGGCTGCAGGCCTGTATATTAGTGTTTAGTGGAGAGAGGATCCACTCTCGCCCTCCCTCTTCTTTTCTCCCTCTGCTCTCTTCTCCCTCCCTTCTCCTTCTTATCTTTTGCATCCGTCTCTTTCTCGCTCACACCGGCAAAGAAAGCAGCTTATAAAAAATACAGCGGACACAAATTATTGATACTGACAGAAGTTCTTCATATCGAGTCGTTTTATTGTCAAATTATATTTTAATTTGTTTGTCTTTTTTAGGTTTTTCTATCCTCACCTCCTTAAACCTCTCTCCAACCTGGCAGATCTTTTTATGATGATCCATTTGACATCATCATCACCTTTTTAAATTTACAGTTTGTAGTTACTGGGATCTGATTAAACAAACGGGACGCAGCATGTTAATTAGTGACCTTTAAAGGTGTTCATAGGTGTGGTTTTTGTGTTGGAAACGTGTTAAATCTGACTTTAACACGTGTACACATCAGCTGGATTTGTGACATCACGACTAGCTCGGAGCCAATCGTGGTGCAGTATGCAGCGTACTGAGGATGACCTTTAAAGCGAAGGAGGAGACATTTGAAAATGAACAATATTTACATATTTAAAGGACTTAAAATACTGAACTTAGACTTTTCTTTGTGGAAAAACTTCTCATCTAACTTTCCGCAGGAAAGCCAATAAGCGGCTATGAACATTCCCGTTCGTCCAGGTCGTAGTTATTTCTAAATAAACAGCTGATTTGAAGGCAGCTGGACTTTGATTTGCCTCTTTATGAAGACGTTTCTCCTCTTATCCAAGGGGCTTCCTCACCAGTCTGACCAAAAATAACAATACAAGCGAATAAGCATTAAACTTGGTTAATGTTGTAGAAGAAAAACATCACGTTTGCCGTTATTTTTTGCCTCCTACGAGCATTTTGAGCATAAGAATTATTTTCAATAAAGCTCACATCATGCAGATGTGATGCTGCAGCTGTTAAGTGAACACCTGGCCAGGTAATATAATAATAATAATAAGAAGAAGAAGAAGAAGAAGAAGAAGATAATGCTGCTGTTAAAGGAACTTCCTTGAGTTCCACATTAAAAGCCACTGAGGGCCACGAAGGGAAACGGCCTCAGGATTCACATTTATACACACCTCTTGGGTTTTTTCTGCATATGTGTGTGTGTGTGTGTGTGTGTGTTTGCCCTAAGGACCTTTCTGCCTGATGAATGAGATGTAGCCTTGAGCACACACACACACACACACACACACACACACACAGGCGCGCCACCTGAAGCTCCACACGAGTCATTAACACACCAAACAAATTAAATCTGCTCGACAAAAAAGAAAAAAAAGAATAAGCAGCGGTGTGGACGTATTAGCATGAGAAACATGATAAAAGTGCTCCTCCATTGTGTCCTTATCACAGTCCCATAATGCACCGGGAGGCAGGGATTGGCCCCGGCGTCCGGACGTTCGACACTGTGGCTTATCAGCGTCTGGGGTCCTCGCTGCAAACGTTCAAAAGATCGGCCATTGTTGTGAGATTTGGGGAGGGAAGAACAGAGGAGAGATTTTCAGAGTGGATTTTGTGTGTGTGAGAGAGAGAGAGAGAGAAAGGAGAGAAGATAAATCAGATAAAAAAAAGAGAAAAGCAGTTTTTATAAATCCACGATTGTGTTACGTCTCTTCTTGTGTTACCTCGTCGGGATTGTTTTAAAAAAAGGAAGCGCTCTTTGACTCTCTCCTCAATTTTAATATTTTAACATTTCTACTGTAACATACTTGAGTTTCATTTATAACGGAGACATTTCGGTGACTGGATTGTCCTCTAGTGGTGACCAGTAGGGACTGTAGGACAGACTACGGTGGCCTGTTGTGGACAAAAAATAACAGAAAAATGAGAAATCTAAACATGGAACGAGCTGACGGATATAGAAGTCCAACACAAACATACGAGTGTTGTGTTGTGTTTTTTCTGCGTGTATAGTGAGTGTGTGTGCGTGTGTGTATAGTGTGTGTGTGTGTGTGTGTGTGTGTGTCCTCTGAGCCCCTGCGTCTGGCCCTGGAAAGCCCTGTTTGCTGTCTGGGCTGTAAATTTCCGCTGAACCAACACGCCGACATGAAACCCAGCAGACTGATTTAAGCCTGTGTGTGTGTGTTTATGTGTGTGTGTGTGTGTTTGTGTGTGTGTGTGTCCCGTGACTCTGTAAAGTACCCAGAATGCACCTTACCTACGCTCACACCGCTCGCCGTTTCACAACCTGACTCCTGAGAGAGAGAAAGAGAGAGAGAGAGAGAGAGAGAGAGAGAGAGAGAGAGAGAGGAATCAGTTGTGTGAAAAAGTGAGAAAGAAGAAGATAGATGACGGACAACAAAACATGACACACACACACACACACACATCACCATGGTGTCCGTGTGTGTGTGTGTGTGTGTGTGTGTGTGTGTGTGTGTGTGTTTTGGATTTTGCTCTAACAAGTCAGCAAGTTGAAGAAGCTTTAGTGATTTGGGACACTGAGACAGAAGGTGTGTGTGAGTGTATTGATCTAGGTGAAGGATCTCTTACTTTCTGTCCACCTCAGGGGGTTAAAACCAGACACACACACACACACACACACACACACACACACACAGACTCAGAAGCTCTTCAGTGTTCGGTGATTTATGACAGATTTGAAAAGGTCTGTTTATCCCTTCACACACGGAGACGCTGATCCCGCTGGTGGAGTTTCCTGTCCGTAGAAAAGACAGAAGAAGAGATTTCTTCGTATTTTATAATTATTTATTTTAATTATTCATAATCGATTCTTAATGTCAATAGTAATTTTTGTGTATATTATAATATCTTGTTCCACACGTCTCTCCGTCTTCATAACTTTGAGTTTTCACTCTCCGTTTGTGAAGGACAAACGTTAAATTTATAAAAATAAAAACTGCTTTTATTCTTTTATTTTTTCATCATGACTCCTCCTCTTCACACTCACCTCTCTCTCTCTCTCTCTCTCTCTCTCTCTCTCTCGTCCAGGTGATGTGATTGCTTTCTGTGTTCTTGTGTTTTGTTTTGCCTAATAAATCACCATCTATCAGAGCCTGGCTGACACACACTTACACACACACACACACACACACACACACACACACTTACACACTGTGGCAAACAGTTCATAATGGACCGTTCATCTGTCATCCTCTGAGCTGTTGACAAGGAAAGTGTCTTGGCTTATGGGCTGTGTGTGTGTGTGTGTGTGTGTGTGTGTGTGTGTGTGTGTGTGTGTTCATGCTACTCTACTGACAATAGAGATTCGTCCCCATTCATCTGACTGATAACACACTAGTGCTGTCAACTGGAGACCAGCTTTATCCTCACACACACTTACACACACACACACATCTTTGAGGGGGAAAACAAACATGTGCACACACACACACACACACATATTTAATTTAAATATACAAACATATGCACTTACACATATTACATATTTACATAATGTGCACATGTATCATATGAGACTAAGAGTCGAACATGCTAACACATCTGTGCAGCTGAGTTTAGTCACATCTTTGCTTCGAGCTACATGTTAGCGTCAACATGCTAACAACATTTAACAGTTTTGCAGGTATGCGGTCATGAATCAAATTATTGGAAACATTTTGACCTGCTGATGGTGTGAGATGAATATTTATCCTGAGAAATTAATGTTTGTACCAAATTTCATGGCAAATATTGAGTTGCACAATCCTGAGAAATCCAAAAGTTCAAAACACCAATAAGTATTCAAGATAAACTTTATTAGTGTGAAATAAACACAGAGTTAAAATAAGGAATAGAGATGAAGATAAAAAAAGAGAAATACGCAGGCAGCCTTTTATTTACGGGACAATAATGTGTTTACAATATGATTAATATGATGTATTGTGGACTGTATGTTCTTTTTGCAGCCGTCACCTTACATGTATCATTGTATTGTCAGAATATGTGCACACACATATTTCAGAAGTCTAGAAGAGCTACACGATTTAATCATTTTATCCCCATTCATGGGGAACTGGAAGTTCATATGGTCTCTACTGAGCATGCTCAGTGGACGCATTGGGCCCATAAAGACGCAGTATGTTTTCATCCAGGTGTTTCTTTACAGCAGGAAGTGGCTTTGTTGGCTTCATGTGACACTGAACAGCTTTTATAGGAATGAAGGTCTCTGACGCTGAATCCACTTCTCTTCATACACCCGTGGTCTAAATTCAAAGAGAACATATTTAACACATTTCATAGATTCGCTGTTATATCACATATTGTACTGTTAATCTTTCATGCTGTGACATAACAGTTTGTTTTATACTTTATGAGTATTACATCTTATTTCATCGACTCAACCTTTAAATGGGAGAAAATGAAGATTTCAGAAATCCTCTCAATGTTTTCATCACTCATCATTTAAAGAGGAAATGAAGTTTCTCTGCAGAGTTTTTTTTTTTTTTTTTGACACTTGGGCTCATGTCCGTCGTTCCTTCTTCTCGCTCCTCGGCTCTAACGCCGCCGCCGCCGCCGCATGAATCATTAACAGCAGAGTAATTATGCACTATCAAACTTGGAATATTACCCCACTTAGCTAATGTTTAATGCTGTAATTAATTCTGAACCCTGCGAGCCAACATCAATTTATTTGATTAGTACTTTGCAAAGTCACACAGAGGTTTTTTAACTGTTTTGAGGTGTGTGTGTGTGTGTGTGTGGCTTTAAAATGTTTCCATAAAGTGTGATAAGAAAGTGAGACACTGATGAATGGGAAATAAACACTTCAGATTTTATATATTTATGCTTTGTTTTGTTCTTCTTTTTGTTTTTTACGATGTATTTGTTCCTTTCACACTTTTAAAAAAAAAAAGAGTTTTCTGCTTTTACTTCACTTGTTGTGAGCAGGAAGTTTATTTACTGTGAGAGAGAAATAGACAGTTATGTCCAGAACACACACAGTTAATTAATTATGACACAGTGCTGAAGGTTAGACCTGCTTTTTTGTGATCTAACCTGGCCTGACGTGACCTGGACTGCATTGGAGACGCTTCTTGGAGGAGAATATATTCTAATCTGAAGTTGTTGATTTGTTGTTATGATGTGGAGAGAAGAACCGCTGCTAATATTTACCTGCTGGTATTGTGTTTAATTCTGCATATTTCTGTAGTTTCATATTAGGGTTATCTAAAGGTTAGAGAAGCCAGCTTGTAAGCAGTTCAACAGGCCAGCAAGACCTCTAAATATAAAAACAGAACCAACTGTTCAATCTGACGGCCGTATCTGAAGCACCAGCTGTTCATAAATCCATCACTCAATTTAAATACTAACTAGTTTCAAACTGATTTACTAAATCAAGTTGCAACATTAAAACTTGAGTAATGTCTTATCTAGTAAACACTTCAATAACGTGTAAACTGTAAATCTGTAGCGTCGTCCAACAACAAGAAACCAAGCATGTTAATAAGTGAGCGTAGCATCATGAGCTGTAACATAACTTCTAAATATATCAGTTTTAGGAGCCAATAGATAAAGTGAATCTATTGTGAATGTAGGTGTGACTTTGTTTTATCTCTATCTGTATATCTGGAGAAATATATGTGTTCTAGATTCAGTAGTATTCATGCAGTTTACAGTGAGAGGGAAATAAATGATTATGCTAAGCTAACCAACGTTATTTTGCTCATTTAGTCGTTTTGTAATTTGACGTTTAGTGTTTTTTCTGGTAAATATAAAGCATGAGGTCAGATATGTCCACCATATTATCACCTCTTTTACTCTTCAATATAAAGGGCTCAGATATTAGCATGCTAACGTTAGCGTTAACATGCTAACGTTAGCGTTAGCATGCTAATGTTAGCGTTAGCATGCTAATGTTAGCTTTGTCAGTTGACTTATGCAACAGCTCCACCTTCAGTTAGCAGCTGTAAATATTTATTACTAACTCATCTCTGTGTAACAACTAGCATAACAGCACAATCTCTGACTGATCATTACATTATTAATATTATTTTATATACTATAAAAGTTGTAGTAGTAGTGGTGGTAGTGGTAATAACTGTAGTAGATCCACTTTATTTCTGACTCTTTTCCTCTGGCTGTCTCTCACTGTACATCACACCGTGTTGTTTGTCGACTGTCTGCTTTAAATAAAGGTTAACACACAGCTCAACAGTAGTGATGTAACACTGCAGTAATTACAGCTGACAGCAGCCTAAAAGTCTGGAGTGATAAGAGAGGAAGGACAGACACTCATAATTCACACCTACACACACACACACACACACACACACACACTCAGAAAACTCTCTCTCTCTCTGTCTTTGTCTCCGGTCGTTCGACGTGGTTATCGCCGTCACTCTTACTGTCTTTTGTCAGTTGATGTCCTTGTCTCGGAGGGCGAGCGGAGCGATAAAGCCGGCCGTCTCTGTTGTGTTTTAATAAGTTTTATCTGAAGACTCAAAACAGACAAACAACGTCAAAACTCAAACCGAGTCTGACGGGAAGCGTGGAGGTCATCGGGGCCGCTGACGCCTCGCTCAGCCTGTTGAGCTGCAGATACGCTGCGTTCATGCTTTAATTATCCTCAGTATCACTTCTTCATTATTCCTTTCAAGAGGAGGTTGAACACACCGGTTTTACCGGTTCAAAATAAAAGCCGGGGACTCGTGGGAGACTGATTTAACAAGAAATGGTCACAATTAACGTGACAGAAGCAGAGCAGATACGCTGCATCCTCACTTTTATTCCGGAAACGCCGGCACACAGCATCTTTTATTAGAGTCTGTCAAACTCCACACCTCCAGTTTATAACTCAGGCTGTTGTGGTGACATAACAGAGCCACAGATGACATCATAAGTCTGCCGGCTGCAACATCAAAATGTTGTGTACATGTTCATGCATCAATATATATATCTGAAACTATTTTTATATTTTAATTTTACTGCTTTTATATAAGTAAAACATCTGATTTAATCATCCATAACTGCAAGTCCTACATGCTAACTCTCTAACAACACAATATACTGTTGTGAAAGACTCTGAGACTGGATTTGCACTTCTTATCGTTGCTTTTCTAACTTCTGAAAGTTCAGGTTTCACTTCAGCTCTCTATAGATTCCTGAGTGTTTCTGCATCTAGTCCATTCATCTCTGCATCAGCCTAAATGTTCAACGTGCAATTTGTCTCAGTTTATCCAGCGTGAGTCACCGTTTTTTTTTTTTTGGTTGTTTTTTTTTCCCCCTCTCCTTTCTTTCTCTAAAACAACTTCTAGGTGAACCATTAATGGCTTTAAAACAGGGTCACACTCTGGAAATCTATCATCCTGATCCCCAGCAGACGGAAAGTTGAAAAACATACTTGTCCTTCCAACATTTTTCCGAATATTTCCAGCGTTTTGGCACGGGTTAGTTGAAGTTGTCTCCTCTCTGCACCCTTTATGTTTCTGTCTCATAAAGACAAAAGACTCTGGGGGGAAAGAGAAAAAAAATCGTTATAATGGTATTAAATCACTTGGCCAACCTCTGTTTAAATGGCTGGAAGGATAAAATGATGTATAGTGGTTGCGGTTGCCAAGGTTTCCGGCTGATTAAAAAAAACTCAGGTTACTGTACATCCTCAGCAGGTTTCAGAGGGAAACAGACGCTGATACAAACTGCATCTGTTAAATCAGAGCCACTTTATTTGCTGAGCAAACGTATTCGCACTTTGTCACAAACTCATCGATGCAAAAACATACTGTTAGATATTAGTTTGTGTTCTTCAACATGATTAATGTGATTTAAAAAAAAAAAAAAAGCCATCATCTCTCTCTCTCTAACCAAAGTTTACAAATGAAAATAGATGCTGTGAAATGGTAAAGTTTCATCTTAATTATTCGCAGCAGTAAATGAATTAGTTGAACTTGTCCAGCTTCTTCAGTTTGAGAGAGTTTGGAGTTAAATCTTCATAAGTCACAGTCTTTTATTTCAATATAACGTATCATTTGGCATTTTGCTCTGAAATGATGGACAACTTATTCAACTTAACTGGTTATACTTCCTGTTTGACCTCTGACCCGCTGACCAACATCAGAGATTCAAATAGCTTTGGTGTTTCTCCCAGTTGCAGAAACTATTGACCAATCACAGCTTTGTAGGCGGGGTTTAAAAATGGCGACGTCATCTACAATCTTAGGTTACTTGCATGAAAAATAATGGCAGAAAAATGGCGACTAGTGCAGGTTGTTGTCAGACAATTTACTGAAAAAACAACTTTTAAATTGATATATGTCTTAAAATGAGCCGGCTACTGGGATTCACCAGTATTTTGCTAAGAAGTGGAACAAGTGGGAACCAGTATCACTGGAAGTCTTTCATATTAAGGAAACATGACTCTGCAGAAGAAGTGTTTCCTGACTGGGGTGAAGAGTTTTTTTGCAACTTATTTGGGAACAGAATACCAAACATGAGGAGCTGTTGAGGTTGAAGTTAGCAACATTTATCAAGAAAGCAGAACAACATGTGAAATACAAGATATAAAAGATGTTTGACAGGGAGGAAGAGAAGAAGAACAAGTCCGAACCTCGTGTCCTTTGTGTCCTTAAACTCAAACAGTTCAGCTATGTAACATGTTTTCAGCTCCCATGAGGAGTTCCCTCCACTTCCCTCCACTTTACTGTATGATAATGTTCTTAAAGTGTTGTTGCAGTAACCGTCTGAACGTCTAATTCCATCTCTGCGTCGCTCCCTCTGTGTAATTAGCTCCACCACTGACTTTATGTAAAATAGTTCTGCCAAGTTTTAATTGATTAAAAGTCGGCGTGTTATTGCAAAGAAGAACAATGTAGATCCAATTAGCACTGTAACGTGTAAACATGAACACTAACTCCCATGGTGCACCAGGGTCTGTGTGCCTGTGTGTTTGTGTGTGTGTGTGTGTGTGTGTGTGTGTGAGTCAGTGATCAGTCTCATTTCTTAATCATCACTTTCTGCTCCAGATGAGACTTTATGAGGGGACTAAATTGCCTTAAAGGGATTTCTTAATAAAGGGATTACACCCATGTAATCCTCTTTGTCCCAGTGGACCCCCAAAAAACCTGAACACACACACATGCACACACACATGCACACACACTCACACATAACCAGATTAGCATGTGGAAATAAATGTGCACAATGTTTTTGATATGCTACGAATGAAAACACACACCGAACAACAGAGCACGACTGTCACGTGACGCCGTTGAAAATTGTGTGTGTGTGTGTGTGTGTGTGTACATGTGCATAACACAAAAAGTAAAAGTGTGTGTGTGTTTCAAACCTTTGTTTATGCGTGATGTGTGTATGTTTTTATTTTGCTGGTGTGATCTTGTGTGTGTGTGTGTGTGTGTGTAGCGTAACGCCGCGGTTTTGGCGGCACTCCCTCGTCTCATCCCCAATTAACGAAGACAAATCCGCCTCTATCTGCGCTAATGAGAGTCTTTAAGGTGAAGGGACTCTGTATTTATTTAATAAGAAGAAGCTTATTTATTCCATTTCCATGAGAAAGAAAAGCCGCCGCTGATTCTCCACGGCTGCTGAGGGAGGGATTAGAGGAGGAGGAGGAGGAGGAGGAGGGAGAGGAGAGGAGAGGAGAGGAGGAAGATTTGGAAGTGGAGGAGGAGAAGGAGGGAGAGAGAGAGAGCTGGATGAGGAAGTAGAGGAGGGAGGAAACCATGAGGAGAGGAGTAAAAGGAAAGGAAATGAAGATGAGGAGGAGGAGGTTTAGGATCAGGAGGAGCAGGAGTAACATACAGGAAGTGAAGAAGGAGTAAAAATAAAAGAAGTTGGATGAGGAGGAGCAGGATGTAAATGATTGAACTGAACTCTCCAGGTCATAATTTTTAGATATAGTAGATGACATCTGTCACTCAAACGTAACTATCAGGACAGTCTTAGTTTATATCGGACAATTTTCCTAAATAAATGAGTACCGTATTTCCTCTAATAGCAGCCGAGGCCTTTATTTACCTTAACTACAGAGCAGCCTTATATTATAGAGAGGTCTTTATTATATTTCCCTCTGTTTGATAAGTATATTTACTCATATTTCAGTACGAAGCCTCGTTTTTCTGATCTGCTCTGTTAGATTTTTCTTACTTACCGTATTACCAGTAATTACGGTAATCCAATTACTCCGTTGTGCAGAACAATAATTCTTAATGCGCTTGAATTCCACCCAGAACATTTTTGGCAGTGCAACACTTACAGCTGTAAACATGCTCATGGATGTATGCACGGATTAAAAACATGTGCCGTTATCTCCATATGTAAACATCTCCTCCACCCGCCTCCCCATCTCTGAGACGGTCGGCATGTGTATTGTTGAATTTATTAAATTAAAGCACCAGCCACTTTTAGAGGACTTTTTTGTGAAGCGTTGAAGGTGAACGACCAAAGCAGGGATCAAAGAAAGATTATAATCTGTCAAATTTGGGTTTTTTTTGGTGTGTAGGTGGAGCTGACCGGCAGCAGTGTGTTTGACTACATCCATCCCGGCGATCACGTGGAGGTGGCGGAGCAGCTGGGCATGAAGCTTCCTCCAGGCCGAGGGATGTCTCTCTCCCAGGGAGCTGTCAACGAAGACGGGGCGTCCTCGGCCTCGTCGTCGTCGCACTCCGAGACGCCCGAACCAGGTAAGAACAACGGGAAAGAAAGAGGGAGGAAAGAAGGATGGTGGAACGGCAGAACAGGAGGGCGAAAATAGCAAGACAGGAGGAGAAGAAAAGGTCTCAGTAAAGATTGAACTGTGGAAGAGAGGAGGAGGGAAGAGAATAAAAGGTCATGGTAGAAACGGAGGGGACGGAGGGAAAGAGAAGGTCAGGAGGGAGCAAAGGAAGGAGGAAGACGAGGAGTGGTTAGGGTTGTTCTGGCTGGTTGTTTGGGGCTGAATAATCAGCTCAAACGGCACAGATACACACGGAACAGTGACGGTAAACAGAGACAAAGACGCTGTAAACACTGAACGATGAATTCAGACGAAGAGGCGTCGCACAGAAGTAGATCTGTGTTTGGTGCAATATGTTCAAAAGACACAGATCAGCGAGAAACCCCAGCGGGAAGATCGGAGAACGTCGGAGCTGAAGACTTGAAAAATCAAATTTAAGTCACCTTTCCCTTGGTGAATGTTCATATGGCTGCTTGTTCGACAGGCTAAGGCGCAGGACAGGATGTGTTTATGTTAGTGAGTTAAATAAGAAGGAGACTTTAGCAGGAAAAGCTAATGTGGGTTGTTGTTCAGAGTCTGCGGTTCTTGTGTTGAGTAGCCGGATGCAATCAGGCTCAGTGCGACCGTCTACCAGTTCCTTATTCGTGTCTCTCGATGTCTTGGATCTTTGATTTATTTTTTTAATCGGCTGCTTTGCCTTTGAGGTCTCAGTGTATATAAAAGGTTATAATAAAATCTGCACTCTAGAGAACACCTTTAACATGTTAGCAGCATCTTTCTTGCTCCTACAGTCGGATGTTTGAGATTCACTGAATGATGAATGTTGAAAATCCGATTTTAAGAGTCGGGCCTACCAACAGGAAGTGTGACATCACAGCTAGTTTTGAAGCCAGTCATCCTGGTCCAATGTGGGGACCTGAAACCTCCACAAACACTGAGATGAAATATATATATATATATATATATATTTCCACCTGCACCCTCAGATCTACCAGCAGCTTGTTCCTCTGGGCTTCCAGCACCAAACTCCACATCTGCTCCGCTACACCTCGCTTGTGGAGCAACTTTCCTAAACCATCTGAGGCCTGCAGAGACCCTAGACTCTTCTAAAAACCTTTTTATTCTGGAAGGCCTTTTCATATTAAGTTATATATTGAGGAATGTGTCATTTTAAGAGTTTTTTTGTGGAAAAAAAACCACATCAAACGCGGATTATTACATCTAAAAACACGTCCGGAGGTGTCTCTCTAACCCCGAAGCCCTCCGTCCTAACTTCTCTCCCGGTACGTATCCCAGAATTCCCCGCTGTAAGTTTGAATTTAATTAGTCACTCCTGTAAACCGGGGGAAAGGACGGCGTTCCTCATTGGGATTCTTTGCATCGCCTCCTCCCGTCCCTACATCCTCCTCTGCTGCACCACCACATGTTCGAGACTTTTTACCTTCACAAATGCTTTTCATTGTGCGCCTCTCTCTCTCTCTCTCTCTCTCTCTCTCTCTCTCTCATGCTGATGATAATTTAAGTATTAGGGGAAAATCCATTTATAAATTAAACAAAATGACTTGATATCCATCGAGTCCCTTAGTTCATCAGCCTGTTCAAACAAGGAGGGGAAGATTGGCTTCGCGGCGGCCGGGTCTTCGGAGACGACGCGGTAATTAGATCTGCCGCGGATTTATTCTTGGCTGATTGGTGCTGGTGATGGGTGTGGAGGGTGGGGAGGGGGGGGGGGGGGGGGCTTTAAATTAATTGGAGTTCCACATTTGAGGTTTTTGTTCTTTTTTTTTTTTTTCTTTGACTTTCTTCAAACCTCTAACCAAACCTCCCCATGCACCAAACTGGAGATGGGGAGAGAAAGAGAGAGAGAGAGACGGAGGATAAGAGGACATATATATGTGGTCGTCAGTGTCAATTTGTCTGGAGAGAGAGAGAAAAGGATCTAAAAACATGGACGGATGTTTCCCAATGCTAATTTGCCCCTAACGATAAAGCAATATAAAGAGGAGGAAAAAAAAAAAAGGGAGGAAAGGGTTTGTATGGATGTCTCAGTGATTCCCAAAGTTAATTTGACCAGAGAGAGAAAAAGAGCGAAATAAAAGGAGGAGGAGGAGGAGGAGGAGGAGGTGGAGGAGGACAGAGGTGTTTGTTCTCCCATGTTAATTTGTCTAGAGAGAGAGAGAGAGACAGAGAGAGATGGAGAGAAAAGGAGGAGAGACAAGAGGGATGTAGGGAGGTGTTTGAATGTGCATGAGTGCTTAGCAATGTTAATTTGTCCAAAGAAAAAGAGAGAGAGCGAAGGGACGGTTCGAGGTTTCAGACGGACATGTATGAATGTGAAGGAGCGATCCCCCCGAAGATAATGTGACCGGAGAGGGAGAAAGAAAGAAGGAGGAGGAGGAGGATTAGGATTCATGTATGTGTTCTTTAATGTTAATTTGTCTGGAGAGAAAAAAAAAAGGAGGAGAGAGATGAGGAGGAGGAAGAGGAGGAGGAGGAGGGGCTGGTATGAATTTGTATGAGAGTCCTTCCCAACATCCACACTTGTGATATTTGCAGGGATTCAAGTGTCTAATTATGTGACGTATTTTCCCGATAACTGTGTGGAGATTTATCCAAGAAATTACGTCTATATACTAATAAATTATTTCCCCAATTTACGTTGCGTTATTGCCGCCTGAAATATGTTCACAGGTAACGACTTTCAGGATGAACGAAGCGTACAAAACGCGACAGACTGAGCTTCACATCCTGACAACTAACCATTGTTTTCATCGTCTATTAATCCGCCAATTTTCTCGATTGATTAATAGATTGTTTGGGCCAGAAAACGGTGGAAAAACCCCGAGATGACGTCCTCAAATGTCCTGTTTTATCCACATCCCAAACGACTAAAGAAACCAGTAAATATTCACATTTTAGAAGCAGAATTTTACTCGAAAATCACTTAAAACAATGAATCAATCGTCAAAATAGTTGGTGGTCATTAACTAATCGATTAGTCCTGTGTGTGTTTAGGTTCAGACAACAGAAGCACTTTGGTTAAAGGTCAGTGACGGATCATGTCGCGTTCTGATTGGTTGTGAGAAAATTGGTCGTCAAAGCTGCGATTCTTTCGTCGGTGGACGTCGTGTCACAGCGAGATCCGGGACGCCGTTTATACAGACGAGCACCACGATTATCGACGTTCGTCTCAGACAGTCTAAAAGTGTTAATAAACAACAAAGTATTGCTCTTAAATGTCTCTACATGTTTCCCAAAGAGTTCACATGTCAGTCATTGAAATGATTGGAAGTAAATTTGCCAGAAAAAGACGAACTTGTCCGATCTGAAGTGTGACGTCGGCTCCGTTGCTGCTGCTCTGTGCTGTTAGTTTATATCATTTTCTTCAGCATTACATTCACGGCGTCTCTTCCCTCCAGACGATGAGTAATGCGTTTCCAGAGGCGCCTTCGTCATTACTTCTCACTGCAGTCGATACCCGGCGAACGCCACGCCACGCCTGCTAACGTTGTCCGGCTGAGCTTTCCTCCATTTGTTTACATCGTCCTCTTCCCCTCCTCTTCCTCTTCCTCTTCCTCTCCCACCTCTTCCACCTTGAGGCGTCTCTGTTTCTTTTCTTTCCTCCGTTCATCACCTCCGCCTCTCCTGCCTCCGTGCACCGGGAGGGGGGGGGGGGGGGAGTCTCCGATCGATCGCGGCTGACTTTCTTTGTTTCTCTGTGAAGTTTCACACTCCGGGCGCTACTGCATCCCTTCCATATGATAATGGTGTAACTTTATCTGACTGGGTTTGGCAGCCAATCACAGTCCAGTATGCAACTTACACAAGTGTGAAGTGGAGATTTGAAGCCTCCTGTGCATGCAGAGTGCTTCTCATTGCCTTATTTTCAGAGGAACATGGAGGCACATCCTTTAATTGGAAGTCTGCAGTGATTGGACGCAGCAGCTGAAACGACTCAGGTGTGATTTTAGATGTCTTCTGATTCCTGATCTTGTTATATTTGTGTTCACTGTAGGTCTGATTGATAAATGAAATAAATGAAGGATAGAATAAGAAAGCTTTTCTCATTTTACCTGGATATTATTAGAGATGAGGTGAGTTATCGGAGTTTTGAAGCGTAAAAATCCCTTTGTGTCAGGTAAAAACACCTCACATGAGCTACTAATTAAACTGCAAGATATTCTCACCTCAACACTGATTACTAAATAATCAATTAATTAAAAAAAAGCAGACTGGAATAATTAATTAACGTAAAAACCATTGCTGCCAGTAGAAATGTCTGAGCGGTAACTTTACAAACTGGTTCGATAGATCTGTTCATAATATAATGGTTTATTTTAAAAGGCAACATATTCAGCTTTTTGTGGTTTTCTGTTATTTATAATCACGGTCAAAGAAATGCTGCCTGCAAGTCAAAACTCAGGGCTTCAAACCTCAAGAAAGAAGTGAAATCCTGCTACTATAGTTTGTTTACGTAGCCTCAGGAGGCGGAGGAAGCTTCCTGAAAGCTGACCAATCAGAACAGAGCGGGGTTCATCAGGAGGGCGGGGCTTCTCTTAAAGAGACAGGAAGCTAAAAACGGCCTGTTTCAGACAGAGGCTGAACTGAGGGGCTGCATAAAGGACCGGTAGAAGATAAATAAGGAGTTTTTAACTGGAAATCATGCAAAGATATTCAAGTAGAGCCCCAGAATATAAATATAGAGGCTGGAAATGTAAAGAATATGAATCCTTTAATAAAAAGATGCAGATATGCAGAGGACATCACAACATCGCTGTGCTGGCAGAGGCAGCTTTTACAATCATTCTGACGGTACATCGTCTATAAATCTGCAGATACAAGCTCCAAAGCATCAAAGAACGGTGAAGAGCTGTCGACACCCTGTAGACTGACGGGGTGATCCAGCTGTGCCGCCATCACCAGAAACCGACGCCGCTTCATTTGACTCGATCTAAAAGGAAGTGAGAGTCGGGAGCAGACAAAGTTTCTTCTCTCCTGTAGTTTGAAGTTCATCAGTCTGAATTTTAAAAAAAAAACAAAAAAAACAAAGTTAATATCTGTTCTTACTTCATTTGCTGCTCCGTCATAATATATCAGACAGCTGACCCCATCATTTTAATTACAGTCACGCTCATAAAGTATTGAAATTGGAGTTAAAATATGAGATGACCTTGGAGGAGAGGGATCTTCCTTTGAAGCTCGGCGCAAACCTTTTCAACACCCTCTTGCAGTTAAAGAGAGTCATCTTTAAAAGCACATGACGCAATTTGACTAATATCAGTCAAACTGAGGCTGAGAGGCTCCGCCGCTCCGAACGCTCTCTGAAGGGTGAGTGGTTGGAAATTATAACTCGTGAGTGTAATTCAGAGTCTGACTGAGGGAGGAAGGAGGGAGGGAGGAAAAAAAAACTCTCTCTCTCCCCACGCCGCCCGTACTTATTTTCATCACGGGGAGCGTTTCTACTCCGTCTGCCGCCTGCTGCTGGCTGTTGACTTTGACCTTTGACCTCCTCTCTAGAGGTGACTTGTAATGTTGAGGATAAAGGAGCTGATATGTAATTACTCCGAGCTGAGAGAGATGTGTAAATTAATGCGACGTGGCAGCGAAATTCAGTCAATTTAAAGACTGTTATTCTGGAGGTTTTGCATGTTTTCGGCTTAATTTCTCGCCACATGTTTTTGTTTTTTAAGGTGTGTTTCTGCAGCTGATTAGAAACACCGTGTGCTGAAATTCTGCAGTCAGATGTGAACGTTTGACCGTCTGTATCATGATGTAACGAGCTCGAGGAAGCAGCAGCAGCAGCAGCAGTATGTCATCACTTCTCCATAATCTGAGTCCATATTTAGTGAACGATCCGAGTCGTCAACGAGTTAGAAGGCTAAACGCACGCCAAAAAACTGAACATGGGTTAGAAATACTTTCCTTTTATAACTCTGAGAAGCAGATATTTTCATCTTTCATCAGTTCCCGGATCGCTAAAAGAGTTTTTTGGTTCTTTATTGCATGAAAAAGTTAATTGTTAAGCAACCGAATTTTTTTTATTTTAACGCACCGAGGGAGCGAGGATAAAAAAAAAAAAACCATCATAGCCCTCTCATAGCTGCATGACCACACAATGATGACACCTCTGACAGACAAATTATGAGATACGTCATTTTTTTTTTAACCCTTAATATCAAACTAATGATCTGTTTCACCTCGAGGCTTTAATACAGTTCAGATTTACCTTTCCTGAAGTAAACACGCACACATACGTTCACATTTACAGCACTAAAACAACCCTCGGTGTGTCTTTCCCTCTGATATGTGACTTGAAAGGACGGGAGAAGCAGCCGCGGCGCTCCCTTTCATTCACATTCACACCATCAGACAAGAGAAGCTCGCAGTTAATTGAGAATTTATTTCAATTTTCTTTCATCAGAGGGCAGAATTAGTTAGAAAAACACCCAAATTTCAAAGTCCTTCTGGAAGTAGCAGTAATTCTGCCCTCTAGGAAAACACCATAAGTTCTCCATTATTAGCTCCTTGCGGTCTAATTGTCCGCGGCGTCGCCTTATTTCAACATCATAAGTCTTTGATTATTGTTGCTAATTACGCTATTAGCACAATGGAGGGGAATAATTCGTCATAATCGCTCACATTTATCATAATTACCCAAGTTTACAGTCACCTACGTTTAATGTCATTTAGATCGGCCAGAGGCGGCGGCAGCGGTGGCGGCTGCTGCCCAAGGACAAACTCACTGACAGTGTGTGTGTGTGTGTTTGATGGTGAAGCATGTTTGTATTTGCATTTAAAATGTCACATGGACTACAGGACAGGAGGCAAAGGTTGGATGTGGCGTTGAGACACACACACACACACACACACACACACTTCTTGCCTCAGTCTTCTTCTTTCACTGCCTCCTTCTCCTCTCCTCTCCAGTTTTCAGGACGTTCATCACATCAGTGTCGTCGTTTCTTTGCAGCCTGATGCGAGAAGCGCTCGTGCAAGACAGGTTCGTTCTGAAGGAGGTGCGAGTTCAGAGCTGATGATGATGTCACGAGAGGAGAAACAGCTGTTTGACAGAATCGTAACGTCTCAATCTGAATGAATTTGGAGTTTAAATTAATCAAAATGTATAAACACGACAAATAAATGTACTGTCTGCCGTGTCGTCGTCGCCATGGCTGCCAGTTTGCTGATGTTTCTGTCAGTAGTAGAGTGTTTCTGCAGCTCTATGTAGGCTGTAATATTATATTATTATTATTATTATTATTGTATCTCTGATGGTCACATGACTCCTCTCTTATTAGTCACAGAGAGTTTTTTTTTTAGCATCTAACTTCATCTCGTAGCGTTCCCTCTTCATTTTCCGTCTCTGCTGCTTCTTTCTGATTCTTCTTTTTCGCTCCTCTGGAACATTTTTTAACGTGAACGACACTCTCTCACGAACACGTTAACGCCGCCGCCGCCGCCGCCGATGAGCGGGTGACGTTCGATCAGGCTGAAACCGCAGATTTCTACAAAGTCTGTGACGTCAAGAGAGCTCGTTTCTCTCGCCGTCGTCGTACGACAACCTCCGCAACGTGTCCTGTGACGTTGACCAATTGGTACAACAGATAAAAGGTTTGCGGCGCCATGGCAACCAGACAGCCAGAATCAGACGCCACTGTTTGTTTACATCCTGGAGGTCGGTCCTTGCACCTTTTTTCCCCAAATTTATGACTTTTAAAATCGCCTAATTTGACATGTAGTCTGTCTTAAATCTAAAACGATGAAGAGGAAAATGAAAACAGGACTGTAGAAAGCGGGGGGGGCGTAGACAGGAAGTGACAGTGCAAGATTTAGACTCGCAGCGCTGCGACATGAAGCCGTTCTTCTGCCTTTTTAATCAGACCTGCTAAATGATTTCCATACAGCAGATCCTCTAAACTCCACACTCACTGAGAGAATTAGTCACAATGGATTTAGTCAAAGTGCTTAAATTAATTAAATCAGTGTCATGAGTGTTTTGGGTTTTTTTTTTTTTTTTTTTAAGAAAAGCAATAAAACCCACTTGAGGCAAACAAAGAACTTTTCAGAGGCGAAGGATCATTACTAAAGCAAAATGATCCGTTTGGTTAAGTTTTATTGAAGCGCGGCCCGCTCGCCGCCGCTCTAAATGGAATCTTTAGAGTACACAATGGCCAATCACGGGCTATTATTATTAGAGTTTTCTAATTAGGCTTCTTAACGAGGACGGGGCTGTTTACAATGGGAGCTGGAGCTGTTCAGATAACAACAGCAGAGAGGAGAGGACAGGGCGGCTCCGGACCACAAATAAAGCGCTCCTCCGCCGCTATCTGTCTGTCACAGCGGCGATAACACGGGGGAAACTTCTCAAGGTCCAAGACTCAACTTTTAATTTGTGGAGAGACAGACAGCGTGTGTGTGTGTGTGTGTGTGTGTGTGTGCTTAATCAAGCTAAGTTTAAAGAGAATGAAGAGGTGTGTGTGTGTGTTTGAGTTTTATCATGACAGGAAACCAGGAAGGAGGGAAGAGAGGAATAACAAAAAGTAGAGGAAAGAAGAAGGGAAGTACGAGGAGAGCGAGAGAGAAAGTCAAACTTTTAAGAAGAAGAAGAAGAAAAGACGGGACAAAGAAAGAAAAATGGAGACACTGAATGAACGAATAGAGAAAGACTGTAAGAGTGAAAAAAGACGAGCAGGGTGACGGAAGAAAGGAAGGGAAGAAGAGAAGAAGAAGAGAAGAGATAGATAAAGATAGAAAGAGAAGAATTAAAGGAGATGAAGGAAGAAAAAAGAGAGGAAGAAAGAGGGAAAAGACAGAAAGAAAGAGGAAAAAGTGAAGGAGGAAATAAGAAAAGAAGGGAGGATATAAAGGGATAACAAAAGGTTTCCATAAAAGATGGAAGGAGGGAATGAAAGATGAAGGATTCGGGTTTCAAGTAAAGACGACAGAAAGGAAGAGAAAGCAATAAAGAGGAGAAGAAAGAGAAGGAGAGACAAAGGAAGGCAAAACAAAGAGAGAGAATGAAAAAGAGGAAGGAGAGGAAAGATAGCAAAAGAAAATCTGAAAGAAAAAAGAGACAGAAAATCCTGAAATCTCTAGAAATCAGCAACTGAACAGATCTTATTAGATATTATAAGTTATATAGTTTGAGGCAGAAAAATTATTTATATTTGTATTTTAAAAAAAAAAAGTGGAACAAGGTGTAAAAATCCAGCTTCTGTTTTTATTTTATTTGTTTATCTTTCACTCTAATAGTACAAAACATTAAAAAAAACATTATTCATGACTGCAAAGAAGAAAATGTAACTTAATGAATCTGTTTAATTTATTTAACTTTAAGTTTATTCTATTAGCAGGTGTAACAGAAACTCTATTGACATGTAAACAGCTGGTTAAAGGTGTGTGTGTGTGCGTAGCTGCTTCCTGGTTCCAGAGAGTCATGTGACCTCACTGCTTTAAATAAATCTGATGCGTCTGGATGTTTTTACACCATGTGATCTTCTGATCAGATCTGGCAGCAGGTTTTCCCTCCAAACTCTCTTATTAAAGTCGTTCTCATGTAAAAAAAAACGTGTGCGTCTGTTCCGTCTGATCAGAGACAATAAGTCGTAGTTTGTGTTCTTCAGAAGCCGGAGCAGCTTCTTCACAGACGCAGTTTGTTAGCAGCTCAATGAACACGGCCGCCGCCTCTCCTCACGCTCGCCTCTGATTACGGATGCTAATCTCTTCAGTCCCTCCATCTGTCCCTCTCTCCGCCGCCGCCTGGATTCAATTACGCCAAACACACTCATCTCTCTGTTATCCTGGAACCTCTCCGTTTCTTCTTCTTCTTCTTCCTTGTTTCGTTTCTTCTTCTTGTTTTTTTTTTCTAAACTCTACCTTTCCTTTTCTTGTTTGTTTGGTCGTCTTTTATCCGGGGACGCCACTGTTGTCTGGCCAAATATGAACAGAGGGAAGAAGAGAAGAGAGAGAGGAATTAAAAGAGGAAATAAAGAAAGACAGGCTGAGAGACACAAAGGAGGAGAAAGAGAGAGAGAGATGAAAGATAAATCTAACAGAGAGTTGGAGTGCAGACAAGCTTTGATAGACTGTGATGAACTGAGTCTGAAAACCAGCTGCAGCCATTTTTTTAAAAAAGTTCCCTCCTCGTCACTGAAGCGCCGACTTTTGTCAGAAATATTTAAGTTTTTATTTAAGACGGTTTCAAAGCTTCTTACTCTGATCTCAGAGAGTGTTTAGTCCTTTAACATCGATGCAGTGGAACCAGAGATATCACACTTTTTATATTCCACACATTAGAATAATAATAATAATAATAATAATAATATAAATGGTGGCTAAAAACAAAGAGAGACAATAAAAAAATGATAAAAAGTTTAAAAGAAAGATGATTAAAAGTCTGTAGAAACTTGATTTAAAAGACGTCACTGAATCTTCTTTATCTTTGCCGGCGCCTACGTTACCCACAATGCATCTCAGCACCACTTCACTCTGTGCTGCATGGATCGGGGTGTGTTAATGCCAGTAGCCTCCAGCGGAGACGAGGAGCTACAGACGTCTGATACGTTGTGATGTGTTTTCGTCCTCCTCCTCAACCGACGCCGACTCATGTGACATCACTCGAGGCAACTGATCAGCTCGATCCGGAGACTCAAAAGGCTTTTTTTTTTACTACTTTTTACACATATGCAGCTATATTTTGCTGGTTTATATTATTCCAGTCTTAACTTAAATGGTTTGAGTTTCTCTTTAATTACTGTTTCCTGTGATGGCGTCCTATTATATATGTCCGATATTAGAGAAGAATATTAGCGGCTCCTCCTCAGGTTTCTGTGTTTTTCAGACAGAGAACAGCTTTCTATCTTCTGCCCGGCGACGCCAGTGATATACAGTGACTTACTGCGGCGTGTTTATATAACAAATCTCATAATCTGGTGGACTTATTCATTGCTCACATACTGTAGTAGTTTAGTAGCTGTAGAGTTCTTCTTCTTCTGTGGTGCTGCTGCTGCTGCTTCACACCACGGCTCAGCTGACATCCTGCTAACCGACACGGCTCTCTGACACTTTTACTGGACTGAATGGATGAAATTCGTGTTACACGAGTGCCTGTGATGCTCAGAAACCATCTCTTCTCTGATTTGTGTTTGTCACATGACCTGCCACTCCAACCACGGCCGACATTTCCCAGCGTTTCAAAGTAAAAGCCATGACGTCACTTCCTGTCTAGCCTCCTACTCCTACACGATCTCTTATTTCTTTCATCCGTCTCTATGAACAAATGAAGTGCACCCCTGCGGTTTGACTTAGCGTAGCAGCGCAGGTACTTATTTTATATCCATAAAACTCCCCGACACTTTCTTCTGAAGGCGTCTGTTGCTGTGTGAAGACATCTGGACAGTCAGGCAGCAAACCGCTAGGACTTCTGGGAAGCGACGTTTGTTAAATGCAGCTAAAAAATTAGAGATATTTGATGGTTTTTCATAAAACTAAAGCTCTGCTCTCACCTCAGCTCTCTATTTTCAGTGCATATGTTTCTAATTAAAGGCCAAAAAAACCCAGCTTCATGTTCTTCTGAGAATAAACAAACCATAGTCACATGACGTGCACATGGCGTCTTCCTCCGGCAGTCTGACGAGGACCGGAGAGACCGTCGTGATGTTAGGGAAGCGTCCCGTCGTGTTTGTGTGTTGTAGTTTTGATGGATTCGGTGTTTGTCCTCCAATCCGGGGCGGCCCGGTCGCTGTTTTCAGTGTAAATGCCACAGGAGGAGACGCCGGACGCTGCGTTCAGGCGTCCGTACTCTCGCTGGGAAATCTGATATTTGTGGTGGTTTGTTTTTATTTGTTTATTTGGCAGACTCGACACACACACACACACACACACGGAGCTTCACAGCTGCGTGTTTCTCATGTGACAGACGACTTTTTTTTTTTGTCTTTTTACATCAATAATCTGCTGTTTGTTGTCTAGTTTGTTGCTTTAGTCAGTTCCCGTCTTCTTCTGTGTTTAAAACAGACAGACAGCGTTTCCTCTTCCTGTTTATTTATCGTCTTCTTTTGTGTATTTTCATGTTTTCTTCTTTTCTCTTGATTTTATTTTTCCCTGCTTTGTTATCTTTTCTGTCCTTCGCTTTTTATCCCTTTGTTTTTTCTTAACATCATAACTTTGACTTGTTTTTTCTGAGTTGTGTGTTTGTGTGTTTTGACTTTTAGAAATTCAGTTTTTGGCGCTTAAAAACCCGGTAAAGCAGAAGCTGAGATATCCGGGACTTTTAGCTCCTTTTCATGGGTCAAGCTCAGAGCTGCTGGATCCTACAATTCCCATGATGCAACTCAGCCGTATCTTCTGTTAGAGCCTCCCTTCCCTCCCTGCACATCTCTCAACAAAGCTCCTAAAGAGGTCACAGAAGACACTATAACACATCACAGGAGGAGCAGGAGGAGGAGGAGGAGGGAAACTGAACTTCACGTGTAAACTCGGCGGAGTTCCCGTTTAAAATAAAATCTCTCTTTGTGTTTCCTTCCCTTCATCTTTCTAATTCTCTTTATCTCATAACCTCTCTCTCTCTCTCTCTCTCTCTCTTCTCGCCTCCGTCTCTTTATTCCGTCCTTGTCGTGCTCACTTTTCTCTTGTTTTCTCTCTTTCTCAATTTCCACACCTCCCTCCCTCCCTCCCCCTCTCTCCCCCTTCCTCCCGCCGTCTTTTACGCTTTCCGTCACTTCTGTCTTCAATCACGTTTCTCTCCTGTGTGTCTCCGTCTCTGGAAGTAATTATGTAGGTTGCAGATACACCCAATTACTTATTATCTCCCTATTGTGTGTGTGTGTGTGAGTGTGTGTGTGTGTGTGTGTCATCCTGACCTCTGACCTTGTTCAAAACAAAGACGAGCTGTCAGTCTCGTCGTCCATATCAGAGAAAACAAATTGTCTTTTCATTTTCTCTCCCTTCCTCCCTCTCCTCCCCTCCTCTCCCTCATCATTAACACACGACATGTGGCCAAAAGTATGCGGACACCAATCAACCAGCTCTTCTTCTTCTCTTTTTATTCGCTTGCTCTCTCTCTCTCTCTTCTTCGCAGGTAGATCCGCTCCCTAAAGAGGAAGAGAGGGAGAGAAGCTAAAGCAAGCTTAGAGGAGCCTTAGTGTCCCGTCACAGGGAGATCACTGAGGAGGAGAGAAGGGGGGGAGGACAAAGATGAGATGGAGGAGAGGTGGTGGTGGGGGGAGGAGGGGAGGGGGGGGGGTCGTCTCTGTGGAGGAAAGACGGGGGGAAAAAAGGAGAGAAAGAAAGCCGGGATCAAGGCGTCTCCAGACTATTAGAGCGCTGTTTGATTTGAGCTCATTGTCCTGATAAGACTGTCAAAATGAAAATCTTTGCAGTGAGGAGGAGGAGGAGGAGGAGGAGGAGGATGGGAGGAAGTGATGGTGGAGAGGTAATGATGAGGGGAAGTAAAGAAGGGACGGAGGAGGAGGAGGAGGAGGAGGAGGAGGAGGAGGAGGAGGAGGATGGGAGGAAGTGATGGTGGAGAGGTAATGATGAGGGGAAGTAAAGAAGGGAGAGGAGGAGGAGGAGGAGGAGGAGGAGGAGGAGTGTTTTTTTATTTTACCTTTCTTTACCTTTTTGGTTCCCAGGCTTTTGCATTGTGGGAAAAGGCTTTGAGGAAATCTACCATCTCACACACACTTAACTCTGCTTTCAAATGTGTGTGTGTGAAAAAAAAAAAAAAAAAAAAGTACTCAGATCGTTTTACTAAAAGTACCGATAGCACAGTGTAGACAAAAAAAGCTCCATGTCGGGAAAAAAAAGTAAAAATATAGAAATATTATAATAAAAATGTGCTTAAAGGATCCAAACAATGAACTGTGTTTGTATCAAAGCTGAAATATGTGATTAAAAACACATCACAGCGCTGCTCTGGGTCACATGATCCTTCAGCATGAAGAGTTCGGTCGTGTTAGTTTGTTTAGAAACAATAATAATAATAATAATAATAATAATAATAATAATAATAATAATAGCAGCATCATGTTTTCAGTCTCTGGACAGCAGTTCTGTGTACGGCGGACGCTACTGAGCATGTGCAGGAATGCGGTATCTACATCTCCTCTCTGCTCCTTCTTTTCCTCCTCGTCCTTTTTTTATCCTGCTCCCATTTTCATCCCTCCTCCTCCTCCTCTTCCTCTCTATCTTCCTCCTCCTTATCACCGTTTCCCTTCTCCTCATCTTTATCCTCTTCCTCCTCCTCCTCCTCCTCTTCTTCATTTTACCTGCTCCTCTTTTTCTGCACCGTCATCAGCTTTCCTCCTCCTCCTCCTCCTCCTTCTTCTCCTCCTAGTTTATCATCTTCTTGCTCCTCCTCTTCCTCCCCACCTCCTCTATTTGCACTTCTTCTTCTCTTCTTCCTCCTGCCCTGACTTTTCCTCCTCCTCTCCTTTTTTTTCCATTTACCCTCCTCCATCCTTTACTCCTCTTCTTCCCCCTGCTCCTCCTCATCTCCTCCCTCCTTTCCCCCTGCATCCTCCCTCCTCTTCATCATCTCCATAACCATCCTCCTCCTCTTTCTTCCTTGTTTGTCTTTTTCACCTTTTTCTTGCTCCTCTTCTTTTTACTCGGACATTCAAATCCTCTTTCTCCTCATCTCCTCCTCCTCCTCCTCCTCCTCTTCCTCCTCCTCCTCTTCATCACATCACTTCTCTTGCTTGTCGTCTTTCCCCCTCTCCTCCTTCTCTTCTCCTTGTTTGTCTTTTTCATCATTCTCTTGCTCATCTCCTTTTTTTCCTTGCACCTCCTACCCTTTCTCTCCTCTTCCCTCTCGTCTTTTTTCATCCTCCTCCTCCTCCTCCCCCACCTTCCTCTCCCTACCTGTACTACCTCCTCCTCCTCCTCCTCCTCCTTCCACATAAACCGAAAAATTATTCTTCCTGACACAATTTGTCAAATCCTGCCTGATAGGAAACACATTCTATTCATAAGGCGAGTCTCGCCTCCTCCTTCCTCCCTCCTTCCTCCTCCCTCCTCCTCCTCCTCCTCCTCCTCCTTCCTCCCCCCCCTGACGGTAGCAATTCAATTACAGCTGTGGAGGCGATAGTGAGCTGGAGAGGCAGGAATATGACAGGACAGTTACAGAGTGTTTACACAATTAAACTTTCACTGACAATACTCTCTCTCCGTGATGAATGCCTCGCACGACTGCAGCTCTGCCGGCGTGTGTGTGTGTGTGTGTGTGTACAGTATATTTAGACTATATATATACATATATATATAGGTATGTGTGTGTGTGTGTGTGTGTGTGTGTGTCCGTGCAAGTGAGCAGACGACGGCACATTTGTCATGATTGCGTCTCGCCCACCACCTCTCTGATCTCCCTCAGCTCCTTGCCGTTGCATTGTGGGTAAGAGGATGCGACAGGAGGAAGTAATGGAGGAAGAACGGGGGGGAAAAAGAAGAGGAGGAGGAGGAGGAGAAAGGAGGAGAAAGGAGGAAGAGGAGGAGAAATGATAATAAAAAAACATGGAAGACAGGAGAAGTTTGTGTTGTGTGTTCTGCAGGAACAACGCTGGAGTTTTAAAGGAATAGTTCAACATTTTTGGGGAGATATTTTTATTTTTAGAGGAAGTAGAATAACAATCTGTGAATCTCTGGAGCAGCTAGTCTGACTCTCCTAGTCGTTTTCATGGATCCTATAGAAAAGCTTCAGAAAGCAGCTGTTCGTTGGGAAATTAACCAGATGTACGTTTGCAGAACGAATCAGTTTGTCTTCATCCTTGAACTTTTTTTTTGTCTCTTGTGAAGCTGAAAAATACACTTCTGATAAAACACAGTATATATTTTAAGACTTTTATTTATTTTTTAATGTTTCTTGAGGGCAGTGAATCTATTATAATTTGTAACTGCACTTTGTATTTTCTGTTTTTATGCCTTTCTAAACTTGAACTCATAAGAAACTCATAAGAAACATGAGGACTGTAAGGTTGAAGACTAAAGCCGGGCTCAGACTACCAGATTTCTGGGCCGGTTTATCCCGAACTATCGAGAGTAGAAACCTGATCCGGGACCTCGGTCAGCGATGTACAGGTCCAGTTTTAAACCTTCAATAACTCCAAACATGTTTGATACTCAGGAGTTAAAATCTGGACCACAATAGCCAATGAGAGAGAAGTCTAGAAGGAGACGGAAGTGGACGAGAGGACGGTTAAAATGGCGACACTAACGACGTCTGCTAACCTCACTTCTCCTTTCTATCTTCCTCCCTCCACCACCTTTTTCTTTCATTTTCAAACGTGTAGTCTTCAGCCCCAATTTATCCGACTCCCTCTCTGGAGACACAAAAGGCTTCATATGACTTTTTAAACAGACGAAACCACAGAGAAGACGCTCTGAGCTGTTTAAGGATTTTAAAGATCCCCTCCAGACATGTTTAAAGACATATAAGAGCGCTCCGCTTGGAACAATAATTTGTTTCCGATATGGATTTTCCACAAAGACGTTCAGTTCACTAGTTGGAAGTTCCTGAAAACTACATGGATTCATTTTGTTCCTGCTTGAACACGAGATACTTCACTGTAAAGTCCGTCCTCAGAGCTTCAGATGCTCGTATCTTCAGCAGACGAACGTGGAGGCAAACTCAGCACAGAGAGCAAACATCCAACCGAAGGATCAAGACTTTAACACGAACTCCCACCCCTCCCGCACCCGACACTATCCCTGAAACGTTCAGGAACATCTCCTGCATGTGTGAAAGGGAGCAGGGATCCATATTCAGGGGGATCTGTAGCACCAGTTCCCCACTTCAGGACTAAGTAACACAGCATGAACAAACACGTAAAGGTTTACGACTGTCTGAAGAAAGCGAACCAATCAGAAGACTCGACGCGCGGGCTCGGGTTTGGCGTTAAACGCTAATATATGTTTCTGGAAACATTCAAGGAGGATATTGATTCATATTTGATCAGAACTGCCTCGTTTGACAGTTTGATCTGAGTTTCTTCTTCTTCTGTTGCGTTTTAAGGCGGTTGGCATCCGTGAGCGATGCATTACCGCCACCTGCTGGACGATATCTATTCCAGTATTGCTATGGCGACGCCTGAATGCAGCTGCATGTGTGTATGAATCGTGAAATTTAACTTACTGGGAACTATGGTGTGAAAGAAACCTTTAGTTTAAAGTGTGAGTGAGCAGCTACCGTCTATTTTAAGCTACTATACTTGTTAAATATAATTCATTGTGTCCTTTTAAAACTTTTATAGAGAGCAGAGTTTCTTCTTCTTCTTCTTCTTCTTCTTCTTCTTCTTCTTCTTCTTCTTCTTCAGTGTCCTCGGCGCCACTTCAAGTTGTAAATGACTCATTCATGTGCTACATGTGTCTTCCTTATCTCCCGTATTACTTCCCACTTGTTAAGCCAATTATATTCGCGTCTCCCTCCTCACTCTCTCCGCCGTCAGTTCGTCGCGGCGGCGTCAGCTGGAGGTCACCGTGACCTTGCTTGTAGCTCGCTTTGTCTCGCCCCAGCGCCGCCGCCACCGCCGCCGCCACCGCCGCCGTCACGTTAGCGCTAGTTATCAGTCGGACACAACGGGCTCCCTGAACCAGGCAGAGCTATTAGACTGCCTGACAATGATACACCGTCCCGCCGAGACTTCCCCGCAATCACACACACACACACACACACACACACACACACACACGTGGAAGCAAACCCTCGGCACTCTGGGTATTGTCCACAGATCACAGGCGTAGGTGAGTTGTTCTTTTTAATTAATCATTTGTCCTTCAAACGGGGGAAAGTTTCCGTGCCGTAGATAATTAGGTCCCAGAGTCGGGCGGCGCGGCGCCGGCAGCCACCTGCTGCCTTTGTAGCGCTAATCTTTGTCTTGTAGGAGCGGCGTCCCCGAAGACGCCACGGCAACGCACGCCCAACGAGCAGAATGAGAAAACACCTCTGAATCCCCCACACGCCCCCTCCTCCTCCCCCTCCTCCTCCTCCTCCTCCTCCTCCTCTTCTTCCTCTGTTCATCTTCTTTTTCTTGCTCTGGCTCCCACTGCTGCTCTTCCTCCTCCTCTTCTTCTATTTGTCTTTTTTTTCTCCTCATTATTCTCTCCTCTCACTCCTCTTCCTCCTCCTCCTCCTCTTCCTCTTGTTATCCTGTTTTTTTTGTTCTTCTTCTCCTCCTTCTTCTTCTGTTCATCTCTTCCTCCTCCTCTTCTGTTCTTGTCTTCCTCACTTCCTCTTCTTGTCTTCTTTTTCATCCATTTCCTCCTGCTCCTCTTCCTCCTCCCCTCTTCTTCTTCTTCTTCTGTTTTCTCTTCCCTCCACTCCTCCTCTTCCTTCTGCTCCTCTTTCTCCTTCCTTCTTCTTTTGTCTTCATCTTTTCATCCCTTCACTCCTCCTCTTCCCCTTCTTCTTCTTCTTCTGTTAGTTATCTTTTACTTCTTTTCATTTCCTCCTCCTCCTCCTCCTCTTCCTCTTCCTCTTCTCTACCTTTTAAGCCTTTCTCACTTCCTTTAGCATCAGTATGAGACGCAGCAGGCCGTCAGCTAACGTCATTTTTAGACGCCATGAGACCGATGACGCCTACATAAGGGAGAGATTTTCCTCTTTTAGTAGGAAGCGGGTCGCTGAAAAGTTGACTTTTTGTCACACTTCCAACTGCAACTTGGGGCGTTTTTTTACTGTTGCCATGACAACATTTCAAGTGAGCATTTTAAACCAAACCAAGTGTTTTTTTTGTTTTTTTGTGCGTGTCGTGCGTCGCTTTACAGACGCCAAAACGGTACGTCGTGCGTCCACGTGAGACGCCGGAGAGACGTGACAAAGCTTTTCTACCTTTCCTCCTCTTGTTCTTCTTTTCTTCTTCTTCTGTTTATTCCCTCCACTCCTCCTCCTCCTCCTCCTCTTTCTCCTACCTTTCTCCTCCTTTATCTTTTTCTTCCTGTCCGTCTTCTTCTTTTTTCTTATTATTCCCTCCTCTCTTCCTCTTCTTCTTCTCTTCTTCCTCCCCTCTTTTTTTTTCTTCTTCTTGTTTGTTGTCTTCTTCTTCTTCTTCTTCTTCTCTGCTCCTCCTGCGTCTGTTCTCCCTTCACTTCATTCATGCAGAAATTGTTTAATTGTAAACGAACACAACACACACACACACACACACACACACACACACACGCAGCCTTGGAAGTGTGTGTGTGTGTGTGTTTCTGTGGGGAAACTAATCCCATTAATTCAAAGTGAATAACAAAGAGAGAGAGAGAGAGAGAGAGAGAGAGAGAGGGTCCTGCTCCCCTGTCGTCCGTCCGTCCTCCCTTTCTTCTGTTTCCTCCCTCCATCATCATTATTCCTCCGTCAGATCGGCGGCTGATTTCCTGGAGGACCGAGAGAGAGAGAGAGAGAGAGAGAGAGAGAGAGAGAGGGAAGCGAACGACTGACGGAGGGATGGAGGGATGGAGGGAAACAGGGGGGAGGAGAGAGAAAAGGAGGAGGAGGAGACAAAGATTTGTAGTCTTGTGTTGTTTTCTTCTTTCCTCCTTCACTTCTTTTTCTCCATCCCGCTTTCAATTATTGTCCTTTTCTTTGTTTCCATCTCTATTTTTATTTTTTTTCTTCTTCTCTCTCCTTCATTTCCTCCTCTTTCCACAACCTTTGCCTTTTTACTCTCTCTTTCTTCACCTTCTCTCTCTCTCTCCATCTCTTCCTTCTCTTCTTCCTTTCCATCTCACCATCTCTTTTTGCCCTTTTTTACTCCTTTTACTTCACTTTCCCTCTTTCTTTCTCTCTCTCTCTCTTCACCTCCTCATCCTCTTATTTCCTTCCATCACTCCTCCTTTCTTCTCCTCTTCCTCCTACTCCTATCCCTCTTTTTCCTTCTTCTCCATCTCTTCTTCACTTTTACCCTTTTTTTTCGACTTCTTCCTCTCTCTCTTTCTTCCTCCTTGTTATTCTCTCTTCCCTTCTTTTTCCACCTCTTCCCTCCGGTCTCTCCTTTACTTGTTCAAGCTCTCTTCTTTCATTTTTCCTCCTTCCTCTTCCTCCTCTTTCTTTTCTATCATCCTTCTTTCTCTCCTCTCATGTCCATTTAGTTTCTTCTCCTTTTCCCTCCTTTCTGTCTTTTATTTTTCTTCCCTTCTGTCTCGTCTCGTTCAGGTTTGTTGATTCCCTCTCTTCATTCCTCTCGTGTTTCTCTCCATCTCTCCTCCCCTCCTCCCCCCTTCTCTCTCTCTCTCTCTCTCTCTCTCTCTCTCTCTCTCTCTTCAAGGACATTTATATTATAAAGGATGAATTTGCATATTAATTCATTTCTTTCAATGTTTTCAGATTAGACGTTGTCAACACGTATCAGCGCTGATCAAACCGCCGCGTCCACCAGAGACCTGAGTGTGTGTGTGTGTGTGTGTGTGTGTGTGTGTGTGTGTGTGTGTGTGTGTGTGTGTTAGGGGAGTTGCGTGCAGGAAAGAGAGAAAAAAAAAAAAAGGAGTTAGAAAAGAGGGAAAGCAACGAGCCTCGCAGTGTTCAAAAACACACAAACACACACTGATACTCTGGTGAGCACACACACACACACACACACACACACACACACACACACACACACAACATAAATACACAAAAACATATTTAAGAGAGAGAGAGAGAGAGAGAGAGAGAGAGAGGGTCACAACCAGGATGTTAATATTCAAGTTCATGTAACTGTGATATGATTTACAGTTTTCTCTCGTTTGCTTGAAGTTTTCAGTTCAGACGCTACTAAACTAAACTAAAGCAAACGTTTCCATCAAACAACACGACATGTTGTGAAATTAATATGTTCTTTTATTCAGTTGTTACCCTATTAACTGCTTCAACCAGCATGGACTGTATTCTTTCCTCCAATAAGATGATTTTATTAGATAAAAGCTGCACTTTTTTTTAAATTAAATGACCTGTTGAAATACTTCAGGTGTTGTTTTTTATTGTAAAGCATCAGATTTTCTTTACTTTAAACTCAGAAATGCTGAATGCTGTAAATAAAACATTCGAAATACTCATAACTTCACATTTAATCCATCCGTTCCTGGCGATCAGACCGCAGGTTCTCATCAACATCGCATTGGATGTTTTCCCTCACAATGCACCATGGGAAAAAAACCCTCCTTTCATGCCGTCTCCGTCCCTGCCAGTCCTCCGTACCTATTGCCAGGCAACCGGCATTCATCGCCTCCAGGAGGGACATCTGGTCATATGGCTGCCGATCATATACCTTTCCATCTCCAAGCAGAGAAGAATTCCTCAGTTCGGGGTCGAGAAAAAGAGGAGAATAGGCAGGGAGGGATTACATCATCACCATCACATCGGGCTGGAGACCGTTCGCTGACGAGGCGAGAGCACAGAGAGGAAGGAAGGCGACATTGTCCCACATGATGACACACCGGAGTCATGCCAGAGCTCGACAACGGTCCTCAGCCGCTCTTCAGCTGGAACCGCCAGAAGAAAATGTCGACTATCTACGTATCATAGCAACATTTCTACCTGTTGAATAATGATGTTTTATGGTGCAACAACGGTCTGGTTAGGTTTATAATAATAATAATAATATCTTTTTATATATATAGCACCTTTTAAAAATAAAGTTTATAAAGTGATTTGACAAACAAAGCAAAGACATGAAACAGAAATCAATAACAGATCTGACCTTAAAAAAACAAAAAAGCTTAAAAATGGTGGTCAAAAACAAACAGAGACAATAAAGAAATGATAAAAAGTCTCAAATAAAGTTGAAAAGTTGTAAAAAATTTAAAAGAAAGATGATTAAAAGACGACGGTTTTAAGAAGTCACTGATGCTGCGAGCCTTTTCTCCTCAGGAAGGTCGTTCCAAAGTCAAAGGGCCTTGATGTTTAAGGCATAAAGAGCACTTAGGGTTAGGGGTTAGGGGAAAGATCATGGTTTGGGTTAAAATAAAAATAAAACATAAAATAAAAACAGCTTATATCTCACTGAGAACACCCGGTTTTCTCGCCAGAAAAACAGCTGCAAATGTCCTGACGTCTCGCTAAAAACACTTGCTTCTGTCGGTTGCAACAGGAAGTGGACGTTGGTCTCGAACCGTGTTCTCTGCTGCCAACAGACTTACCAACCATCCACCGACCCCTCCTCCTCCTGATAGGAAAGTCAGCTCATATAGATCACATGTGAACTACGTCACTTTACAACTTTACAACGTTTCTGTGGTTTGCAGAATGCCGACGTTTATTCTGGCGAGCAGGCTGCTTTCATTCAGCGCATCAAGAAATGTGATGAGCTCTTCTGTGTTGTTTGGTCCGATAGCTGGCGCCGTTTTAGAGACCCTCTGCCCAATCATGTTCAGACATTACACTAATGAATCCTTACCTGCACATACCGGAGTCTCGCCTCCTTCATGACGTCAGAGCTGCTTCATTCTGACACGGTTTCCTGTTTCAATCGTTGCCGAACTCACACCGCTGATATTTCTAAACGCTGCCTGATGATCTTCAATCACTGCTGCGTTGCATTGTTTGTATCTACAACAGCAGCCTTCTAGTGTCTAGACAGCGAGCGTGTCAGCTGTCTGCAACCACGTCCACGCAGCAGCAGCTCAGTCGCATCTCACAGGTGTAACCACAACCTGAAGCTCCTCCTCTGGATGAGGAAATCTGTCCACATATATTACATACCTGCACCACTCCTCCTACTAAAGATGGCCGATAGATGGTACCTGTCACGCTGTTGTGTCTCCATTAGACGACCACCCTCTACTAGTGGTGCAGTGTGGAATAAAGCTGGCTGATGTTTCCCAGATGTTATATTTACGTCAGAAGACTGAAGGCTGAAGTTAGGAACCATCAGCGAGTGCATGCAAACACACTACAGGAGTTAATTAAACGCACTTTTAACATCAAAATGTTCATACATCGGAGTGAAAGAAAGCACACACACACATGTAAAAACCTGAAGGTGTGTGTGTGTGTGTGTGTGTGTGTGTGTGTGTGTGTGTGCGCCGTCTCTCTCCCGCCGCCGTCACTCCCTCTGACGGATGGCGAAGTTATGAATATGCAGTTTGGTTTCTTCGCGCTGATGGCGGCTGACAAATGGAGCGTTTCACCTTCAAGTTCGCTTCGTCGCCGGACGCAGGCGGTGAAAAATGAACTTCCTGCGTCCGGCGTTGTGCTCTGAAGGGTAAAAAAGACGTGCGTGTGTCATGATTCCAGCGATATTATAGTGTGTGTTTTTTTATTTCCTTTCGATAATATTATTAGACCTTTCAAACTAAAAGCGATCTTCCTCCTTAACAAACCTTTCATTCGTGTCCGAACGTCCTGTTTGTGCTTCGTCTTTCCTCTCCTGACGTGTTTTGACATTTTTACTGTTTGATTGATTTGAGCTGCTTCGGGATGATTGACAGCTCGACAGCACCCCTGTGTGATTGGCTGACTGTATTTATTAGTCTGCCGCAGATTTAAACCATTCAGCTCATGTTTCAGCCCTCGCTTACCTCGCTTTAACTTCATGAAGGGGAGAAAATCAGCTGTTCTGGTGTTTTTAAAGTGTCCTGATGAATCTCTTGTATGTTTGTGTGTTTTGTGTCTGTTAGTGGAGTCCAGCAGTCCCAGTCTTCTGGCTCCTGATAACACGCTGGAGAGATCCTTCTTCGTCCGGATGAAGTCGACGCTCACAAAGAGAGGAGTGCACATCAAGTCCTCAGGATATAAGGTGAGAGTTTGGTTCATTCGGTGCAGGAAAAGGAAAAATAATAAATCACTTGCATTTAAGTTCTGGTTGATTTTAATGTTCAATGTTTCAAACAAACACAGCAAAATAAACTGAACCTGAAAATCAACCTTTTCTTCACAATAAAACCAGATAAAAAAGCAGCTTTGTAAATAAAAATTATGGTGAATTTTCTCCAAAAGCTGATGTGAATGAACTAATTATTGCTTTAATGTGAAGTCAACGAGCTTCATGCTTCACCTGATATGATAAAAGGTTTGATTATTGTTCTACTTACAAATTCCACCATACATAAAACTAAATATTTCAAGTTTAAAGGGGGAAAAAAAAAAGGAAAATAAAAATGTTCAATAGTTCAGCAAAAATAACCTGAAACAGGAAATTAACCTCAAACAATCTTCAAGTGTTGAAAGAAAAGAAAAGCTGATTTTTTTTAAAAAAAAAGGTGGTGTTGTGTTTGTGTTCACTGCAGGATGTACATCTGTAACAGGAGCACACACACACACACACACACACACACACACACACACACACACACACACACATATACATTCACACTCCTGCCTCCACATTCAGATGGGATGACATGGATTATCTGATTCTTAACGATGCTTTCGTGTGTACGGATGCTTCTTCTTCTGTGCATAAATGAAACCTGTGTATGTATACAGTCTGTGTGTGTGTGCGTGTGTGTGTGTGTGTGTGTGCTGCATATACAGATCACAGTCCTATAGGTGTAACATCAGGCCTCTAAGCTCTGTGACCGTCTTCCCGCTCGCAGATCGAGAGGCGGGATTAAAGAGGATTCTCCGGGCTGCCGAGCCTGTGTGTGTGTGTGTGTGTGTGTGTGTGTGTGTGTGTGTGTGTGTGTGTGTGAGTGAGTGTGTGAGTGTGTCTAGAGGTAGTCTTCAAACTGCAGTAACTTTATTGTCAGACAAAATGTCAGAATTGACAAAAAACTAACCTCAATAAAGAAATTAATTCCTCAATTCAAGTGCGTTTTTTTACAACTTAAATAACCTGTGTGTAACATTTAAGGCAGAATATTATAATATTGGCAGAAACAGAATATAAAATTCACATTAATTATGTTTTAATTAGTGTTTAATCGCCAGAAAATAAGAATCATTGCATTTCTGTAACCTTAGAATGAGGGAGCAGGTCCTCTTCCACCGAGCCGCCGTGTTCCTACAGTAGCCCAGAACAGACCACCGTAGGTTCCTCCTGCACGCTTGGGAAGGGGAGGGAGGGAGGAAGAGGAGGGAGGAAGAGGAGGGAGGAAGAGGAGGCTGCAACCTGCAACCTCACCGCTAGATGCCGCTAAATCCTACAGACTGGTCCTTTAAAGCAAAGACATCCTCTCCTCAGTAGAGTAAAGACAGACGGCTGAACCATCAGTGAAGATTGATGCTCTATTCTCTGTGTGTGTGTGTGTGTGTGTGTGTGTGTGTGTGTAAGTTCCACCTGGCAGACTCAGATCACATGCAAATCACAGCAGAGACACATAAATATTCACCCACACGCGTGCATATATTTCAGTCTGACACACACATAATGCAGCGTTACAGTTTGTAGTTTTAGAGCCGCTGCGTCGCCGTGGCAGCAGCATCAGCAGCAGCAGCAGCAGCAGAACAGCTTCCTGCTCCCTTATTAACAGCCTTTGAGCAAGGCACCTGCATTTACTGTCACAGTGAAAAGTGCAAAAACCTTCCAAAAAACACCAAACCTGTTTGATTTAAAAGATCAGAAAATGCAGGTTTGGACAGAAGCTGTGGGATCTGGTTTAGAGCCCGGACTCATTCATGCCAGATCCTGCTGGAACAGGATCATGGACCTCCCAGACTGGCACCGATTGGATCCAGCACCTCCTTTTATCACTATCAAAATCTGTAAATACATTTTTTTTTACTGTAATATTTAATGTAAATCTGTTCTGTCGTTCTTTTATTTCCCAGTGAAGTTAATCATAAATCACTTGTTTGCCTGTTTTAGACGCTTCTTAAATCTGATCTTTGAAGAAAAGAGAAAGAGGTGTCACTAAATGTGACATGAGAATGATTATTAATGTCGCTGGAACCCCGACAGTCTCCTCTGTCCTTCATATATTATATATTATTATTATTATTATTTAGAAAACATATTTAAATACCTTTTTTTTAGCCGGCACTATGAAGAGCTTCTTAATGCTGATGATTTTCCTGGTTATTTTGACTTATTTAACTCATATTTTGTTAATTTTATTCGACTCCAGAGTTTCTGTGTACATGTAGAAAGTCATTTTACAAGATTTCAAATGTAAGTTATACACTTTTTTTCCAAGTTTTAATAAACCAAACTTGATAAAATTGTTAAATAACCATCTCAATCGACTCTTCATACCAAAATTATACAGAAAAATTAGCTCATTTGTGTCTGTATGATGTCTTGTTATGTTGTAAAGTTATGTTGATTTTCAATTTTATGTCGGAAATCCAAGATGGCGGCGAAAATGGCGGCTAAACAAACAATATTTCAAGTCAGGAACATGAAAATTTGTTTACTAGGCACCTTGAGGATGACAAAAAACTTAGAAAAAGTTAGAAAAATATATCCTACTGGATTATATAGATATTTATGCAGGATTGAAAACTTCTGAACATAAAGACAACAACATTTTTACAAAATTTAAATTGTAATTTTTAGTAATTTTTCCATAAAAAGTCTCCCAGACTGTGTTTAATACTACTCAAATACAAAATGATGTCACTTCTGACTAGCCTAACTTGTTCTGCATAATATTAAAACTCTTCAGCAGAGTTTAGACACTCTTTGACTCTCATACTGTCGATGTGACGAGTAACTAAAGAGAGAAGGAAAAAAAAAAAAAAAGAAAAGGTGACACGGCGTTTAAAAAGACGAGCAAACATTTCCCCCCTGACGAGCAGCAGCTGATTAACATTTCCCGCAGATCTGTCGTATCCGACAGACTTTTGAAGCGCCGCACGACGTTAAAGCTCTGGATAATTACACCCTTCACTCTCCGTCCGTCTCTCCACCTCTCCTCCCGTTCTCTCCATCCCACCAGTCCGCTCAGGAAAAGAAAGAAAGAAAGTGAAGTAAAATCCTCTAAAATATCGTCAACATTTGTCTTTTTATTGTGTTTACTTCCATTTTTGGATCGATATATGTGAGAATATACTTTACCTGCTACCTTATTTTACATATATTATGTATAGAGAGAGTTTATTATAGAAAACCAGACCATAATATAAAGGTTGTGATCCGTTTTAGAGCGTTTACAAGCCCTGAATAATCATAAATCAGTTTTATTGCACAGTCCTGAGCTTCCTGCTGTCGGTCACATGAGACATAAAGAAAAAGCAAAATATGATTATAAGAAGAGTTTAATAAAAAGTAATCTGAATATGATGTTTTACTTGCTGAAATCCCAGAATTCCTCTCAGTTTAAAGCTCGCTGAAATGATGTTTGAAGAGGGGAGAAATGAGAAGTCAGTGAATGAAAAGTACGAGGAGACGTTATTAATGTTCACTGAAAGAAAAATGACTTTTAAAAAAAGAAACTTCACGTCTCATATAAAGTGTTTTAAGCTTTAAGAGGATCCAGTGATCACATACACTGTTTTAATTCAGCCAAACTCACAACACAGTCGTTCTCATTTACATATTTTTCTGTTTCCGTTGTCAGACAACGGATCATGTATAAAATTTAATCACATGATTTATAACTGTACTGACATTTAAAATGAGCAATGACGGGGAAAGTTAGTTTGTTTCTTTTATTTTTAGGATGCAATGAAGGTTGTTTCTATAATTAAATGTTCTCTTAACATTTCTAGCAATTTAATTATCTTGTTTTTTAATCAAATTTTCATCTTTAATTCTGGTTTTATGGCAAATTCTGTCTCATTATTTCTGCACGTTGGCCAAAACATTCTGTATGCAGGAATCAACAAGGTTTTTCTAGTTGAATGAGGGTTAAAAATCTGATTAAAAATATAATAAATTGGAAGATAAGATGCGTCAGTGCACACAAAAAAAGTCACAATACACACAAGAGTGAAGTGAAGTGGAGGCACTTTCAAAAAAATACCTGTCAGCTGATTGGATGAACCATCTATCACCATGGAGATGATGCGAGAGTCCTCGTAGGATGCTGATTGGTCCAAACCACCGATGGTTTCTGTATTCTCGCGTGATCTGCTGACTCTGCACTAAAGAAAAGCTACTAAACTAATAATAAACAAAGAAAAATAAGCAGCCTCTATGACCTTTGACCTTCCTGCTGAGGTTAATCAGTGTCCTCTCTTGAATGTTTCTCTCCTCCCGGTCAGGTGATCCACATCACGGGGCGTCTGCGGATCAGGATGGCGCTCACGCACAGCCGCTCGGTGCCCAATCAGATCATGGGGATGGTGGTGGTGGCTCACGCCCTCCCGCCGCCGACCATCAACGAGGTCCGCATCGACTGTCAGATGTTCGTCACCCGAGTCAACATGGACCTCAAGATCGTCTACTGCGAGAACAGGTAGAGAGGCGGGAAAATGAGCCGTGTGATGTAACTGTTGTATTTTCTCAAACAACATATAATGTGACTTTTGTACGGAAGACCAAAGAGGACATAAAAGTCTGTTAAGATCCGAATATAAGTTCAAAGTGTTGTGTTTTGTCACTTCAGGGGAGAAAAATATGACAATTTATTTCTTTTTTTTAACCTGCCATTTATACATGAAAATATTTGTTCCATTTTTTAAAGTTAAATTACAAAAGCTGGAATGTATGGAAGCCAAGAAAAGGCAAAAAAAACTGTTAAAACCTGAATGCTGTAATTTTTTATTTCATACAAACTAAACTTTTAGTCACTAAAACTAAAGTGATGATGGTTTCATTAATAGTTTTTCAGTTAATCAGTTAACTTAATTGAATTGAGTAAAGTAAATAAATACTTAATAAACAGCAGCAGTTCTCCTCGGTTCACCTGAAAACAGTGTTTCAGCTACTCGGCAGGTCGTTGTTCCTGCATCTTGGAGAAGTTTCCACAGTTCTTCTTCTTCTTTTTCATTTGCTTCTGTCTCTTCATGTTAATCCCAGACTGACTCCATGATAATAATAATAATAACAATAATAAGTTTATTTTGTATAGCACCTTTCACAGAAATCAAATTCACAAAGTGCTTCACAGGAAGTTAATAAGACCATAAAAACATACATAGTGTAAGAACATGTGCTACAAGTTAGAAATAAAAAAAAAATGACAATAAAATAAGATAAAAAAAAACACAAACAAACGACTCAAGAAGACATAAAGGCCCATTTAAAAAGATGTGTCTTATACACATATTTGTTGTTAATTCTGGCATTAAAACATATTTTTTTGTCCTGGCGGGTTCTCGTTGATATAATTGTAGGAGAAACACTGATTCAGTAAACGTTCAGTACGTTTAGTAAACGCTCAGTAACCGTTGAGAACAGTTAGACCCAGAAGTCTCCGTTAGTTTGGAAGAGTCCAAAGTGGTGAAAACAGCGGGGGTGTTTTGAATTCACCCCCGCTGTTTTCACTCCAGCCGCAGGAAATAATGGATTAATCCTGGAAAGCTGCTGATGTAGCACTTTTCTCCTTATGAAAGTAACACAGAGATTATTCAGCCAATCAGAATTTAGTCGGACGAGAGCATATCGACCAACTAATCGACTAGTCGACCAGCAGATTGCAGCCCTAGGTGATATGAATGCATGGATGATCATTTCTAGTTCCGGTTGTGAGACGATGGTCTTGAGTTTATGATGCTGAGATCAGAGACCGTCTGCTGCAGGACTCCTTGTTCTTCTTGCAGATGAAGATAGTTTCTTTATGACTCCGGCTGGAGTTCCTGCTGCAGAATAAATCGCCTCCCTGCAGGTGTTGCATCATGGAGAATAATCGAGAAATGTCTAAAGTGCCTAAAACTTTTGCACAGTACTGTACTTCCATATTTCCAAACTATAAACTGTCAAGATTAGAGCAAGAGCAATAAATTAGCTGATATTAGCTTTTTATAGATAAATGTGCCCGTGTATGTGTCGGCCAATAAATCAAACATGTTATGCATTTGTGGAAAAAAATCGGTGTTTCCCTCCAAAACCCAGGATGATAAAGATGTTTGTTATGCAGCAATTAGAAAATAATTTTTAGTTGTTAGAGAAAAAGATCTTTTTTCTCATTTATGTCCTCTCTGAGCTTCCGTACAATTTTACTTTTTATTGGAATGAGCTGGTTTTGCATTCATCTGATCATTTGATTGACTTTTTTTAGAGAAACTGCTCCTACATATCCATTTTTTTTTTGTGAAATACAAAAACTCGATTTTACTGACTATTTCTGCATTCATGCTTCATACCTGCTGTTCAAGGGAGTGGGAAAAAAAGAAAAAAGAAAAGTTGTCTCCCTTGTCTGAGCTTCTTATTCATGAGGAAGTCTGACCCAATCCTCCCTGGTGAAATATGTCGCTGATGGATCTATCTCCTTCCCTCTGTCCAGATAAAGCAGATAGGCATCAGGATCTCGCTCAGGAGTTAACCGGCCCGACCGGGGAGATTCATATCAGGCGAAAAAAAAAAATAACCCCTTCATGTTTTATTATAAAAAGAGAGGTGGAAAAAAAAATGATAGTAGACAGATTGCTTTTTTTGTGGGTGGAAAAAGGGACACAATGCGAGGCAGATGATGATATTCAATGCGGAGCGACAGAAATCGTCGCCGCGGCGAACAGACAAGCGTTGCTCCCATTACAGCCCCATTTTGAGGATGAGTTTCTAAGAGAATGAGAAAATGGGAGGATGGGTTTTTCTAAAGAACAGAGTGTGCTGTTATCTGCCTGCCAGACATTAGTCCCCCCCCCCCCCCACCTCCCCTCTCCTCTCCATCCCCCCCCCCCCCCCCCCCCCGACCGTCCTCTATCAGAATGATACCGGGGAAATTGTTCTGTCTATCCTGTGGCAAATTTGTTCAAATTAAACCTTTTAAAGCGACTGTGTGTTACCTGTACAATAGACAGACAGGCTTCTGTCTCTGTTGTTTGGTTATAAGCTTTTTTTTTTTTTTTTTTTTTCCCCTTCCCTGAATCCTTCTTTTTAATTGGCAAGTACCAGAACTGTACAGAGAAAATTGTCCTGGTGTGACAAGTTATACATTTCAGAGTTTCATAACACTCGCTGCTACTTTCAGTTCAGCGCAGGAGAACAAAACCACAACACAGTGAAATGTACGTTTCAGCCTGCTGATATTATCAAAGACATGTCAGAAAAAAAGAAGTTACAGAGGCCACGGTGGACAGACTTAAACCTCTCCAACAATTTGTTCTTCATCTCATCGAAGCTCTCAGTTGTGCAGCTGAGTAGACGTAGTGTTTACTGAATTTTACTTTAAAATTTGACTTAAATGTAGCTTAAATTAGCTCTGTATTTATATTCTGGGGCTCTACTGGAATATCTTTGCATGGTTTCCAGTTATAAACTCCTTATTTATCTTCTACTGGTCCTTCATGCAGCCCCTCAGTTCAGCCTCTGTCTGAAACAGGAAGTTTTAGCTTCCTGTCTCTTTAAGGCCCCGCCTCCTGATGAGCCCCGCTCTGTTCTGATTGGTCAGCTTTCAGGAAGCTTCCTCCATAGTAGCAGGATTTCAACTTCTTTTTCTCCTTCTTTACTCACAAATGTCAACTTCTCAAATCCAATCTTTACATGTCGGAGCTGAATCACATCTGAGTGAACGACGTGAACAACCTTAGCAACAACCTCTGTAACCAAGGCGACAGAACGGGGTTGACGCCCCTGACTTTTGACTTGCAGGCAACATTTTTGCATATGTTCACCTCAAGTTTGGGAACTTTGACCATGTTTAACATCATAACAGGATATAAAACTAGAGAAAATCACAAAAAGCTGATTATCTCCTCTTTAAGGCCCACGAGCCCGCTACGCTCTGATTGGCCGGTTTCTGGTGGTTGCCCCTCGAAAGACTTCCGGCAGCTCGGGAGACAACAAACAGCAGTAGTCATATTTCTCTCCTTCACTCGAAATGGAAACTTGTCAAATACATCCGTACACATAATAAGATCAGGATTAGGTAGATCGAAGCCCTGACTTTTGACTTGCAGGCAGCATTTTTACACAGGTAGTTATAGTCGCTTTCTTTTCTTTCCCGTTGTTAACGTCGTTAATGTGCTTGTGTGTGTCTCTCAGGATCAGCGACTACATGGATCTGACTCCGGTGGACATCGTGGGGAAGAGGTGCTACCAGTTCATTCATGCTGAAGACGTGGAGGGCATCAGACAGAGTCACCTGGACTGTGAGTACCACCTGACTGTATACTCCGCTCTGATTGGACAATGAAGTCAGCAATGAGTTTGTGGGGGGGAAAAAAGCAGTTGACGAAACAATCTCTTGTTTTGAAATTTCACGTAAAGTGGCGCCATCTTGTGGATTTTAACTTGTACTGCAGCTTCTTTTAGTGTCTGTATTTCTTCTGCCATTTCACCGACAACAGTTTTAACAGCAAAAATTTAAATTTAACCCCCCCAAAATAAAGCCCTTTGAATTTTTAAATAATTTCCAGACATGTTTGGCAGCATTTTGTCCCGCAGTTAGTCCTCTGTGTGTCCCGTGAGGACGATATTACTGCAGCAGTATTTCTACATTCAACTTTGAAAGTTAAAGGCCACTTAGAGAGATTTTGCTCTCTTGTATCTTTGAAAAGTTTCTTTACAGCAGCAACTCTACAATCTTATTACCCTTGTCAGGAAGCATAATACACTCTCCCTCTCTAACAAACACACACACACACACACACAGAGGCAGAGGTTCGGTGTCCCTGTTTAGTGGCTGTCTGGATGATTTGCAGCATGCTGTTTGTTGCTGCAGTCGGATCTTTACTGTGGCGGTAAAAGCCGAGGAGGCGTTCAGAGCTGCACAGCATTTCACGGTGGTGTCGGAGGCAGTGAAGCCGCTTAGGCAGAACGCCAAATAATAACAACAACTACGAAGCAAGGACAACAGACCCGATGGGAGTCTCACACCACGATACTGTCACACACAGGAAGCTGCAGAGCGGCGGAGATCAGTTCATCACATCTCGTTAGTTGTTTATTCATGTTTTTAAGGAGCTTCTTAAGCCTTTTCTTATTATTGTGAGAACATTTTTATTTATTTAGCAGGATATTCACTAAGACTACAAATGTAAATGACCTTAGAGACCCTTCTAGAGCTCAGTGATTCACAACTTTGATCAACGTTCGTTCGCCTGCAAAATGTACGAGAGTTAAGTAAGAATAATGAGATACCTGCAGGCTGGTTGATGTAGCGTTAGCGGCCTAGCAGGCAGAGACAAACTTAAACGAGTACAATCTGGAAACTGTTCAGTCGACTCCCAGAACTTCAAATCTTGTAACCAAACATGATACCTCATCAACGATCTGAGGGCAGAGATCAGTCTGTCCTTCTCGGAGATACGACCGTTAAATTCGCTACGAGATATCGAGAGACGACCGCAGACCTGTAAACATGAACATGTAGTGAAGTTACGTCACACTTTACGGGACTGTTGTGACCAAGCAGCAACCAGCAACCTCCAGGGCAGAATGCAGAAGTGCCGAAAGCTGCAGTTCCTCTAACGGCCACTTGAGGCTCTGAAAGTGAGTCGACTTCACAGCAGATGTTTACAACCTGCTACAAAAACTGATTTTGGCCTCTAAAGCTAACTTCCACCTTTCCTGACAACTGTATGAGGGTGAATTTTTATATAACACATCCATTTGAATTTTATTAACCTGTAAAGATATGGATAATTAAGGACGTGGCCGCTTTGAGTGACAGGTCGCTAGCCGCTAGGTGGCTTCATTCGACCGCCTCAGCTTCACCTCTTTGTCCGTTTTGTTTTAGCCAGGAGCGAGGCTGAGTCTGCCAAGATGGCGACGGCCCCGCTATGAGCTACAAAAACCGCTCTTCGTTACGGCCGCTACTGTAACAGTCTGTGCTGTGTTACTGCTGCAATACCAAATAGCGCCACAAGGTGGCGGCGGCTCCCTTTTTGTTGTAACGTACAGAGCTTGTCGTAGTTCGCCTTTTCTCCCCCCATGTTGACTCTCTTTTATTTTTGTGTGACTTTAAGAGTAAGTGAAGTAGCGATGTGCCGCCTTCGTACACGACTCATGTACGATTAGCGAACGTAGCGCCGTGAAGACCTCGCTTTGTATGGTCGACATTGCATATTGAATAAATCTCCACTTCTGTCTGCCAACTTTCTGATGCTAAAGTTGCTAACCGGAGCCATTGTCTTCACCTTCCACTACGTCTTTATATTTTTTACACTCTATGGTCGCGACTCAAAATGGCTAACGTAGCGGTTAGCATCAATGTTGATTTCACAATTTATACATTTTACACATTTTGTGCAAAAACAAAGATGTGAATTAACTGAATTAATTTGAGATATTTGAAGCAATGGGGCACAAAAGAAAGTGTTTCTTTCTGGTACTGGACGAATGCTGCTTGTGAGGAAATATGAGTTGTCAGCTCAACAAAAGAAAAAAATCAGTTAAACATCTTTTTACCGCTCTGCCGTCACAGCTGTCGTAACACCTGACAAAACCAAATCATGTCACACACCTCCAGGACAAATTAAAAAAGAAAAAAGGAAAAAGAGAGAGAGAGAGAGAAGCTCCATCAAACTTTTTCAATTACCTTCTCCAAAAGTTCCCGAGCTCTGCACATCCAGAGTGGCAATCAGGAAGTGACTCTACGGCGGCCCGGCGGGGTCACACGGAACAAGGAGGGGGGAGAAGGGGGGAGGAAGGGGGGGGGGGGAGGTTAGGATGTGTAAAACAAGGGGAAAAAAGGAAGTGAAATATGAAGGGAGATTATTCCCTCTCTGTCTGCTGCGAGGATGGGAGGTCAGGGAGGCGAGCCGGCAGCCAGCGGTTTAAATGACTTGGTTTTAGTCGAGCGTAGTCTAATACAGCACCTTCAGTCACCTCGGCTGCTCGTTTTATTCTTCCTCTTTCAAAATTAATTTCCTCTCTGAAAGGGGGGCTTTCAGAAATGGATGGCTACGGGGCGCTGGAGGTGCTTCGTGTCTCTCTCTCTCTCTTTCTCTCTCTCTCTCTTCATCCTCTCCCCCCCTCGTCAAATGGAGCGCGGTCAGATTGTTCTGAAATCTGCCTTTTCTTCGGGGCGGTTTAATTCGGTGGCTTTATGAACTCGCTGCTGATTGTGTGGAAGCTGATTTCAGAGCAGCCGTCTAATGATTCCTCACTTTTTTTTTTTTTTTTTTTGTTCCCAGCAAACGTGACAAAGTTTTCTGTCTAATTGGACGGCGACAAATCTGGTTTGTGTCGGAGGCTGTGAGGAGTTTTAGGAATAGAAGGGGAGAAAACTTTCTGTTATTATTATTATTTTGTCCACATTAGAGACTCAGAATCAGTTTTTTTCCACTTTTAAACATCTTCATGTTGGTTTGGATGGATTTATAATGCATGTTCCTTCTTTCTTTATTTGTTTTTTCACACTTTTGCCTGAATATACTCAAATATAAATGACTTTTAAGAACAAAAAACACTTGTGCAGGACAGGTAGGAAGCTAAAACACGCTCCTAAACACCTGCGACAAAGAAAGAAGAAGAATATATAAACCCAGTATGTATTATAACCATTATTTCCCATCCAAGTTACAAATATTTGGTTAAGATGTCTTTTTAAAAGCAGGAAACACGAGCTGTTTCTCTTTATTTTATACATTTCAGTTGTATATCTGGAGATGTTTTCTTTAAACATTAAACATTTTCAATTCAAGCCGACACAAGTTAAAGACGTTTCGGCCACCGGGTGGTTCACATTCTTACATTATTCACTCTTTTAACTCGAGAAAGGAACCAAAACGGGATGAAAAGCGCTCGTGTTAAAGAGTTAAAGAGGCTGCGTCATCGTTTTTTTTTGTATTTTTAGGTGTGTGGAGAGGAGAAAGACGCTTTGTTTTTCATGCTTCGTAACTAATTCTGTCACTTTTACCTTTAGACACAGTCAGGAGACACATTTTACTTCCTTCTCGAAGGTTCCTGTTTGTATTTTCACCATTTTTTCACCTGCATGAACTTTATCGAGAGTTTTAAAGAAGTTGCAGCATCTTTAAGCATCTCTTATATTGTGCACCTCATGATTAGACAACTCAGGAGTTTGTCTTTAGCGCAGTAAGGTGACAGTAAAGATGGTGGATGGTTGTCTATTATCCTTTTTTTTCTAACCATAACCAAATGTTTTAGTTGCCTCCCCTTAAACTAAAATAACTTCACATCTACATAATTTCGTAGCCCTCAATCACCGTTTTTGCAGAATCGTCCAATAACAACAACTTCCTGTTTGATGATAATTTGAGCTTGAGGTTCCACAAACAAAAAAAAAAAAAAAAAAGTTCCTGGAAAATGTTTTGCAGTCAAAATGAATTCATGCTTCAGTTCATAAACATCAGCCGCTGATAAAGCTCAGAGTTTTGCAGTTCTTTGTAGTTTCTATGTCAAAAAAGCTGCAGATATTTTTTAAGTGAGAGGAAAAAAAAAAAGAAAAGTCTCTTTCTTTCTTTCTTTCTTTCTTTCTGTGTTTTTGTGGAACAGCAGCAGCAGCTCGCAGGCCTTCGATTTCTTTGTGGGATTTATTTTCCACGTCTGCTCTCAGTTCCCCCCGCTGCTGCAGGAGTCGGATAGTTGGGGGGAATCGATCAAGGTGTATTTTAGAGGGATAGCCTGTTCTCTCAACAGGGATCTAAATTTTAAAAGGCTTCTTTTTAAGTGGAGGACGAGGCGTGATCCCTCTCTGTGAAGAGGCGTCACTCTCTAAGTCTCTATCATTACCTGCTGACAGCCGGTCTTAGCTCGGGTCAGATCTCAAAGTCAATCTGTCCTCAGTTCCACTCCGAGAGAACAGAGGGAAAGAAGAGAAAGAAAGGTGAAGTCGTCTTTTTTCACAAAGAAAGAAAAGGGAGGGGACGGGGGAGTGATTTGTAGGCAGAGGTAAGGGGAGGAGAGAAATACTCGGCACAAGGGATGAAGAGAGAAATTCGGCTTTTCTCAGAAAAAAAAAAAAGGGGAGAGAAATGGGAGCGAGTGATTTTCAGATAGAGAGAGAAGAAAGAACGGAGGACAAAATGCTCGTTTTCTCAAGGAGCGTGTGCAGGTAGAGAGAAGAAGTTTCACTTGTCAGGGAGAATGAGAAAAGAGCAAAAGGATAAAAGAGGAAAATACCCATCTTTTCACAGAGAAAGAGGGGATCAGAAAAAAGCATTATAAGGTGTAGAAGAGAGAGAAATAAGGTGCTGCACTTTTGGGGGAAATAATAAGGAACAGGAGATATTTGTAAAAAAAAAAATGAGAGAGGATATGGGAGGATGTAGTCATGGTTTTAGATAAAGATGGAGGAGAAAAAAGAGGGTTGGTTGGTTTTAAAGAGATAAATTATAACAGAAAAAAAGGCAGAAAGGTTGTTGATGGAGAGAAAAAAGTTTCAAAGTTTTATTTATGTCAGTTATGTCAGACTCTTTAATTCACTCACAGCAGCAAAGGAAAAACTCCTCCTCCTCCAAAATAAGAGCAAAGAAAGAGCGGTCGACAGAGCAGGGTTTACTTTATTGGTGTTCTTTATATGTTGTATTTCACAATAAAAGTTGAACCTGAACTTCAGCTGCTGTTTGTTCCCAACAAGACAGAACAGAGCAAGATGGAAAAATATGGAAACATTACTTGTGTTTTAACAAATAAAAGCAGGAGAAGAAACAACAGAGGAGGATATACTCGTCTTTTTAAGGAAAGAAGAGTTGATTTTCCACTCTGGTTCTCAGAGGACATGATGGAAACTGTCTTAATAACTAAAAAAAAGAAGATATTCGCTTTCTTTTAGACGGAGGATAATCACAAAGAAAAAGAAAAGTAATGCTTAGTTTTTTTTTTTTATACCAACACACACACAAAGAGAGAAACATTTTGACATACAGAGAGAGAGTTACAGACAGAAAAGAGACGAGATGTTTGGGAGAGAGAGAGAGAGAGAAAGAGAGAGAGAGAGGGAGAGAGAGAGAGAGAGAGAGAGACTCGCACAAAAGTGAAAGCTCGGTGGATTTAAGCCTGCAGGCGTTTTAGCAGAGCTCGTCTCTCCGGACTAACAACACCTTTAATGAATCCACACACACACACACACACACACTGAAAGGCTTTTTTTTTTAATGTGTCTGCAGACAACACACACACCTGTGAACACACAGGTACATTAGTTAAACACACACACACATTAAAAAAAAAGAAAGTCTTCTGGGACAGAGAGGAACATGAACAAACGTCAGCGACACGAGACGAAGTCTAGAAAACACCAGACGAAGCGGCTGAAACGTCACCTGCCGACTGTTTGGATGAATTTCCTGCATTTATGACACATTTATGAGAGTTAATTTTCTTTACTGACTGTTGTTTGCAAGACACAGGATCACAATAAGATGGTTAATTCACACGATACAATACGAACTGATCTGTCCTCCTGTTTTAAAATGAGAGAAAAGCTGTTTCATTATAAGAATTTTTTAGTATTTATTATACAGTATATATGCTGTACTGTGTCAGTTAGATCTACATTTGAGAGCATCGAAAGCAGAGGAGATTTGTGCTCTTGTAAAATAGCACATTTTGTCTTTTTTTGGGAGTTTAGAACAAGCTTTAAATTAAACAGAGACGTCAGACGGAGGCTGTAACCTGGTGAAGGCCTGTTAGAGGACGACACGCACATCTCCAGCCTCTATATTTATATTCTGGGGCTCTACTGGAATATCTTTAATGGTTTCCAGTTAAAAAAAACTCCTTATTTATCTTCTACTGGTCCTTTCTGCAGCCCCTCAGTTCAGCCTCTGACATCAGAACAACAGAAAAAAACAGAAAACCACAAAAAGCATGTGTCCTGTTTAAAGAATAATTCTGGTTTTTAACAAATTTTCTATCAATAATAATAATAATAAGACTGTTAATTACTGAGCGGTGACATCATCATTAAAAAGAAACAGTCAGACTGTTTATCCAGATAATCTAAACCACTTTACAACTAACCTGAAATGTCAAAACTGCGTGCACACTACTACAGTAAATACGGTAGAGCAAAGTTAAAACCTTTTCCTTCATTTTCTTGCACAAACATGTTTGTCTTCAAAAACTGAGACAGAAGTTGTTCATGGATCAAAGCAAATGTCTTAATTAAAAGGTTTAAATGACCTTTTACATCTATGATCTGTATCTATCTTCTGTAAATGCACCAAATCTCCCAAAAGTTATCGTTATATTCTACTAAAGTAAGACAGCAAATACATACTGAGTGTAGTGATTTGAGCACATGTGTCTTAAACGATCCATTAGAGACTATTAATGTGATTATTTTGAGAAGCAGGAAGTTGAATTTCAATCCTGCAATGTGTTTATTATTTTTGATGTTATAGCTCATATTTTCTGTAAAAAAAAAATCTTGTTAGAAATGTGCAGGTGTGATGTGATCAAACTCTGGCAGCTGTTTTTTTTTAAAGTTATAAAGTGCTCTACATGTCTTCATGTTTAAAGCAGGATTAAAACATTTCAATGATACAAACAAGAGGAGACAATTAAAATCATAGCAAATAAAATGGAATAAAACAACAATATAAAGATAAAAAGAACAACAATAGTACGGCTGCAAACTGTGTCAGAAACCTCAGCAGGTATAAATGTAAAGTTATTATCTAGATAATGAAGACATTAAAATAAAGCGACTGTGACTTTAGTGCCATTTAAGGCGAGTTTATTTGAATAAGGTGCTTTACATAAAACACTAAAGCCATTAAAACAAAATGTAAAAGAAACACAAGAGTTAAATGTAGAATAAAAAAAATGAGATAAAAAGGAATAAGCCTCGAGTTTGATTTAAAAGAACTGAGAAGTTTTCTGGGAGTTTGTTCCAAGTATGTGAAGAATAAAAACTGTTTGTCCAGGTTTAGTGTTGCAGACGCGTCCCAAACCACCTGAGCAGTTCAAGACGCTTCATAACGGAGATCAGAAATATATATTTGTCCCTCTGTAGAAAAAATATCCTTGGATATTGATCTGGAAGTGAACAAATACTCAAAGTGTTGTGCAGTTTGCCAGCAGAGGGCGACAGAGCGACGATTCATCCTGCTGTTTACACACAATACAGTCCAAAAAAAACCAACATAAAAGATATTTAGTCACACACAGAAAGCAGTGAAACACATCCCTCCATCCTCTGGCAGACAGAAAAGGACGTTTCCATAAAGCAATTTCACAGCTGTAAATTACCTGCATGTTGTCACACACACACACACACTCACACACACACACACACACACACACACACACACACACACGCCGGGTAAATGGGGTAAAGGTAATCTGAATAGAAGCCCAGGCTAAAGAGCAAATCCTGCAGATTAAACAGAAGCAAAGATGGAGGGAGGACAGGTGCAGATGCAGTGAGGAGAAAAAACAGCAACAAGGAGATGTAAACATGTAAAAAAAATAAAATAAAAAAGGGAAAGGAGAGGGAGAGAGAGAGAGAGAGAGAGAAAGAGAGAGAGAGAGAGAGAGAGAGAGAGAGGCGTGACATTGACCAAAAAAAAAAAAGAGGAAAAGAAAGTGAGGTAGAGAGACTTTAAAAGGGAATATAAGTCCTTTAATCTATCGGTCTCTCTCCTGCAGCCTCGGGCGAGCCTCCAGCACTCTTTCTCTCTCCTCTTTCTCTCTTCCTCTTCCTCTCCTTCATTAGCGGGCGATCAGAGAGTGAGTGATTTAATGGAGGAGTAAGAAGAAGAAGAAGAAGAAGAAGAGAGGGTTAATGTGGAAAAACCCTCACCTGCAAGGACCCAGAGAGAGAGAGAGAGAGAGAGAGAGAGAGAGAGAGAGAGACTCAAGTGGCAAAAGAGAAACTTTAAACCTGCAGTAACAGATTTTTTTTTTTTTGGACATTTGTGGGCAGAAACAGGAAAACGACGCAATGAGAGCCGAGAGAGTGAACCGAGAGGGTGAAAGTTGCAGCCGGACAGATAAACGATGAGCTGAAACACTCACTTAGAAAACTGATCATTCAGTTTCTGTTCAACTTAAAGGATCAATCTGGTGATTTTCTATATTATTCTTCTTGTATCGTGTTTTTATCTAAAGCCTGATATCTCTGATTCCTCCGTTGTTGCTCCAGAAACGATTAAAACACGTCAGTCAGTCACTCTCCTGTTCTGTTTACAGCTTATTTGTTTATATGACTTTGTTCTATATTGTAAATTTCTCAAAGAACTTGTGTTACGTAGCGCCAACAAGCTAGTAAAGCTGTAAATGGAGCCGTGTATGCTCAGTGGAAGGTTAATATCTTATCACTGCTTTTACTCTTTGGAGCCGTTTCTAAACACGTTACGGTAACCACCATCGTCCAGGACGCAGGAACATGTCGCCCAGTGTGTATCAAAGCTTTCTCTGTACATTCCTTGTTGTACTAAAACAATCAGCCTCACTGCTGCACCGGGTGACGCATGGTCACTGTTACTTGTTTAGAAGCGGCTTTAAAGAGCAAAAAGATAAGTTAATAACCCAAACACGGTTCTGATTACAGCTTCACTAGATCATCACAACCTCTGGACTTTGTGCTTAAGTTCTATGAGACATTTATAATGTAGCATAAAGACCAGAGGTTTTGATCTGTAGCACAACAAGCTGTAAACAGAACCGTGTTCCTGCACATGCTCAGTAGCGTCCGCCGTACACAGAACTACTCTCCAGAGACTGAAAACATGATGCTGTTATTTAGTCTTTGGAGCCGTTTCTGAACAAACTAACGTGACCAAAACTCTTCATGATGAAGGAACATGTGACCCAGAGCGATATATCACATATATGAGCACTTTAGATACAAACACAACACTTGTTAGGAGATCAGTTCGTTGTTGGTTTGGATCCAAACATCAGATTTGATACCAGACTGCTTGATTGTTGTAGATTCTTCTGGTAAACAAAAACAAAGCACACACATGATGCTGAGGAATTATTACTGTAAACTGCAAACTGTTGGAAAATCACTTATAATAAGCAGAGAAACAGCCGAATATCAGATTCAGTGACTATCTGATCAGAGAATACAGGATAATGAATGTGAACAGACGTTAAAAAGCAGCTTTCAGGACTCGCTAAACAAACTAAAGGAAGGATCATGTGACCCAGAGCACATCAGATCACATATATCAGCTTTAGATACACACACAACTCTTGTTAGTAGATCAGTTCATTGTTGACAAGAAGAAATATATATATATTTTTAAAAAAAATCAGCAGAATGATCCTTTAAAAGAGGCCAGATCTGATCTGTGTGCTGGAGGGCCTGGTTTTGCTGTACTGTATATTTTCCTGGTGAGGAGTGAACATCAGCAGACAGTATGCTCTCACATGTGAGACAGAGTGTATTCTGTACACAGCACACAGTGTGCAGCCTGCCGCCGCTGTTAGAAAGCCTTGTATATGAGTCTGTGTGTGTGTGTGTGTGTGTGTGTGTGTGTGTGTGTGTGTGTGTGTGTGTGTGTGTCCTCTTCCATTGGACATGCTGATACACTGAGCTGCTCTCTGAGGACCTGCAGTCATCTGAACAGGCAGCCGTGTGTGTGTGTGTGTGTGTGTGTGCATTCATTGTGTCGTTATTTACTCTGCCGTACAAACAAAGCAAGGTCACATTCAAGGTGACGTGATCTCACCATCTCTGCCTTAACATGCAAACAAGTTATTTTCCCCTCCATCTCTCTCTCTCTCTCTCTCTCTCTCTCTCTCTATGAATAGGCAAATAGAAAATGAACGAGCGCCGGCCGCCCGACCAAAGTCAATTAGAGCAGCCCTGGGGATGTCGTCTTAAACAATGCTATTAGTTTCTAATAGTTTTTAATTACTGGCCTTCTTTTTATATAAATCACCGTCCTACTTTCTCTCTCTCTTTCTTCTCTGTCGTGGAAAAACCTATTTGTGTCCGTAATTAAATGGAGGAGAGGGATATGAATTTTAGTGGCCCTCGCTTCTCGCCGTCTCCGACTGTTTCTGTTTGAGCGGCTCCTGATTAATGCCAATACATATTGCTTGAGATAACCATTTAGTGGTTAATTTAGCCAAATTTATTGCCGGCATGCCGTCGCAGGGCGGAGCAGGGGTTGGGAGGAGGGAGGAGGAGGGAGGGAGGAAGAGGAGGAGGAGGGAGGGTCGGCACCTCCTGAGGCTGCTGAGGGCTGGTGGTAGTGGAGGGGGAAGACTGCTGCAGTGACACAGCACTATCTGGTGGAGAAAGACGGGTACTGCAGCCTGGTCAGGATCAAACTGACAGGAGGCAGATGTGTGTGTGTTTTGGGGGGGTTTTCATGGTTTCTTATGAGATGAAGAAGAAAAGAAAGAGAGGATGGATGAAGGATAGAAAGGGAAAAGTATGTAGAGCTGAAATAAATGAAAGACTTTGTTAAATAAATGTTGTTTTCAGTGTATAAAGTGTGAAATAATCCAATGAAGTTCCTGTTTTTTTACAGTAATAAAAGTATCAGACTGATGCTTCTTTCATTACAGCAGTTTTTTATTTCTCCAGTGACATTTATGCTCTTTCTTTAGAAACTCTGGACCACTATAACTAATCTGTCGTCACGTCTGATGTGTTTTTAGCTCTGAATATTATATGATGTTTGAAACGTAGCTTTCTGGATTAAATAGAAGTTATGTTTGCATGAATAATCTCATATTTTTTGGAGGGAGATGTCTTTGTTTCTCTGCTGATGCTTCGTGGAAACGCTGCAGACTTTTTACTGAACGCTGTGTACTTTGCTGCACAGACTCATCATCCACTTAGACGCCAAAAAACGATGCGTTCGACTGTCTCCATCAGTCACATGACCTCACCTCGCAGGTGTGTCGCGGTCTCCTGATCTTCAGGCATGCGAGTCCATCTCCGGAAAGTAAAAATTTTTTGAACATGTTAGCGTGATGATCTGAACATATGTCAGGGAAACGCTGAACTTTGAGGTTCATATTGAGACACAAATCATATTGTGACGTGTGTGTGTGTGTGTGTGTGTGTGTGTGTGTGCTGGTCTGATTAATGACGGCGGCAGCAGCAGCGGAGCAGCTCTACGCCAGCTGTCACATGACATCTGATGACTTGCTCCTCTCTCTCTCCCTCTCTCTCTCTCTCTCTCTCTCTCTCTCTCTCTCCCTCTCAGTGATGAATAAAGGTCAGTGTGTGACGAAGTACTACCGGTGGATCCAGAAGAACGGCGGCTACATCTGGATCCAGTCCAGCGCCACCATCGCCATCAACGCCAAGAACGCCAACGAGAAGAACATCATCTGGGTCAACTACGTCCTCAGGTCAGAGGTCAACCTGGCTCAGACAGAGACGGTTGTCTCTCACGGACACAAAGAAATATGAAGAGGAAGAGATGACTGAATAAATAAAAAGAAGAAGAGAGGAATTAAATTATAAAATAACTCATATGCACAAGTTTAATTAATGTATTGAGCTGTTTAAACTCAATAAAATTAGATTTATATGTGAGAGAAATAAACATTCAAGTAAGTTCAGTTAATAGTTTTAGTGGTTTTCTTTCTGAACTATAAAAAGTTGGAATATTAGCAACAAATACAATCTACAAATAAATTCATGTTAATATCTACCAGTATGGAAATATATATTGTGCTGTTTAGGACATTTTAGAGTGAATGTCAGCTTTTATTTATCAATTTACAGAAAAATGGAAAAATGTTTTGTCAAAGAAATATTTTTGTTACTGAAACAAAGCTGCACGTCTCTGTGTGTGTGTGACTCTGTGTGTGTGTGTGTGTGTGTGTGTGTGTGTGACTCTGTGTGTGTGTGTGTGTGACTCTGTGTGTGTGTGTGTGTCTCTACAGTAATCCAGAGTATAAAGACACGCCCATCGACATCGCCCAGCTGCCCAACCTACCAGAGAAAACCTCTGAGTCCTCCGAATCCTCCGACTCCGAGTCCGAGTCCAAAGAAAACTCAGGTATCATCATTATTATTTTTATTATTATTATTATTTTGTCTTGTGTGTATATTATTTATATTTATTTGACAGCTTTAAACACCTACTTTTTTCCCACCATTTTGATTTTTAAGTAAAAACATTTCACACCTTTTTATTGTAGATATTTCATCTGATCTTCACCAAACTTGCGAGTTGCCACATTTAGCTGAAATATTTTGGACTATCAGCGTTTTGTATGTGTGGTTAAATATATTTAATTGCACAGTCTGATGCAAGTTCACTCATAGCTGCTACAGAAACAATAAATCACGTGCACTTTCTGCAGGAAATGCATATCCTAGTTCTTTGAATTTGGTTGTATGAAGGCGGGAAAACGAGAAGAAATAATGAAACAACATGTGAGAATTATGGAAGAAACCTTTATCTAAATCTACTTTATCTTCTGTGTTTTTTTATAATAATAATCAGATTAAAACAGTCTTTCACACTTGAACATATGCGTATAAAACCTGTATGATTTCCTCTCCAAGTGTTACCAGTATAATAACCACCAGCGAGAAATTCAAAGCCTTGAACGAGAGAAGCCAAAGATATTTTTATCAGCCGGTGCCAGCGCGGCGTCCGCGCCAGGCTTGGATGGTGACGGACGCCAACAGCTGCAGGGAGCGAGCGCTGGCACCGCTGCAAACCACCACCAAATAAATGCCATCGAACACTGAATAATTCCACAGAAATACCTTCGAACCTCACAGAACAACACTGAACACTACAGAATAAACACCACAGAAGAAGATGCATGCTTGGACAGCTTCTCACATCACAGATTCAATGTGTTTCATATCCATACTACACACTAATTCTATCCAGTAATCACTATTTATCGCAGTATAATGTTTTTACAGTTAATATACGACAAAATTACTCCCGCTGCACATCTCGTACTAAGTGGAGACGACACAGAGCTGCCACTTCCTGCTCCGGCCGGTGAGATAAAACACAGCGTGGCTCTAGTTTTTGTCTTCCAGCCGCCTGTAATGCTGCAGTTTTTCTCTTCATGCCGTCAAAGTGTGAAAAAACTAAAAAAAGCTGCTTAGAATCAGTTTGTAGTTTAGATTCGAGACGCACCAGCAGTGTGCAGACAGTTCAAAACATATGAAATCTATGTGATTTAGACAAGCAGATTTTACAACTTTTATATTATATGACCCCATAACCAGGAAGGTCCGGCAACTTCTGAGTGAATCTATTGATTAAATAAAACTTATTAATCATCACTGCATCAAAGCATAATTGACAGATCTTGAGATGACATGACAGAAACCTACAAAAAGCCCACATACCACAGCAAGAGAAAAGAAAGGAGGAAAAAAAGATAAACATAGCATCACGACATAGTCTGTCATCTCCTGCCTGTTCCTTAAAAATAGTTCCTCCACTTGGCTTTTACTCTGACATCTTCATATAGTTCAGGTATTTGCTCCATTTTAGGAGAAATGTCTCTGTCCTGTCCTGCAGCCTGTATGACACCCTTTCATACGCTGCCACTGCCAGTCATCCATTCAGCAAGCAGTCAGCAAATAGTATTAAGAGTCCTGCAATTACTAGAAATACAGATGTAATCCTTATTATTATTATTATTATTATAAATTACCCATCATTTTTTTTCTCTGCGTCTTTTATCTTAATTTTTATTCTACAGATTTTGAAAAAAAGGAAATATCAGAGCTCTGCTTAGTAAACAAAAACCTTCAATATTACAGAAACGTTTCTGTATTTTACAGATCTTCACATTTATTGTTGAACTTTATTATTGACGGATTATTTCCAGTGTTCGACTGTATAAATGAAGATGTTTCATATTGTTCATCTGATCCGTTTACAGATTAATACATTTTTAACAAAATATCAGACGTTGTGATGAACAGACTGATCCGTTGATTAACAATATGGAGACAGACGCTTGTTGTCTAACATGATCTATGACTGAAATGCTGCGTTTCTTCAACAAAAGAGCATAAATTCAACATTTTAAATTCAATATTTCCTTCCAGAAATCCAACATAGACCTTTAAGATTAAATATAAAAAGCATCACATCCTGGATACGGCCCAATAAACACACACACACAAGTCGTGATAAACAACAATTAAGTGAAAGTAAGTTTGGTTCTGGTTGAATGTTTTGGCTGATTTCAGCTGATTAGTTATCGAGACACAACTGAACGTGACGCTTCATACAGAAGACTCGATTACATGTCGATAACTCCGACGTCCTAATTCACACCCAGCAACACAAATCAAGGATTAAATTCATGTGTCACCGACGTTTTCAACGGACACTCGGCTCAAACGGCGCCAGTCTAGTATGAATTTAACCCGCCGCGAGGCCCCTGCACCTTGAGCATAATATTACCAAGTCATGCAGCCTGTGTTGGCATGATAAGAATCAGTGCCAGCTGTTATTCTTCCTGGAGGAGAATGATGATTCTGGCACGCTGTCGGCTGTAAACCGAAGCCAGCTGCTGCTGCTGCTGCTGCTGCTGCTGCACGACGGCGGCCAGCTTCAGCCCCGGCTCCAACAGGCCCGAGGTGCTCAGCCTCCACGTATTCTAAAAATTGAGATGTCTACCCTTTGACCTTTTGCTCTGTTAGGATGCGAGCCACGCACGAAAAACTACCCGTGAACATTTACAAACACACGCTCTGCTCTTCCTGGAAGTGCAGCGTCTTTTCCGTTTGAAGCGAAGATCTTCCAAACACGCAGCGCTACTTCAGACGTCACATTAAACTTAGTGAAATATTGCAGATGAGCGCAGCTGCAGCAGACATCAAAGCTACTATTCTCGCCTTTTGAAGCACACTTATTGTTTTTAAATGGCCGAACACGCACTGGAAGCATCGTGACACGCGTCAGACTGCCGTAACGCACCTTCTCTTTTTGATATTTGGATATTTTTGGTAGCATCAAACAAACAAACCATTCACCGTGGACGCAGTTTCCTCCTCCTGCAGTTCTCCTTTTCATTCACTCATTACATCCAACTAATGCAGCAGTTCATACAGAGGACAGAACGACAAGTTTGTGTCGATTCTGTGCTGTTGGAGTTTCAAATCTGACACTTCGATTGACGCGCATCATGTGACGGAGGGATCATTTCTAAAGTGAGCAACAGCACGCTTATTAAAGGACTTGAATTTAGAGATTGAGACTCTATGATGACTCGTTAAAAACAACTCGGTATTTCTAGAGAGAAGTCAGTTCTAGCGGTTTCGAGACAGTTTCTCTGGAGCCTCTGTGGCTTTTAGAATATTCACATTACAGGTTTTTATGTTGTTTTTTTACATATATTTTATATGTTGTGTATCCTTAATGTGTCCTGTAATGACGTCATACACGTGCCACGGGAGCGTCGATTGGCACGCGTCATGTGATGGAGCGAATTTAGAGATTGAGACTCTATGATGACTCGTCAAAAAGAGAGAAGTCAGTTCTAGCGGTTCGTGGCACTTTAAGGTGCCCGCTAGCGTCTACTTGTTCAGTCCCAGCGTCTCTCTGAGCTTCTTAACTTTCACTTAGCGAGCAAGAGACGACACATTCACACAGTTTAAAAGACATATTTGTACTCCTGTGGATGGTGCAACACAGCCGACGAGCTACGATAGCTTCTCCGGTCCATTGCGGTGTAAACGCACGGGGTCAAAGTTCACCTAAAGTTGAGCTAAAATCAAGTGAATCGCTGGGAAAGTTCTGGTTCGAGCAGCCGGCGGCCGCTCGAATGTCATCCAAGTAGGAGAAGCTGCTGCCAAGTAAAGATTCATTTAGCAGCTGAGAAAGATGCAGAGTGGAGACTTTAATATTTACTGAAGACAAAAGACAATGAAGAAAACATGCAGAACATTACAGCAGCTTTTTATGTTGTTGTTTTTTTAACATATATTTTATGCATGGTGTCCTGTAATGACGTCGCACACGTGCCGTCTTTAATGATGATGTAACGCTGCAGCATCTATTAACTCTGATAGTCACGGCATTAAATGCTTTTATATTAGATAGTGATTCAACGTTCCAGCTTTTAGTTTCTGGCGTCTTGCATCAGATGTTGTGCTTTAAAAAAAATATATTATAATATCGCCAATATACGCCGAACCGAAACTCTCCGTCTGACCCCTGGAAACGTCTCAGATCGCCCGGCGTTTATATGTTCCAGCCTGAGAATAAATCTGTTTTGCTTGGAAATCACACCTTAATGGAGATACAGGGTTTTCCCCAGACAGAAACAATTGAGTCGACATTTCGGATGCCACGAGGGAGGCAGAGCGCTGCCAGCTGGGCAGCTGCTGGCCTCAGAGCGCTGGCAGGGTTTGAAGAGAGTGTGTGTGTGTGTGTGTGTGTGTGTGTGTGTAATGGGCTGGACAGAGTCAACATGCCTGAACAGCAGCGGCTACAGATACTGAACACACATTAGTAAGATCACAACATAACGAAAAAACAAGAATCAACACCTGAGATTCACCGAAGCTTCACAGAAAAGTCTTTTTTTTTATGCTGAAGTTTAATAAAAAATGTTTTTTATTTTTAGCTGCATCACATCAGTCGGTTGTCGTGACACTTTGTGCAAACGTTCATGATTCCAAGAGGATGAACGCTAATGATTTGGGTCATTTCCTGGACTCTAAATCGACCATCAGGACTAAATTTTTCTTTTTTTTTTTAACTTCTACACAAAGAAATATCAACATCTAATGAAATTTCCTGTAGACTTAAATGATCCAATGACCTTTTTCCTCTCACGCTTCCCTCGGGACAAACAGGTTTTTTTATTAGTATTTTGGTTGTTTTATCCAACACATTTCTATTGAAACTGGCAGGACTTTAGTTTTTTGCAGTTTATTAGATACAGTTGTGGAATAAGAACCAGCACACTGCAGCTAAATCTCTCACAAACTTCAAATTTAAGCTGAGAAAATCAAATGAGCCAATCATATATTATTATTATAGTTGTGCCAACAGCAGCCGATCAGTTAAAGGCTGCAACATGCTGATATCTTGTCTTTCTTTGCATTGAATTTGAATGTTTTTTCATTTTTGGTTGAAATGTCTTCAGACATTTTTTTAAAAACATCACCAGAACAATTATTTTTTTACTCCTTTAATGTATTTTGGGGGGTTAGTGTCATATTATTTGTGCAAATTAATAAATTAAACTTATTAGTCAACAGTAGAGAGATGACAGGAAGTGAGCATAGAGAGAGAGAGATGGTGAGTTCAGGTTAAAGTTGTACGTTTCAGGATGTTAGCTGACGTGCTAATGTTTAGCATGAATTTAGAGTGTTGGAATGCTAACATGCTAACAATTAGCACTAAATATAAAAGTTATTTTCCAGGTTCATGTGTTGCTTCACATCTAAAAACCCCAAAACTCAAAGAAACTGTTCAGCTTCTTTTATTTTGATAGTCTGTCTCTCCGCCTCCGTTTTTAACCGACCCGCTTCTCTCTTCTCGACAGACAACGAGAACGCCAAGCCAGAGGGGAAGCCGGGCCACCAATCAGAGCGCAGCGAGGACCCGGAGGCCGACAGCAAGCGCCAGCAGCAGCCCGGCCAACCGCACTGCTCCTCCGAACAGGAAATGAAACGCCAGGAAGAAGGAGACAGCTCCAGTAACCCCGAGAGTCAGGACAGCGACGACAGTCTGGAGCCTTCAGACGGAGAGGGTGAGGAGCAGGAGGAGGTCAGGGGAGGAGGAGGAGGAGGAGGAGGAGGAGGAGGAGGAGGCAGGTTGGGGAGGTTAACGGGACTGGGTGGATTAGGAGGACTGAGCGCCATCGGAGGACTGGGTAATCTGGGTGGGCTTCATATTAAAGTGGAGCATTACGGAGACGGGGAGGAAGTGCAGCTGCACAACTCGCAAACGTCTTCGTCGGAGGAGGAGGAAGAGGAGGACGAGGACGACGACGAGGAGGAGGACGGAGGCGTGCAGGACTGCGACGGCGCCAACCTAGGAAACAAACATCAGAAGAGGCGGAAGAGGAGGAAAGTGCAGAAGTGGGACGGGACCCGGAGCAGGAGGCTCCGTCTGTCCTCCACCACGCCCAGCCCCGTCGCCATGGGAGACACCACGCCGCTGGTCGACCCCTCGCAGGCCGCCGCCGCCGCCGCCGCCGCCGCCTCCTCCGCCCCCTCCCACCTCCTCAACTCCTCCGGCTCCCCGAACACAGCCGCGACGTCCTCGGTCCTGAAAATCAAGACGGAGATGGCGGAGCCGATCAACTTCGACAACGACAGCAGCATCTGGAACTACCCGCCCAACCGAGAGATCTCCAGGAACGAGTCGCCGTACAGCATGACCTCCAAGCCGGCCGCTCCGGGGACCCACGAGACCTTCCCCTCGCCCCAGGGAGGCTCTCTGCAGGTGGCGATCCCCGACTCCGTCCTCACCCCTCCTGGAACCGAGGGAGGAGCGGGAGGAGTGAGGAAGCCTCCTTACAACGGGAGCTCGGCTCCGTCTTCTGCTTCCAGCGCTGCGAGTCTAGCTCCTCCCTCCAGCGCCTCCTCCGCGGACCCCCTGTCTCCTCCTCTCTCCGCCTCCCCGCGGGACAAGCAACAAGGCACGCCCACCACTTCCTCCTCTTCTTCTTCCACCTCCTCGTCCTCTTCCTCGTCCTCGTCGACGCCTTCCTCCTCGCTGCTGTACTCCGGCGACCTCGAGGCGCTGCAGCGCTTGCAGGCGGGTAACGTCGTGCTCCCTCTGGTCCACCGGGTCACGGGGACTCTGGCGCCCACCAGCACGACGGCTCCTCGGGTCTACACCACCGGGACCATCAGGTACGCGCCGGCGGACGTCACCCTGGCGATGGCACAAGGCAACCTCCTCCCAAACGGCGCCATGAACTTTGTCGACAGCTCGGGGTTCGGCCTGGACCCCAAGACGCCCATGGAGATGCTCTACCACCACGTCCACAGGCTCAACATGTCGGCGGCGGCGGCCGCCGGGCCGTTCGTCGGCTCCCCGGCGGCGGCCACGGGAGGGAACGGCGCCCTCGGGGGCCAGATGCCGACGGCGGCCAACGTCTTCACCACGGCGGAGGGACTTTTCTCGACGCTACCGTTCCCGGTGTACAGCAACGGGATCCACACCACGCAGACGACTCTGGAGAGGAAAGAGGATTAACGCAAAACATTCGAGACCGCATTACTGTGTTTTTTTTTTTTTTTTTCCCGGAATCAACAACTGTGTCGAAGTAAAAGGACTACTCACTCGATTCAAAACGATAATAAAAAAAAAACCAACAAAAACAAACAAACACACAAAAAAAAGAGACTATTTACTTGCTATCTTTTACCAACACGGTGCAGCACTGTGTTTCCGAGAAGGGGGAGAACGGACAGGAAAGGATGACAGATGTACTCTAGCACTTTGAATCTGAGCAACTGAGCTTGTGTAATAGACATGAATGACCCTCAAACATGCCTCCCCCCCTCCTCCTCCTCCCCCCCTCCTCCTCCCCTTTTTCTATCTTTTTTCTCTCTGCTCCTCATCCTCCCTCCCTCTCCTCTGCTCTCTCTCTCTCTCTTTGCTCCTGTTTTCTTGCGATCAGCAAAGAACAAATGATCAACAACAACAACAACAAAAAAAAACGAACAAAAACTGACTATTCTTTATTGTAAAGAATTCCTTTTTTTGCCTACAGAGAATTCATATTTGCCGAAGGACTCCGCTGGAGCCTGACGGGGATAATTTTTATTATTTGACTTGTTTCTGTTGCATCTTTATGAAGATGCTGATTGTGTGTATTTAAAAGGAGGACGGTACAGGGATTTGTAACGGACAGAAAACTCTCCTCTTCTGCTCTCTTGATGTGATCAAGACTTGAAAAAAAAAAGAAAGTTTTTAAAACCCCCGCCCCTGGAGAGGAGGAGCGCGCTCTCCCCGCACCTGACAAGAGGTGTCAGAGATAATAATCTTTTGAAAAAAGGTTTTTGAGGACGTTTCTCGATTGAGGGAATAGTTTAGAGAATTAATGCTGTTTTTTCCTTTTTTTTTTTTTTTTTGTTTTTTTCCTCGTTTTTTTTTTTGGGTTCTTTTTTTATAAAAATATTCTAGCTCAGATTTAACTTACGAATCAAGCATTAAGAAGAAAAACAAACAAAAAAAAAACAAAAAAAAAAAGCAATTTCAGCCGGGTAATGACCTGTGAATTATCGAATGTTACTACTTCCTCTTTTATCCCAGGAGTTTACCTACAGGTCTCGCACCAAACATAACCTCCTCTGCATCTCTTCCCATCTCGATCTGTCGCTCTTTCTTCACCTCTGATCTGATCTTTAACTCTTTTTTTTTTTGTTTTTTTTTTCCCCGTTCACATTTCTACCTGTCTACCAACAGATTCATGGTGCTACCGACCGTCCAGTAACCCTGATTCAGCTGGCTGATGTGGGTGCTGTAAACGAACCCACAGCTTGTCGACAGACTGATCGTTTCTTTTTTTGGAGGGGGAAACAATTTTTAAAAGAAATAAAATAAAAAGTTTGTTTGTTTGTTTGTTTGTTTTTCCTCTTCTGACCTTCAGGAAAGTCAGAAAAAAACAGTGAAAACCTCTAAATCAGCAAACATCATCTCCATGTTTCATCGTATGTTTGTCTTAAAAAAAAGAAAAAAAATTAAAAAACAAACGCTCAACCTGATTGGGCCACTAGGGGGAGCTCCGCATGGCAACATGGAGTTGATTGGTTGAGATTTAAGCTGTTTTTTTTTTATTATTATTATTTTTTTTATGTATTTTCTAACTTGATCACTTTTAATTCTCAGTGAGACTGAGGCTAATTAGCTAGCATTGCTAACTTGAAAAATGAATGTTGAAAACCTCGACCGGCTCCTGTTTGATCACTGTTTTTGTTGTTGTTACTACAACAACTACTTTTTCTTCTTCGTTGTTTTTTTTTTTTTTCCTCCTCCATCCTTTCTTCTTCTTCTCCTTCTTCTTCTTCTTCCTAAACCGGAATCACCTCCACCAAGATTTTTCCTTAAACAATCCACTCTCTTCCATCTCATTGCCGGACCCTGTGATAAAAACCACATATCAACAAAGGAGATTGTAATAAAGACATGCATTTTCAATCAATCGATCTATCAAACAATCAATCCAGTAACAACAAAAAAAAAAAAAGATTTTTTTTTTTTGTTATTTTTTTGAGGAAGAGAAAAAAAAATCACATTCCTTTAGCAACGTTGTCCTTGTCGTTGTTTCTTCTGTTGTGTGTTTTTTCTTCTTCCCCAGCCTCCGTTGCCAAAAAAAGAAATGTTAATCTCACTTCAAGTTTTTTGGTGTTTTGAAAAAGCACTGTGATTCTCGTTCATTTGTATACAAAAAAAAAGAAAAAAAAACTTTTTTTTTTTTCTTCTACTTTTTTGGTAAAAAGAGATATTAAAAAAAAAAAGATGAGAATAAGTAATAATTAAAAACGGTATAAAAACTGTCAAGACGTCCATCTTTTTAAAAGTTGACAGCCCCGTCTTTACCATCCCGTCATCCTTATTACCCAGTGTGATTAAGCCGTAAAAATGTGTTACCGATGTGTTTTAGTGTCACTGGCTGTCAAAAAGTCTTTCATGGCAACTTCTCTCTCTGTGTGTGTTGACTATATGCAGTATATACTGAGCTACTGTAGCTGTTTTTGTCCTTTGTCTTCTCTGTGCTCTATCTCTAGTGTTGAGGGGGGGAGGGGAGGGGGGTGTTTTGGGGGAAGAGGCGAGGGGGGCGGGGCTTAGAGGGAGAAGGGAAGGGGGGATGCTATGCTATGACATGATTGGAAAAAGCCCGACGAACCCCTCTTTCCTCCGTCTCTGTCTCTCTCTCTCTCTCTCTCTCTCTCTCTTATCTGCAGTCTTAGTGAAACCAGTGGAGGTTCGTGGAAATTTCGTGTTTGGTGGCCTTTGCAAAAAACGGAAAAAAACATTTGTAGAGTCCACCTCTTTTTTCGCTGCTTCCTTTTTCGTCTTTTTTTTTTTTTTTGTACGTTCGTTTGTTTTGTTTGTTTGTTGTTTTTTCTGTTTGTTTGTTTTCCTAACCCTTCTCTCTCTCTTTCTCTCTCTCTCTTTCTCTCTCTCTGCTATTGCTTTTTGCTGTTGTGTAGTCTTATACAAAACCTCTTTATCTCGCTGTCTTTTCTCTCAGAGATGAAAAGATTCTTTAACTAGCTCAAAGGTTTATGGAGCCATGTTTTTTGCCGCTAAGGAATTCTGGGAATTGCAGTTTCCAGCTCTTGCATACAAAGTATTAAATAACTAATAAATATTTACACTATATAGAAATAAATTATGATGAGGAAAAGCCTAAAAGTAGCATTTTTAGATGTAGTCTTATGTCCTGGAAAAAAAAAAAACAAAACCATAAAAGCCTCAGTTGTGAAACATTTCCCAGAGTCCCTTGGGGCTTCTTGTGTGCATTGGGTGTATTTCATTGGTTCCCGCCGAACTTGTTGACTTCCTGCGCAAACTTCTCTTACGGGGACGAACAAAGTTAAACAAGTGGTTCAAGGGAGGAGAAAAAAAAAAATCACAGTAGTATTTCAGGACACATAATAATAATAATAAAAATAATAATAATAATAATAACAATAAAAAACCATTTTAAAGATTTCTAAAGAAATTAAAAGAAAAAAAATATTTCGCACTACAAATCTATTTTTATAGGTGTTTTGGAAAAAACTGAACTGCATGTTTAGTAAGTTCGTCCGATGCGTTTCACGTGATCGATCCCTCGTTTTTTTTGTTTTGTTTGTTTGTTTGTTTGTTTTTATTCCTTCAGTCCAGCAGTTTTTGTGTTTAGTTTAGTTTTTTTTTCTTTCTTCTTTTTTTTTTTTTTTTTTAAAAGTCTGTCGAGCCCAAACGGGGGACGTGACGGAGGAACCCGTTGGAAGAATAAAAAGTCTGTATTGTGTCAAAAACCGACGCGGGTCTCTTAATCCTCCCCCCTTTTCATATCAGGAAAAACAATCTGTAGCGTCTGTGCTTTCTGTGAAGAATCAATGTCTTGTTACTGCTACTAACGTGTAAAACAACAACAATAACAAAAAAAAAAAACAACAACAAACAAACCCAGGTTATGAAATTCAATGATGTATTTATTTATTTTTCTGTTCAATAAGGGGAATGTGATCCGAGCTGTTCGCTCTGTCGGCTGATTGGTGGATCGAATCTTAACTTCAGGAGCAATTTTTTTGTTTCTGCGCTCCTCTGGATTTTAGCGTTTTCTACTTTTGCGTGAAAACGGGGGGGCGGGGCACAAACGAATGGCAGGTAAAGAAAAAAAAGGGGGGTTTTAAGGGGAGAGGGGAGGGAGGGAGGGAGGGAGGAGGGGAGGGGAGGGGGAGGGGGGGTGCACATAACTCAGATGAAACCAGGAAATACACCCACATGTAACAAAAACCAAACAGCCGGTCCAAGCTGTTTAAATGTTTTTTCTGTGTTTTATGTCGAAAAATGAAAAACTTTGCTGGTGATTTTAAAAACTTAAAAACCTTAATCACAGCTGCTGTCAAAAATACATAGTGTTTAAGAATTACAAATATTGAAAAATCACTTCATTTACCTGTGAAGAAACTGTGTCTCTGTGTTTTTAACTATTTCTTGTACAATTATACAGATTCTTTTATGAGGAACTTGGTGCCAAGTAGCTGAAATACGGGAGAGAGGGAATCTCTTATTATCAATGTTAACAGTGTTATAAAATTCTAAATACAAACAAATTAAAATATTAAAAAAGAGAAAACTATGGTACATTTCTATTTTTTTTTTCCTCGCAGAAGAGGGGGAAAACACATGACTAACTGATGCTAACTTTGAGTGCCTGGCTTATTTTTTATTATTATTATTATTATTATTATTATTATTATTATTTTCGAAAGACATCTTTTTGAGTTCATTTACCATGAATAATGCTGCAAATCCGAAAATGTACATACTTCATTTTTATAGCAGTTGTTCTTTTATAAGTTTACTAGGTTCTCATCCGTTCAGAGGAACATGTCACATACATGGTTGTCTTTCTGTAACCCGGTTTTGACCATCTTACAGGTGCCATATCCATAATAAAAATTTCTCTCGAATTTGTTACCAGATTGCATCATTTCTTCTGTTTGACACATTCAGGCCATCCCACGCCTCCCCCCCCCTAAAAAAAAAAAACCCACAACAAATGCTGCCACGTCTCAGTAAGACGACGGTTTTTCTGTCTTTCACTGCTTCTTTCTTCTTCTTCTTCTTTAATATTTGTTGTCCAGTTTAGAAAACAGTTCTATTAGACTCCCAGTAGTCACCAGGATGAATGAGATGGATAGATATAGAAACTAGAGCTGCAACTGACTGTTATTTTTATTAATATTGTACGGTGATGTACCCAGTTTGCATCAATATAGCATCAACACAACATCAGCTTACCACTAACTAACTTTATCCAATCAAAAGATATTAACTACAATGAAAGAAGAGGACAGTAGATTATAACAAGCTTCACTTTGGGTAAATAAGCAACAGAAAAATAAGAAAGCAACACTAAAACTGTCTGAAAACAACCTCTTGTCTTTAGTGGTTTTCTGAGTGGCATTAATGGTGTGGTGTTGGTGCTGTATATCGACCCAAACTGGGTCAAATTTGAACCCGGTGAGTTTTTAACGTGGATGAAATTTCAAACAATGCCAGTCATAGTTTCCCGAAAAACCCAAATGAATGACTTGAAATGTTTTGTTTTGTCCAATCAAGAGTCTAAAACTCAAATACACTCAGTTTAATATCAAAGAAAACAAAGAAAACCACCAAAAAAAACATCTAATTTGAGAAGCAAATATTTAGAAAAAAGGATTATCAGCATATTTAACTAATCCATTAACTGACTAATCGTTGCAGCTCTAATAAAACAAACCTTAATTAAACATTTATAGAAAGAAAGAAAAAAAAAAGTAGAAGCTATAAAACATGCATTTTTTCCCTTTCACTACATCTTCTTGACCTTCCTCTCAGCTTTTTTTTTTTTTTTTTAATTTTGGAGGGGGGTGGGAGGGAGATCAGAGGAAACACTGCACAGCGGGGGGTGAGGACGTGAAGCTCCCATCCGGCATGGAAACCTCATCAACTCCAGACAATCCTTCAGGTACGTTTATCTGCAGCAGAGAAGAAGAAACGTTACCTGGCGTCCCGATCAACCTCTGTTCTTTGTATCTATAAGCCTCACTCCTGCTGTTATGACTTTATATAACATCTTTATGCTGCACTAGCTTCTATTTATTCCACAATAAAAGCCCAAAAACATGATCATACCAACACCTCAGAGAGGAAGTGGATTATTTATGTTTATCAAAGTGACATTAAAACTATGCAAAGTACATTTCAACACAGAACGTGGGTATTAATTAGGTTATATCATGGGAATATTTTAATAATAATTGTGTATATCAGTGTGCAGACTGTCCTGTTACAGAGCATTAAAGGAGGAGGATCAATAGTGTGATAATAAAAGGATGATTTCTTGATAATTATGTAATCTTAGGGTCATATTTACACAATACTTGTGGGTTATGTTTTCCTCCACCTTCCCAAACATCCCAGCTTTTGTTTATTTTAATATGAAACCCTTTGAATGTGTGTCTTTGCTCATCATTTCGTTTGTCTTTGTCCATATAATCTGCTAAACTGTGTTCATCACGTCCTTATTCCGGCTCTGTAGAGCATTGCTCGCTGCTGATTGGTTGAAGCAAAACTTAAACAACCTCCAGCCTTCAACTTAACTAAGTGAAACAAAAAAATGTTGATTCAGTCTCATCATTAAGCTGCTGTTGAATCAAGAAGAGACAATATCCATAAATCCATCTCTCTGCTTCTGCCTCAAGTCCTCTCTTCTTTTATTATCTTCCTCTTTCTTGCCTGTATCACCTCTCCTCCTCTTCCTCCCCCTCCTCATCCTCCTCCTCCTCCTCCTTCATGCAGTAATAAGAGCAGAGAGGTCAGTCAGTCGACCCTCTGAGGCCGGCCAGCCAACTTTAAATATTTCACACTGTTTTAAATGAGAACACATGAATCATAGATCACAGGCAGCGGCTCGTGTGTGTGTGTGTGTGTGTGTGTGTGTGTGTGTGTGTGTGTGGAGGTGCTTGAACCTGAAGCTCCTTCTAATAACCTCTGGCTGCGCGTCTCAGTGAGGAGGTCTGATGTGGAATTTAGATCCGACAGCGTCAGTCGTTCACCGGAGGCGTTAATGAGACGCCTTTCATCATCATCATCAGCCGTGATGGACGGATGATGAAACAAAGCGTTAGAGATGAAAACTCATCGTTTTTTTTTCCCATCTGCACTCATCTCGCAGGGGCCGAGCTCCCCTCTCTTCCCCCGACATTATTCCCCAACACGCAGCAGAAGTCAAAACATCACAAAAAAATCTGTACGAGTATTTTTGAAGACATGACGTGACGTTTAAGTTCATGTAATGTTCCTACAGGGAGTCTATAGGCTGCCTGCACTGCTTAAAAGAGAATCTATATCAAAGTTATTATATTTATATCTTCCTTTCATGTTGTGGGATTTGATTCCACTAAAATATAGTCGTTGAGCACTTTATTAGTAAGACCTGTGCAGACTAATCCAATCCAACACAACAGCTTTTTCCATTAATTCTCTACTTTTATGAAGCTCATACGTTCTCAGTTCTTGTTGACACTGACACACATTATTGTATTTTTATATGTTTTAATCATGCATGTTGCCTCTTTTCAAACTCACAAGTACATTAGCTCATGTGATGCTACTTTCTACGTTTCAGAGGGAAATATTGTACTTTCTACTCCACTACATTTATTTGACAGCTTTAGTTACTTTTCAGATGAAGATTTGACACAATGGATAATATAACAAGCTTTTAAAATACAACACATTGTTAAAGATGAAACCAGTGGTTTCCAACCTTTTTGGCTTTTGACGTCTTACAAAAAGCAGTGTGTAGTCGGGGTCACATTTCACATGTATGAGTTGTTAACAGCTCCACCAAATAGTGATTTTTCCCTCTAAACTTCTCACATGCTTTCATTTCAATAAATGTTCAAATGATCCAATATTTCAGCAAAAATCAAAGATTAGAGAAAAAGTCCAGAAACTGGAAACAGATTTGTGTATCAGAACTTTGTTTTTTTCTTCTTTCTCTCCCATTAATCATCTCACGACCCCTCAGATTTATCTGTTGACCCTTTGGAGGGGCCCCGACCCCTAGGTTGGGAACCAGTGGATTAAACTAGCTAACTGTACATAAAGTAGTTGAAACTAGCTCCACCTCCAGCAGCTACAACAGTGACATGCACACAGCAACTTCACTCCTGAATCCTGCAGCTTGTTTCCACTCAGATCCAGCTCTCTCAGATGGGAGGGGTTGGACTTCAGAGCTGAGGCCAGAGAAGCACAGCTGATCTCTGACAAACTGCAGTCACCAAATGTCAATAAAGAATAAATTGGTTAATAAATAGGTTGGGAACCAGTGGACTAAACTAGCTAACTGTATATAAAGTAGTGTAAACTAGCTCCACCTCCAGCAGCTACAACAGTAACATGCTGCTCTAACACTGATGCTTCACTATTAATAATCTAATGATGTCATATATAATAATATATCAGTCAGAGAGACCAAACCACTACTTTTACTGCAATACTTTAACTACATCAAGCTCAGAAGAGGCATAGAGCAGTACCGCCTTTTACATCCTAGAGGGACGGGGAAGGGGAAGCGGTGCAGGAGAGGGAGGAGATAAATGAGACACACCTGTGAGTCGGGGGAGGGAAAACTGACAATGCAGCATGGAGGGAGGAGAGCTGAGAAGAGGAGTAAGTGAGAGTGAACAATCCTGAGAAGAGGAAAACCGCTGATCCCCGGAGCGTGTCTGGAAGGAAAGTTTGCCTCGTCTTCCCTAGGATGAGCTTGGAAGCCGACTGGGTTCGAGCTGCAGAAACAGAAGCTAAGTGCGTCTAGCCTCTAGCTCTCCAAACTTCTCCTTCTCTTTCCATGCATTCACTCATTAACAGCCACAACTCACCACACACAACAGGAAGGAAAGTGGAATATGTGATTTCTGTTTCTTATATGGATATGAGCTCCTAGTTTGAGGTGAAGGAAAGACTTTGAGTTTGTTACTTAACTGTATTTGAGTGCTTTGTTTGTCCTGCTTGAGTTGGTTTCAATAACGTTTGTTGGTGTATTTGTGTAGCTAGGGTAGTAAGCTAACTGGGACTTTCTTGCCAAGTTATTTGTGTGTGTATATATACTTTTTTTCCCTTAACAAGCTACAGGCTTTGTTATTCTCCTGTCTGTCCAACAACTTACATTTAAGTAAATATTTCATTTTGCTGTAGACTAGCTGGTGAACATAGTGGAGCATTTAGCAGCTAAAGAGCTAGCTATTTCCCTCAGGAGTTGGTAGAGAGCAGAAACAGAAGCTAAAAGAGAGAGAAGATTGGACAGAAACACGACTCCACATGAACGATAATGTTTATCCTTCACTGCTGGATGTAAAAATAATAATTAGCTTCAGAATTTGTTTTAAAGTGACTTCAGCTTTAGTGGTTTTAACTAAAACCTTCAAGTAATTAAAATTAGCGTTAACTTGTTGTTCTTTGCCGTTATTTGTCATTAAATTATTGTTTTGTCAAAACAAATTTGCAGCACTGAAGTTTACTTTATGTTAAATAATCAAGTGTCATTCAGCTGTAGTTCTAGATAGTTACTGAACTGATAGCGGGGCAGTTTGATCATGAACATAGCAGTAATTATCTGCTTTAGCATCATAGCAAGAAAAACAACAGTATAGGTCTAAAACTCAGACCAACAAGAATGGTTTATAGTTACGTTACGTCTCTTCCTCTGACCACGGTATTAAACGGGTTCCCAATATCTACACGTAAGACCAAATAAGTGGTGGAGGTTTCGAAAGTGCTCCAAGCTAACAGGTCGTCGCTGGAGGAGGCTATGCTAACGGTTTTATAGGGCGGCTTCGATGCCCCAGCCTAGAATAAACCTTTCAACCTGATTCTGTATCTCTATTGCATGAAGAGCAGGTTGATCTCAATCATTAAATCTAAACCTTTCCAGATCTGTTGATTAATAAACATTGCAAGTTCATCCGTAGAAAATTTCATTATAAATATTTACTGTAAATCAGCCATCTTCCAGGAGGAGATACCAGAAGACCTCAGAGATGAGCACAAGTCAGGAACTTTGGTTGGAGTGTGTAAAAAATTTAGTTTCTTCAAAAATGAGAAAAGTAAAATACAAAAACTCTCTTGTCTTGTCTTTTTACATCAATACATCTGCCCCTTCTTACGTTCCTACATCCATATATGGTCTTCCACCAGGACGTCTACCAGCTACTTTGACCTTTCTTTGACTGTCACTTACAAAACCTTCCATGGAACTTTTGAAACTTCTCTTCTTTTTTTTTGTACATCTGAAGTTAAAAAACAGCTCGGTGCAGGAAACCACAGCTTCTCCTTTGGCTTCAGGTTGTCTGTTTTACAGGAGACTGTTTTGTTGTTTGTTTAGTCAAAGCTTTAAAGTTCAGATGTTGTTCAGCAAAAATGGCGCAAGTTCCGCACAAATGGTTTAAGACTTTTGACCATGTTTTGACTTGTCACCGGTTATTATGATGAAATAATTTAGTCAGAAGTTGGCTCGGGTGGAGTTTGTCTCGCAGGTCAGATGACATCAGTGTGAGGTGACATGATAGGATGATTTTTGATTTGTAGATACACAGTGGACTTTGCTACCGGAGACCGCCGTTCCCTTCCAGTTTGACAATCATGACAGTGAAGGTTGCATAACTTTAAAGTAATATAAACCATGTTGCAAGTGATCGTTTTAACCCAAACTATGATCTTTCTTCAATCAAGTGGGTTTTGCGTCTAAACCAAGCGAGTAGTTCCTGGTTTATGAAGTTAAGCCAGTGCAGAAATGCCGTAAACCTGCGTTCTCTCTGATGGCCAGCAGGGGGCGACTCCACTGGCTGATTGTATGGAAGTCTGTGAGAAAATGACCCTACTTCTCTGTTGATTTATTAGCGCCGTAAACAGTTTCCTAATGGGTTTATGGTCTCAATCACTAGTTTCAAGTCTTCTTCAACACAGCATGATGTTCATTTTGTAAATTATGGTCCCATTTAGAGTGAAATAGACGATAAAACAACAGTGTTGATAACGTAACCATGGCATAACCTCAGAGTATAGATGTAGCTAGTGTAATTTTCAGTCATCAGAGTTAACTGTAACATTTTTGTCAACTAAAAAAGTCTTGCTCAGGTTAGGTTTTAATAAAAGTTGGCACATCATAAAACATTGTTGTTTTTTGATCTGTAACGGTTTTGGAAAGTCCGAGTTCATTACTACGATCTCTAGAAGACGTAAATGTAGCTATAGGTTGTTTTTGCTGGCCTGAATTTTAGACCTGTACGTTCATTAACTATGAAGATTTGTTGTAGTTTTGCTGTGAACATTATTACGTTGTGAAACTGTGTCTCCTCTTAAAAAAACTGTTCTGTAGTAAATCACATGAACATGTATGTTTGTGCCCAAGAATAAAAGGTGACTTTGGCCATAATTTAGAAATGTTAAATGAATATTTTGTTTGTGCAGGTGCTACTTTCCATCAGGTTTTATCTGTTTATCTTTATTTATTCCTTTTTTTCCTTCATGGTGTTTTGTTGAGCTTCTTTGAGTTCATTTTTTCCTTTTGTTTCTGCCAGTAAAGTCATATTTTTTGCAGTGAGCCTGGTCTACAGCGTGACATACTTGAACATATGGGATACGGGGACTGCAGTGTTTTTTGTGTAGATGAAGTTATTCTATCATATTAAATATTATTTGTTCATCTTCTCTGAGAGTGAAAACCATCCTGCCTGCCTGACGTCCCGCAGACGAGGAGCTGAGGCGAGTGGAGCTATAGAGACATCCAGAGGATCAGCGCCTGAACTGCTGCTCAACAGATGAGTTCAAATCATTTCATCAACAATGGATTTGGTTTCTATGACAACCAGCTTTATGCATATTATGTTTAGTTAGAAGTTTGTTAAAAAAAAACATTAATAATTTCATACGGTTGGGAAGTTAAATACCTTTTTTGTAGTTTGTGATGAAGCTTAACAGACAACATGAAGTTAAAGTTAGTTTTGCATCAGCAGCATTTAGATGTATTGATTAATAAAAATAACATAACTGTTTCACAATTGTTTTGTCTAAATTCACACAAAATGCTGTTCTCCTAATTTTGGTCTCAAAATCTCAGAGAAAAAATGAAAACTGTTGGAAATGAATCGAGTATCAGGACTGAACACATACGACAGTAAACCACAATTAATATGAGACAAAGCGATTATAAAACACTGTTCTGTCCAATGAAACCATCAGATGTTATTAAAAAAAGAACAATGATATTAAGAACAAACTGTTTTGTGGTATTTTTTTATTCCTTCTTCTGTTACTTTATAATTGAATTCTGTTACATTTCAGAGGAAAATATTGTACTTTACTACATTTATTTGACATTTCTAGTTATTTACTTTTTAATTTAAGACTGTACGCATGATCCACTATTAAAAATGTTAATTTTTATGTAATTTTTTACTGGAGTAAAGAATCCAGAAACTTGCGTTGCTCTCTTTATCTTTTAATCTAAAAGCTGTTTGTTGATCACCTGAAAACGGACGTTAAAAAACATTTAAACTGAAAGAAAATAAAACTTGTCACATTTGTTTTAGGTTATTATGTAAAGAATCACTAAAATGATAGTTTTATAGGTAGACATTCTCCTCGACAACCACCACCATCATCATCATCGTCTTTGCTGACAGAAACACACTGTAAAATGATTTTAACACATAATAACTGGTGGTTTGTTTTTTTTCTTACAGAGGAAAGTTGTTAACTTTTTTTTGTGACTTTTTATTTGTTTCTCTGGAGCTGAAAGACTTTAGTGTCGTTTTTTTATGTTCAGTGTGATTTAACTCTTTAACAGTTTTAATGATTTGCTTCTTCTTTTTCTTCTTCGCAGGTTGAACTGTGAGCTGAAGAACAGAAAAACTCCTTCAGGTACGAAACTCATATTTAACTTTTTTAGAGTCTTTGTCATTTTTATGTCAGAAAATTCTTATTATGCCAGATTTTGTACTTCTTCTTTTTTTATTTAGGAACTTTTAGGAATTTAAATGGTAAAATAAGTTTGTATTTTTGTCATACAAGATTTTTTCTTGAGCATGAAAGTTAATTCTTGAGAACAGTAGTTGGGCAAAATAATCTTAAATCTTAAAATCCACTAAGTAGCTTTTTTTGGGAGCTTTTAGGTCAATCTTTTAATTTATTCAATTAACTGATCAGTGGATTTTAGCATGCTGAAGTTGTCATTTAGCTCGAGTAGCTACAGGCTCAAAGAGCCGACGGCATGACTGTCTGGTTAAACTTTGGAAAGAGTCAGAGAAGCTGTTTCTTTATGCTAAGCTAGGCTAACTATAGTCTGACACTATAGTCTGATATCCATCTTCTCGTCTAACGGAAAGGAAGTGAATAACTTTATTCCCCTAAAATGTTGAGCTACTCACAAGCACGATCATGTAGTTTGTTTAATCTGCTGATAAACTATATAAATGCACTACTAAGTTACTTTTTTCATGACTTTGATTACAGACAATATCACAAATATCCCTTTTTTTTGTCACATGTGGAGGAGAATTTATGCACACAACATTTATAGAGTTCATTCTTGGAACAGAAGTTGTTCAACACATCTATAAATATTATGTTTGTAGATGTACATGCATCTGGTTTTGGGGTAAAATGTCTCTCTTCACGTGCAGCTCACAGTGCAGTTACACTAACATGTTGTATTTAACACCAGCCGGGCTGCAGTGAAGATGACACGTCGGGTTTTAAAGGCGCTGTAACTTGGCAGCGAGCGTTATTCTTTCAGGCTGGAGACTCGAGCTCAATAACGTCTCTGAAGAGCAGTTTGAATGGAGCATCAATTATTCATCATACACACACACACGCTCTCTGTCTCCATGACAGCCGCTTCACACGCCGCCGTCAAATCTGCTGCATCGGTGGAATCCGTCTCCTCTTCGTCCTTCTCGTTTCGGTGAAGGACGGAGCGAACAGCGAACGCCGGGCCGCCATTTTAAGATTCAGGAGCAAAACTCTCAGCAGCAGAGAGAAAAAGAAAGAAAGAAAGATGTTTCTCCAAAATGATCCGGACACAAAGAACAAATCAGACTTTTCAAAACACAGAGATTGTTTTTTAGATTTTACAGATTATTAATCGCCTTGAAAGTTTTTGAAAAGTTGGACTGTTCCTTTTTTAAAGAGATGAACTTTGACCTTTTTTATTTAACTCCCCACAACTGCAGTTACAGGAGCTCCTGCTAATTCTACATCATCTCTTTTAATATCTCAATCGTTTTTATAACGCTGCGTTTTACAGGTCTGATTTTGAACGATGTAATTTAACTGTAATTACAGGTAAAATACTGTAAAAACTGAGTAATTGCAACTAAGTTCTAGCGACATCAAGAGAGACTTTAAGTCGACTGAACATGCAAAAAAATGTGAACTTTGTCAAAAATATATCTTCAGGATTAAGTTTCTCATCACCTCAAAGTCTTGTGAGGATGTTTGATGATAAATCAGGTGCACAAGATCCATATTTTTTAAAAAAGTTTAAGATTCAGGAACAAAATTCAGACGTTTCTCCAAAATGTTTCGGTCACAAAGTCGTATTGGCTGAAAGATGCAAAACAATCTCCATCGTTTTTGATAATGCTGCGTTTTACAGGTCGGCTGAACATGCAAACAATGTGAAATTTGTCAAAAATATCTTCAAGATTTAGTTCCCTATCACCCCAAAAGTCTTGTTAGGATTATATTTTGTGCACAAGATCCATATTTTTAAAAATTTTAAGAGTTAAAGATGTTTCTCCAAAAATGATCCGGCAACAAGGTCGAGCTACATCTGAAAGCTGTGAAACACAGAGACTGTTTTAGATTTCACAGATTATCGATCCTCTTAAAAGTGCTGAAAGTAGAACTATTTGTTTAAAAAGATTCAGTTTGAACCCTTTTTTTTTTTAAGCTCCTGCTGATTCTACACCATCAGTAGATATAGTCTGACAATAATTCAATATCTCAATATCAAGTTTCAGTGGAATGATGTGTGATTATTAGACTAACGCTGTGTTTTTACAGGTCTGAAACTTCCTAGAAAGAGTCCTGGAAATGCTTCTAATTACAGGTAAAATACTGCTCAGCTGGTAAACTTCAAACCGAGTTATAGTCACCAACACTGTAAAAATATAAAGTATAAAGTTTCCTATCACCTCGAAGTCCATTTATAAATATTTTTTACAGTAATAAATGACTAAATATTGCACTGGGTTTGAACTAAATAAGTAATTTTAAAAGAACATTCCTGGAAATGTTCTTACAAACTTGATTAACATCTATATTTACACTAACAACTTCCTAGAAAATGATAAATACAAAGTTTTTCAATTAGTTTTAGCATCAATTTCAAAACTATTAAGAAATATAATATCCTTCTTTCATTTAACAAAATGTAAAAAACAGAAATTTTGTGTAATTTGAAAAGAACATTCCTGGAAATGTTCATACAAGCTTGATTAACATGTATATTTACACTAAAATGATAATAAATACAAACCATAAAATAACATTACCCCAGTTTTTCAATGAGTTTTGGCATCACTTTCTTTTTCGATAAGGAATATAAAACCCATGTAATACACAGTAATTTTGTGTTTACTGGTTTGTCAAATTAACGATTCGAAAACAATTTTGTAAACAATCGAGTTTTTATTTTACAACGTGTGATGTAAAGCAGAAACAGAGTGAAACATTTCATCACATCGAACATCAAGTCTGATTATTTTATTCTGACATTTTATAGGTTCACCTGGCAGCTTTTTTCTGGAGCTTTCAACCACCGTCTAGAGCTTCAACGACACGTCAATCGTCAGAAAATGAGTGAGTAACAATTTTGATCATCAAATAAGTGCTTTTTTTTTTTTTTTTTTTTAAAGCAAAAAATCCTAAAATTTGCTTGTTTCAGCTTCTCAGATATGAAGATTTGATGCTTTTTCTTTGTCATACATGATAGTAAGCTGAGTATATTTAGGACATTTGAGCTCTATTTTCTGACATTATACATAAAATGATTAATCCGTTAAACAGATTAATCGATAATGAAAATAATCATTAGTTGCAGCTCTACCACACAGTCTTCTTCAGCAAATGGAGTGATTTTTAGGTTGAAAGCTCAGACAAAAAGCTGGTATGTTATTCTTGAGTCAAGATTTGCTCAAACTGCTGTTCCCAAAAATCGAGAATGACGCTTTATCTTACAGGTCCTTTCATTTTATACAAATTTAATGGATGTTTTCTGTGTAATTTGCAGGAATTTAACAGTTAATTTAGGACATTTTACACAGGAGGGAGGGAATGTGGTACAAATTATTAGAAAAAAAGTGTTGTTGGTTTCATTTCCAGCTGAATATTTTTGGGTTTTTATGTAGTTGTCATCAAACAGAAAATACTGAGTTTTTATGTGTAGTTTTGTGTGCCAAACTACATATATTTTAATGTGTTATTAGATTCTTTCTTAAAAAACTCTGAGCTTATTTCCCAGTGCTACAGAAATTAGGAAAATAAAAGACCCGTAAAATAAAGTGTTACATATACAGTTTTTAAGAAACAATCTAATATACTGTTTAACACAAAACTACACACTGAAAAATAAGCATTTTTAAAAAAATTTTTTTTAGTTAATCTAATTTATAACAACTTCATATAAACCCAAAAATAAACACTTTTTTTTGTAATTTGTACCAAAACTGCACCAAACTTTCTGTAAAATACCCTGAAATTTTAACCGTTAAATACCTGGAAATTACAGGAAGTTCTTTTAAAATGAAAGGACCTGTAAAATAATAAAGTTTTGTGAAGTTTTTGGGGACTTTTGCAGTTCAGTTGTCAACTTTTGAAAAATACTCCACGTCTTATTTAAACCACTACACATTTTCCTAAAAACATATTTGCCCTCTTCTCTCTCTCTTGCTTCGTCAGGTTAAGATTTAAGAGCGTAATTCTTCTTTTTTTAAGTCACCGTTTTTAAGTTTTGCAGCCTTTGTTTTATTGACTATAGTATGACTTCAGTTACAAGTAAACATTTCTCTAATGCTCCTCGATGATTAAAACACAGACGAGTGTAGAGGAAATGTTACAGTGCGACAGTTTTCTCTCACACTCGGGGGTTTAAAAATCATCGCGTCTCTTGTTTCTCTCAGTCTGTAAACATCTGTCTCTCCTTCTTGTTTTTGAAGTGAGCTGAAGGCGAAGCGTTTAAAACAAAAAAAAAGGTGCGGTCCGCCAGTTTGCCTCCATCTCAACTCGGGAGGGCTTTCAGCAGAAATCAAAGATAGAGAGAGAGAGGGAGTATTGCACAAGTAAAAAAAAAATAAAAAGGCAGGAAGAGTCCAAAGCAGCTGCTGGACAACCTGAAGTCATTGTTCGTCAGGTTGCAGCAGCGCTCGCAGCAGTGCAGGCAGGTTCTCCAGCCTGGACGCCGGAGCGATGAGGGAACATCAGGTTCTTCATGAAAGATCAAGAAAATTCCCTCGACTCCTCCAGAGTCCAGGACAGAGTGACACTTCTTCTTTTTCTCTTTTTTTTTCTTTCAGCTTACACAGGGGGAAGAGATTCAGAGGGAATCCTGCCGTCTTCTCCTGCAGTTCAGGGCGTTAAACACCAGGTGGCGACGTTTCATCACATTCAGCTGGTGCTGCTGCCCTGCCGGGAAGCTGCAAGAGACAGAGGCAGAGTTAAAATACAGATATGAGGTTACTAATTAATGCAAATACTGCATTATAATAAACTTTAAAGGTAAAAAAAAACACAGGAATGTAGAATAGTATTAATATGATTAGAAAAGATTAAAAAGTGCATTAATACCAAATATTAACTTTTTTTTACATTTAAATCAGTTGTATGTTAGTTTATTTGAATTTTATTGTAATTATATGCTTCCTAATTTATTAACATGTGCTAATAATTAGGTTTTAATCTTTCAAATCTCAATTTGAGTCTGTAACTGTGTCTGTTACTTTCTGACATCAATTAATCTGAAGAAATGCTGCTGTCACAGTTTAATATTGTTTATCATTTACAGGCTGAAATAAATTCCAACATTGTTGATTATTCTGGGTATGTTTTGGTTTTTTATATATACACATTAGGAGGAGCTGTTGATACTCAGAGGTGTGTGTGTGTGTGTGTGTGTACCTGTCAGGTCTCTGAAGCGTCTCTTGGCTTCGGCTCTCTCCTCAGAGTCAAAATACCAAACTGTGATGGCGTACCTGAAAACACAAAGAGAGAAACTTTGATTATAAATCTTCATCTCTGTCAGAGTGAAAACAGAAAGAAAAGTGAAGAAAAGCATGTAAATATTTTATATTTTATAAAATTAGGTTGTTTATTCTGGAAAATGCAACATGTTTTAACAATAGAAACAAACTGTTTCTATTGCAGAATATTTTCCCACCAGCAGGCGGCGCCAGTGAGCTGCAGCTGAAAACCTTCATCAGCTTTTACTGAAAACATTTTAATTTAAGTCTGTATGAAGTGGATAAACTGTTTTAAACATAGTCAGACTTAAGTTTTAGTTTAATTTAATTAAAACAACAGATCAATGTGGGTTTATTACAGATGTTTCTGTTGTTAGTTTGATCATAAATCTAAAAAGATAAAGTTGTTGTTTTTCTAAACTGATGAGAATTAAAAGTAAATGTCTGGTTTCATTATATTATTATTAATACTAAAGATTTTATAGTTTTCAGTCAGTTATATATATACAGTTATACATATAGTTTTTTTTATTGTTCTGTTTTACTCAGTATTTTGTTTTCCAGACAGAAATGTTGCATCTTTTACTAAAACATAAAATAAAATATATAAAATAAAATGTCCTGATCCAGTTTTTTTTTTCCAGTATTAATTTTGTCTTTTATGTTCAGATCAACATAAATTATGTTGAGAAAACTGAAAACATTGTTTAATAAACAGAAAATATGCTCAAGAACTTCTTAAAAATTAATGTTGCATTTAAGTAAATTAATCAATTAAACTATTAATTAAATCTTTATGGAAGATTTTGGGTTTTTTTTTAATGAAAGAAAATAAGAAAAGAAACTTTCCTTCCTCTAAGTTTGTTACTGACATCAGCTGTCAGTCCTCATGTCACTGAATCACTCGTTAATCGATTGATTGGTCGGTTACCTGGTGGAGTAGGACGGCTGCACCTCGTGTGGGTTCCTGCGGTCGGACCAGAAGAAGAGCAGCCTGTCGAACAGCGGCTTGATGTCGGCCACGTAGGATTTCCCTTCTGGGAAGATCCTGAGGATGCCGCCGTGCTCCTGAAACAGCGAGAGAAACACGATCAGCTGTTTGTGACATCAGAGAGGCCGAACTCGTTAAAAATAAAAACAAACAATAATAAACAAAGTCTCGCTTTAAATTTGTTCCCCTGAGATCATGACTTCCTGTTTCTTTATCAATTAATATGTCGATTATCTACTTGATTAACAGTTTTGATCTATAAAATGTCAGAAAATAGTGAAAAATGTCTGTTTAAAAAGTGTAACGATTATTTGATTATCAAAATAGTTGCTGATCAATCAATTAAAAAACTTCATGAGGTAATCAGTGAGTCAAAGTTTTCATATCCACGTTTATCAATACATCTGCTTCACATAGAGATCAATATCATAATCGTTATTATTTCCTCGTCAAACAGGAAGTCTCACAATCTGAACCGATAATCACTTTGATCTCTCCGATGTGTATTTTTATTGATTGATTGATTGATTGATTGATTGATTGATAGATAGATATCGAAAACAGAGACGCCTGTTTCTGAGCGGAGGTCCTTGAACGCACCTTGGCGTTCCAGTTCTTGTTGAGGTAGTAGATGCAAGTGATGCAGCGTCCGTCCGAGTTCGGGTTGTCCACGTGTTTGACGTAACCGGCCCCGTTTCCCGGGTAACACGCCACCATGGCCTAAAAGACACAAACATGGAAACACTTCATGAATATAAAAATATGAAACTAATGCAGCTTATTTATATAAACTGGGAAACATATTACACATTTTTGGAAACGTTTTCTTTGACATTTTATAGATCAAACAACTGATCAATTAATAGAGAATGAAAATAATCATTAGCTGCAGCTCTAGTCTGCAGCAACTGGCATCAAATGTTCTTAATTTTATTTACTTGGTAAACTTTTAAACTCATTTAAATCAAAATTATGCCAATTTTAAGCTGTATTTTAGTTGTGTGTTAAATTTAGACATTTAACACACAAGAACTTTGACTTTTTTTTGTTAAATAAAAAGGAAAACAAATGTTTACATTTCTTAAAGTAAGGTATTTTTCATATTGACACTCATATCTAGGGCTTTAACTAAGTATTATCTTCATTATCAATTAATCTGTTGATTATTTTCTCAATTAATCAATTAGTTGTTTGGTCCATAAAGTGTCGATCATGTTTCTAAAAGTCAAAAGGTGACGTTTACCGTCATAAAGGACAAAATAAACACAGTGAAGAAGCTGCAATCAGACAATTTGGACATATTTTTCTTAAAAAAAAAAAAAAAAGACTCCAAATGATTCAGCGATTATCAAAATAGTTTGCAACTAATCAATTAAAATCGACTAATCGTTGCAGCTCGACTCGTATTGAACACTCACAACGTTACCTACAATAATAATAATAATAATAATAATAATAATAATAATAATAATAATAATAAGCGTCATTTAGCGTGAAAGAAGAAGAAAACATTGTGAACATGATGTGACTGTGACACAATTTCTTGTAAAAACTTACAATAATAGTCTTATGTCAGAAAGAGAACAGATGTGAAAATGTCATTACAGAAACTTCCTCTACATGTGTGTGTGTGTGTCTCTGTGTGTGTGTGTGTGTGTGTGTGTGTGTCGTTATTGCCTAATATTTCTTGTGTACATCAGAGTGTTTTTTTGTGGTTTTTCTGCCTACGGCTTCAGTCGCACGTACACAAATTGCATGAAGTGTGCTCATGTTTGCCTGCCTGCCTCTGTGTGTGTGTGTGTGTGTGCATGCATGTGTGTGTGTGTGTGTGTGTGTGTAAGGGGTTGGGTGTACGTGCAGCTGGTCAGTGCTGAGAGGAAACAGTTTCAGCCAAACTTGTGGTTTCAGCAGTGATAAGAGCAACCGAAGCCTTAATGTCTCTCTGCAGAGGCGGTTTAATGAGTCGGTCGGGTCGATCTGAAGCTTCACTCATCGCAATATCTCTTATGCGGTTGATCAAATTACTAATCAATCTGTCACTGCAGCCCACATTGTGGTCAGAGGTGGAATTTCATCTGCAGTGATAATGACTTAAGCTTTACTGTTTGACTGATTAAACTAAGCGTGTACGTCCGACGTCCCCGCTACCTTCAGAAATATATAAATACTCCTCACGCGCCACGTTTTTTCTGCTTCTTTTTGAATTTCCACCACAGCAGCGCCGCCCGTGCTGCAGGCCGGAGGTGGGACTACACCCGTAAGCTAACAGAGAGAATGAGGCCGGAAAAGTTTAGAGAGTTTAAACTCTATTTCTGTTCGCAGGAAGTCTCAGACAGGTGTTGAACGGACGCTGCTGTTCATCTCTCAGCTCTCTAGGTATTGAGAAGTCGACTCGTTTCCAACAGACATGTTTTAGACAAGCACTGCACTAGTTTTTTGTTGTTTTAAATATAATTTTTTACCATTTCTGTCTGTTGAAGTAAATTAATAAGTCTGTTAAATATTAATAAATGACTTCTTGTAAATGCATTTTTAAAAAAATCATTATACGGGAGAAAAAGTGTGTCAAAAAAAGTTGATAAAGTTTAAAAAAAACTTCCTTCCATTAATTAACCGTGCGAGCGCTGACGTGAAAACAAAGACGATGTCATTTTATCTCCAGACGCGAGGTTAAAACAACAAAATAAATCACGAGGAGTATAATTTATTAATTATCCGACATTTTCCCCCAAACAGGACGAGAGGAGGAGGAGGAGGAGGAGGGAGGGGTGGGGGGGTTTCCCTGCAGCCCCCTCCCCCGTCCCCTCTCTCTCTCTCTCTTTGCAGCGCTGCGACCTTTCGACCCGACAGCAGGAAGCGGCTGATAAGCTGAGAACAGCAGACGATTATCAGACATGAGACTCTGTGTCAAAGTCAACAAAGACTCAAACTGTGGATTTCCTTCCAGGAAAAACAAAGAGCAGCCGGCCACAAACAGCTGATCCCCTCCGTTGCTAACACACAAACACAAACACACGACCCCTGCAAGGTTATTATTGGTCATTTCACTGGTAGAAACATAACTGAGCGCATTTCAGGGCTGCAACGAACCATTACTTCCTCGATTACTCAAGGAATATCAAAAATATCAGAAAATAGTGAAGAACATTGTGAGTTCATTGTTGGCATGTCGTTTGTTTGGCGTTCATTAGATGGACAGGGTTGTATATTTAGAGGTCAAAGGTGACAGGAAGCAGTAGGCACAGGTGGAGGGAGCGTGTACAGTCCTCACCAGACCGGTAACAGGACAGAAAACCCTGATATATCCACAAATACAACGAACTAAACGGCAGCCAAGCGACTGGAAAATCTGTTTTTATATATCTGCGTAAATCACTCGTATCTTAACCTTAAAACTGGGAAAACCAGGAAAAGAGAGGACATTGGAAAAATTAAAATTGCCGTTACGCTCTAAGATATAAAGTTAACAATATCAATATTAATGTTTTTAATATGATAAACATGTAAACGTGTAGAAGATGACCAGTAACATCTTAAGTTAATGAGTCTTGGATCTTTATTTAAATTTATCATCATCACTTTTTTGCCTTTTTTTTTTAAGAAAATTGAGCATTTGAATGGTGTTCCTGATATTTTGTCCACTCTATTAACACACATGAATGGGGTCAAAATGTTAGAAACACTTTTCTTTTAATATATTTCTGGCAATGTCATCATAAAAAACTGTAAAAAGCTTCGTAAAAGTTGTATTAGTCTGTACAGGTGTTCCTAATAAAGTGCTCGCTGAGTGTAAATACAGCAGAATTTACTTCTAAAGTTTTTATTATTTCCATTTTGTTTATTAGTTTATTTGTCAGGAATGATGCACAAAAACAAAACAAACATTATAACAGGTTAAAATAACACGAAACATCAAATATATTAATTAAATAAAGCTTTATTTTACACGAGTTGTGTCTTACTTGATAAATTAACTGCATATGTTCACTTTTTTTTTGTAGAGCTACGATCAAACAGCGCCGGGGAAGATTAAACCTTGTTTTCTTTTATAAATAAAATGTGAAATAAAGTAAAAATGACGTGTTCGTGAGCAGAACGTCTCCAAACTAACAACAACGACGCTGATCTGCAACAAACTGAAGCTTCTTTTAAGTCACTCTGACATCAACGAGGCCACCTGGCGAGCAAACAGCGACTTCGACTGTTCTCAAAACTTTGATCTTGGAACCTGCAGCAACTCTCCTTGTGAAACAGAAGCGTGCGAGGGAGCCGTAACGCCTCCGCCCAGCTCCGTATCAAACCTCACATCCCCTTCGCTTCGACACACGTAATGCAGGAAGGTCACCATGTCGATTAACCCTCATCAAAAGCCGACCGGTCCCTGAACGCAACATCAACAAAACCACCGCCTTCATTGACGGCGTTCGCCACCTGACGTCTGCAACCTTTGCTTTTCTTAAGAGTCAAAAAAAAGGCGGAGGGTCGGGGAAGTCAAGCCCTCGCCATCGTGCGTGCGTGGGCTCCAGAGATGAAGGTCCCCCTCCTCCTCTTCCTCCTCCTTAGCGCTGATAAAGAGAAGCTGACCTGCTCCGAACACTACAGGAGGCCTGCGCTGAGAGGAAGCGAAGGAATTCACGCTAGTTTGTTTACACGCCGCCGCTGAGGCACGTACACACACTCACTCACTCACACACACACACTTCATCATGAAGCTGCCGGCAAACGTGCGCTGAAAATATGTGGAGAAACATAGTAGGAGGGTTGGGCGGAGAGGAAATGATACTCTACGTGAGGGGAAGAAAAAAAAAAAAAAAAGGATTCAAAACAGAACGCCTCTGAGAGCTGTTTTGAATTCAGCGTTATCTTATCTTTCTAATAGAGAGGAGGAGGAGGGAGGGAGGAGGAGGAGGAGGGAGGGATTGTGGGAGTGCGAGGAGGTCTGTTCAGTTGTTTTGGCAGGTTTCCAGCTCGCCGGCGGTTTTAATGACAGAGCTACGTGTGGAGCGTGAGGCTGCAGTCTGGATCCACTACAACAGCCAGGACTCGTCTGGTCTCATCCACCTCAGAGAGAGAGAGAGAGAGAGAGGGAGAGACGGCGAGCACGGACCTAAAGTGTCAGAACTAAAACTGAGCTCATGCTGGAGGTTTTATTTATTTATATCCCCCCTTCTTGTCAACAAATCTCATGTCTAAAGCGCCGATATATCTTAGTAAAAACACGTCAGTTTGTTTAGAAACGGCTCCAAAGACCAAATAAAAAGCGTCACGTTTTCAGTCTCTGGAGAGCAGTTCTGTGTACGGCGGACGCTACTGAGCATGTGCAGGAAACGCTGCCGTGTTTACAGCAGTTCACACAACCTCTGGACTTTGTACTGAAATTGTAAACGTCGCCTCATCCATTAAGGCGGATATCGACATATTATTCGTAAATATCCGATAATAATCGTAATGAAGTCGTGACGTTGCTCAAACTTAAACTGCAGCGCACGGTTTATGAAAACACGTGAAACAAAAAAAACTACTAAACAAAAGCTCCTTATCCTGCTGATCTTTGCGATGTTTATTTTCCTGCAACGTCTCCAGATGTGTGTGTGTGTGTGTGTGTGTGTGTGTTTCCCCATTGTGGCTGGGTTGACCTGTTTTCTTAAGAAGTTTCATCTGATAACACTCACACAGGCAGACACAAGCGATAAGGGTTTACTGTATACTGCAGCACGTGAAGACGGGGCGGACATGCAGGGAATGTGTGTGTGTGTATCTCTCTCTCTGTGTGTGTGTGTGTGTGTGTGTGTGTGTGAGAAGCAGGGACGCTGTAAATCAGCCGCTCTCTGTGTGTGTGTGTGTGTGTGTACATGTGTGTTGAGGAGGAACGAGGGAGTGAATAATTGAATAAGTGGTTGAGTGTGTACGTGAGAATGTCCACTTGTACGTCTGCGTGCCTCCGTGAGCGCTTACACACTAACAGGTGTGTGTGTGTGTGTGTGTGTGTGTGTGTGTGTGTGTGTGTGTGTGTGTGTTCTTTCCACCATAATATCTTCCCTCGCCAATGAAAACTATATCATCCAGAGCTGCAACGATTAGTTTGATTCCAGCTTCTCGAATGTGAATATTTTCAGGTTTCTTTAGTCTCTATGACACTAAACTTGAACGTCTGTTAGTCGAGACAAAACGAGACATTTGAGGACGTGGTTTTAAGAAACACTACTCAACTTTTTTCCCCCTATTATGTAACATTTTATGGACCAAACCGCTAGTTAATCGTACACACTGGTTTACCATCGTTAACGTCTTTTAACACCTGTGATGTTCCTGCTGTAAACGCTACACGTCTGTTAATGAATTACTGTCGAGTCTCATTCAACAACCTGCAAACATCAGCGGGTTAAAGCGGCAGCCAATCAATCAGTCTGTCGTTCAGCTGATCGACAGACAAATTAATCAGCAGCTGTTATGATAATTGAATGATTGTTTCAGTCAAAATTGCAAAATTTTGGACGCTTCCAGCTTCTCATATGTGATGATTTGCTGGGTGTTTATCATATATGACAGTGAGATGAGAATCTTTGGATTCAGACAAAACAAACAGCTGAAGAGCAAAAACATCAATTACAGCAGTTTTTTCACTATTTTTTTTAAATGTACGACCAAAAAAAAAAAACCACAATAAATTCTATTTTTGATTCGGACTGCAACCAACTGATTATTTTCATTAAACTTTCCCGTTATTTACTTCGTTCAACTGATTAATCGTTTGGTTCAGTTTCCCAGAATGCAACGCGACGTCTTCAAAATGCTTCGTTCTGTTCGTCAAGCGATCCAGAACAAAGAAATTCAGTTTAATGTGACAGAAAAAAAACAGAGAAAAACTGAAAATTTGGGGGCGTTTCAGCTTGAAAAATGGCTGAAATTATTAATAAATTATAGAAATGGTTGCAGTTTAATTGTGTGTTGTTAATCAACTAATTGTTGAGGCTTTATTTTTCACTAAAACTAAACAATAAACTTAAAAACATTTTCTCCAAAACGACAAAAACTAAATTAAGGCCGTTAATTCCTGAGCGTTACGTCGCCTGATGTGTCTGATTTAAACACTTGCTGGACCGTCTGCATAACTTTTGTTCGTCTTGAAAGACGTTTTAAACACACGGTGACACATTAAGTTGTTATTTCATCAACAAATTAGCTGGAATAAAGACCGACAGAAAATTTTACCTGCAAAAATTTTGCATTTTAGTCAAAAAAAAACCCCCAAAAAACATGGCGGCTGCAGCTTCTCAAAGCAGAAGACATCTTTGTTTCAGTACGTATAATTATCTCCAGTATGCAGACAAACAGGTGCACACATTTTAAGCATCTCTGTTTAATTCAGGCAGGGTTTAATTCAGGGGGGGGGGGGCAGATTTACACGAGCATTTACTGGAAATACCCGGATGTACTTTCTCAGCCCTCGACCTGGAACAACACGTCAAAAACACGTCTGCCTGGTTGATTAATCGACACGCAGAAGAAGGAGAAGGAGAAGCGGAGGATACCCAGAGGACCTGAACTGGTCCAGTAAACTTCCTGTCCTTCCTGGAGCGTGCTCTGGTTTCTGAAGCCTTGGCTCAAGGCCCAGATGGGGGTCGCTGGAACGCTGCCAGAGGGCCGACACATTACAGAGGAAAGACAAACATGTAGGGACTCTCCCAGTGACGCCTCGGTCATGTGAACAAGGAAAGCAGAGATGTTCAACGTGGTTTTTAAAAAACTTGTTTATTCTCGAGTTTCCAAGGAACTGATCCAGACTGTAGTTTTGGGGGGTTTTTTTTGTACGTAATTATATGAACATTTTGGGCCTGTTGCAGTTTGAGAAGGTTCTGAGTAAACTGTAGTGATCTGTCATGATGAAACAAGACAAACATTAAAAGGACGGCTCACACTTTTCCTCACTGTTCATACCGGATATTAAAAAAAATCTCCTTTAAAATGTCCTTTCAGTGGAAGAGATGAGGAACAAACATCAAATTCCCTTTTTGTGTGTCTTCAAACTTGCATAGTATAAATTATGTAATGTCTAGATTCATGCTGCAAGACATAAAGTTGCACAACTTTTATAATATTTTATAATTTTATGGATGTTTTTTTATGTTTCCTTGATTTTTGTTGCTTTGAGATTTCTGTGATTATTCATGTTTTTTTCCTTTGATGTCATCTTCTGTAATCTGTTTTTGTCTGCTGGAAGAAGTTATCTTTTTTCTTTTTTTGTCTTATGTAAACAAATAAACTTTAAGTCATCGAAAAAAAAATAAAAACGATTAAATGATAAATTCAAATGTTTCTATTTTTGCACTTCATTGACAGATGTTTGCAGTGACAGTGAATATTCAGATTATGCACATTATATATAATAATTATTATAAAACAAATGGAGAAAAAAGTTTACAAAACTCATTTACGCACGCTGGATGTGCGTGTGTGTATGTGTGTTTTATAAACGCTGATTCTTCACTTCTTTTATAATAATTTCATTAATATTTCTGTTTCCATACTTGAGTTTGAACCGGATGACCTCTTACCTTTGACCTCTCCCGGATCGCCTTGTTCCCCAGCCGGCTGGAGCACACGGAGATCAGCTTATCGATCAGGTTGAGGAGGAAGCTGATCGCCTCGCAGCCGCGCTCCGCTCCGCTCACCCAGGCGATCTGGTCCCCGCGGATGCTCCTCCGGCGGACGCCCGGGACGGATCCGGCCAGCCGGCCGTCCTGCAGCGCTCCGGACCGGTGCATCTCCTTCACCTGGTCCAGCACGGCGTCCCCGGCCAACTCGCCGAGGAGACCGTCTACATAGCAGAAGCCGTGCGCCAGCAGCGCCGGGACGACCCGCTCCAGCGCCAAACGCTCCAAGTCCGTGTCTGATACGTGCTCGATAAAAGGCATCTTAACGTCTGAGGCAATTTTGGAGCAAATTCAGATTTAAACTGTGAGAGTTTCAGGGTTTTAAAAGTTCTGAGACAAAGACTGAAATGTTTCTGAAGACAAAGATGTTTGACAGTCGAACTCAGTCCAGCTGAAATGTTTGACTGAACACCTCCAGACTGACTCTGAGTGTCTCAGCTGATGGAAACGCACCAGGCTTTTAATGACACTCAACCACCGTCAATTGCACACGTGGTTACAAGAGTTACTTCCGGCCATCGTTTCAAAATCAAAGCTTTACTAGCTGAGAGACGTTTTGCTTGTTTTTACTCAGTATGTGTTTTATCCAAAGACACTGTGGCATCATTTATTTATTATGTTTGATATCTTATAAATTATATTTTAATTGCAGATGAAATATTTGCTTCACAACTTCTGCTGTTTCCTGCTAAATAAACACATTAACATTGTAATTAAAAGAAGCAACAACAACAACAACAACATATAGTCAACGAGGAGTTTTCTGCAAATATTTCAAATATGGTTTGTGTGACTGTTTCATTGGTTTTTTTTATGAGGAAGTAAAAGTGCAGCAAGACTCTGGTTTCACAATACATGATGTTACTTTTTAACTATGAATCATTCTTCTCAGAAGTTTTTTTTAAAGAAGTGGGTTAAGCCCTTTTGTGAACGCTGAAACAGATCGCAACTAAATATATAATCAACTTCCTTCTTTTTTTTTTTGGATAAAAAATAAATGAATAATGCAAAACATCCTCCGGCTCATCAGGTGTGAAGTTTTATATGTTTTATATATTATTATAAACACAATTTATTGAAATGTTTCTTGAAAAATAATTTAGTGATGAAAATAACTGGTAGTACTGAGTGGTAGAAAGTAACTAAGTACTTTGTGTAATGTTGAGGAATTTGTTTTTTACTTGATTATTTCCATTTAATGCTACTTTACACTCTATATGGAGCCAATTTTAGATACTTTGAGCAGATTAATAGTAATGTTACTGCATCATATTATATAAATACTAGTAGTGTGTCTGTTTTTAATAATTCCAGTAATAATATTTCACACATTAACACAGCTTAAAGTGTCGCCTATAACTTTTTTTTAAGAAAAGAGACGATTTAAACAACACTTAGAATACAAATATATATTATTTTATGTCAAATCTTCATTTGAAATGTAACTAAAGCTGTCAAATAAATGTATTGGAGTGAAAATATAAAGTAGCATCACATGAAAATACTCAAGTAAAGTACAAATACTGAACTGATTATTTTGAAAGTCTTCTCCCACCTCTTCCGGTCACATTGCTGTTGTTTTGCTGACTGAAAGTGACCCAGTGGAGGGAAAGTGTGAGACGTGCTGAATCTGATGTTCACCATGGGAGGAGGGAGGGCTCACACTAACCCAGTTTCTGTTTTGTTTTAAGCAACATATACAGCTATTATTATACTGATATCAACATTTTTTATCTTCATTTGTTGGGAAACATTTCAGATCATTTACCACGAGAGGCTGAAATAACCTTTAATATAACTTTAATCACCAGAACATGAAGAATACCCACATGTCTGTTCTCTACTTCTTCTTTTTTTTTTATTAATAATCTGTAGATAAAATCAAATAAGCAGAAGTGGCTGCACTGTGCTACGTGCCCGCGCGATGGGCGTGCCCGCCGCCATTGAGGACTCCACGAGCCGCATGTACTCCTCGTGCCCCCCCTCCTCCTTCGTTCCCCCTCCACTCCATCCGCGAGGAAGTAAACAGAAGACGTGAACTTAACCACGCGCCGGGGAAAGACTGAAAGCAGCTGATAAGAGCTGATAGGCCATACAGGATAATAATAATAACAATAATAATAATGATAATGATAATAATAATAATGTGTGCAGCTGGTATTTCACCCTATAACCTTCACATTAACAGGTGTTTGATTTGCCACCAAAAAAAAATCTTATAATCTATCCGTCTTATTGTTCATTCATGTGTTTATATTTCACAACATTTTACCTTCATTAAATCATCTAAACACTGTTTCTGCAACATCAAGAGAAGCAGATTTTAAAGATACTGGGGGGTCTAAATATCAACAGAAGCAGCCTTTAAAAAATAAAAACATCCTGTGTGATTTGCGTGTAATTGTAGAAAATAAACCTCTGAGATTGAGATGCTGATATTTAAGTTTAGCTTTCATGTTTGTGTTTTTCTTCCAGCTCTTGTTCCAATCAGATGAGAAAATAAATATTTACAAGTTGCGACCAACAAATACACATTATGTTGCTCAACGGGTCTGCAAATGCAATACCGCACATCAGCGATATATAAGTGTATAAATATGTGACAAATACATCTGTTAAAAATATAAATACTGCCCTAAAAGGGAAGAGTGTGTGTGTTTGTCATGCATGTTTGCAGAGTCCCAGAGTTCAAACAAGCAGCCTGTTTCTGAGTTTTCTGGGTCACAGATTTACCAATTTGTGCAGCAGTTTTGTTTTCCAGTAGTCAAAAAAGCCCTGAAGCTATAAAAAAAAAAAAGCATTTTATGTTCGTCAGTCATTCCTGGAAAAAATGTTCCCAGGAATGTTGGAAGTGATTTTAAAAGCTGGAGATAAAAAAACATTAAAGAACATTGTTAGTGAATTATTTTAAGAGGAAGTAAATTGAATGTTTTAAGATTTAATGTTATTTTCAGAACTCAGTCTGTTTCGTTTTAAGATATTAAAATCCTAAAACGAGTCAAATTAAAGACAGATATTCTGAATTCTGCTTTATTTTAAGATGGAATCTTATAATAAGGTGAAATTTACAACCGAGTCCAGTTGCCCTCGATTCAACCCTGCTCGGATAACCATGACCTGGATTCCTGAGAATCCTAACAGACGTCTTATTACACATTTTGAGATGAACAACCTCAGAATGATACACGAGTATGAGTGGACAGCCAGGAAAATTACTGACTGCAGAAACCAGCTGCGGTTTTTACATGAGATGCCGACAACACAGACTCATACCAAGGAGCCTACGTCTGGGTTCTCCAGAGCCTGAATGATCCGACGACAGAGCGAGACGAGTCCAGTTCACCGCTGGAGCTTTGAATAAAGAAACTGCAGTCTTTACTGAGAAGGCACACCTATCTCAGCACGCCAAAAGCAATAAGAGACACGTACGGAAATACCAAAACCTGCAGACACGAGCCAGTAGCAGCAGGGAAGCAGAAGACCTTACCACTGGACGAAACGTACGACAGATGGGTAAAGAACCTGTCAGACCCAATCAGAGCAAGAGGTCCTAGTCACAGGATTAAACTTTACCATCACCCCACAGTATGCACCAATCGTTGACATTATCACATCAACATAATCAGCTGTAAGGAAAAACAAATTAACGGAAATGGAGGAAGAACAGCTCAGGTTGAAGATATTGGCGGCCCTTTCCAAAGCAAAGGCACCCACAGCCGACCTCGCCAACCAGGAAAGGAAGGCTTTGACGTCTCTGAAGGAGCAAAATATGACAGCGGACTACCATTGCAAGGGTCACCACACTAGTGGATACAAGAAAAAAGGCCATAATATGTTTAAAGCAGCTACAGGAGGAGAATCAATCAATCAATCGTGGACGATATCATCGTTTGAATCGTGCAGGAGACGTCCCATGCATGTATGAGCTCCCCAAGATTAACAAATAAGGAGCTCCTTCGTCAGCGCGGTTCCTTACAACATTGCTAGACATATATCTGGAGGCGACTGTGGCTCAGGAGGTAGAGCGGGTCGTTCGATTGGAAGATTGGCGGTTTGATTCCTTGGGCAAGACACTTAACCACAAATTGTATGTATGAATGTTGAATGACCTTGCATGGTAGCTCCCATTCAGTGTATGAGTGCGTGTGAACGTGATTCGCTTTGATTGATAGGAAGACTAGTACAAGTACAGTCCATTTACCATTTATCTACCATCTTAGCCACCTTTGGTTGGTAACACTCCTCACCGTAAACCTCCTTTGTGAACAAGGTTCAACTGGACCTAGAAGAAACCATGATGTCCTATGATGTGACCTCATTGTTTACACACATCCCAACTATGGAGGCAGTGGAAACCATAAGGAAACTACTGCAGCGTGGAAAAAAACACCCTGAACAATAGAACCAACCTTGACCCAGATCAGATTTACGAGCTGCTGGACCCGTCTGAACACCACCTGCTTCCAGTAACAACGGGGGGGATTTTTACCAGACAAAAGCATGACTGTGCCATGGTCCCACCAGCATCTCCCATTGCGACCGACCCTTACATGGAAGAAGTAGAAAGCAGAGTCCGTGAACTCTGGTTTTAGATATGTGGACAACACATGGGTCACAATTAAAACCCCAGGAAGTGCACAGAACACATTAACTCAGTGGACAGTAACATTGAGTTCACACGAGGGGACGTCAAGAACAACAGCATGGCCTTTTTGGACTGTGCTGTACACATGCGAGTATACAGGAAACACCCAAACCAGACCGATACTTACTCATTGACTCACCAAACTCTGGGGAGTATGTTATCAGAAACCTGCACCACTGAGCTGATAATGTACTAACATGTGCTCGGACCCAAGAGAAACACCTGAAGGATAATGTGGAGCCAAAAAGATCCAGGAAGAACACTGTGCAACAACTTTCCGTACTTGTCTGGTGTATCATTTCTAGAGAAACTCTTAATGACTTTCAACAACCGCCACATCTGTTTTTCAAACCCAGCCAAACATTAAGTCAGAAACCAGTCCCATGAAAAGAGACCCAAACACAAGAAAAGCAATCCAGTGTATGCAGTCCAATGCGGTGAGGAATGCACGTACTTGTATATCTGGAAACTAAACAAACCATTAAACAAACACATGGCTCAACACAGGAGGACCAACCTCTCAGGTCAAGACCCGGTTGTCGCCTTTTGAGGACAACAACGGACATATCTTAGAGAGGAGAGACGGTCTACATCAAAGTAAAGATGCTTTAACAGAGGAGGAAGTCTACCACTTATCTCCCACACACAATGGTGTCCTTTCATCCCTTCCCTCCATTTTACTAGTTCAAAGAATATTTTGTATTGTTCCTAGTTGGGCTGAGCAGCTTTGATGACTCTCTCCAGGGCTTTGCGGTCTTGCTTGGAGCTGTTCCCAAACTGAGCCAGAGAGGAGTCTTCACAATGGTGCATCTGTAAGGGTGGCAGGTTATCCTCCTGTCCACGCCAAACCTCCTCAGTCTGCTGAGGAAGAAGAGATGTTGGTTCATGGTCCTCACCACCAATTCAGTATGAGTCGACCACTTCAGGTTCTCACTGATGGATGAGGTGTCATAATTGAACAAAATCTCCCAAGCATCAAGCTTTGTGGTCACTTTTTTTCAGTTTCAGTTCAGGATTTTTGAGTCCTTACATAAGGCTCTTGTGTGGGTGGATGTTGAAGGGTAACTTCCCCGTCAGCGTCAGTGGTAAATTATATTACTTGTTGCACTTCCAGACCACTGAAACTGAAAACTTATGAACCAAAACTGAAGAGTTCAACAGCAAAACTGAAAAAAGTGAGAACAAAAATGTGTCCACACCACATTTCAGGGTTTTTTTTGCTTTCAGTTTATTTTTCACTTTTTGGTTTGATTCTCAGAAGCTTTCATTCATTTATCATGATGCATATTTAATCCCACAGCTGATGTGGACCCTGAGAGCTCTGAAGCTGCCGACTGTCTCCACAGACACTCCCTGGATGTAGATGGGGGTTTGTGCTTCGTGCCCTCCTGAAATCAAACACCATCTTCTTTGTCTTACAGACGCTGAGATGGAGGTTGTTGTTCTGACACCGTGAAGTCATGGCTCTTACCTCTGTAGCCCGACTCAGCCAGTGATCAGGCCGATGACGGTGAGTCACCGAGGGTTATGATTAACTGTTTTGTCTATAAAACCTCAGAAAATATTTTAAACATGATTTTCCTGCAATAATTCCTCACAGTCCAAAGTGATGTTTTTCAGATGTTTTATCCAAAAACCACAAAATATTTACAGCAAGAAGCTGAAACCAGAAACTGTTTCGCAATTTTTAAAAAAAACTTTTCACACCAAATAGTTGCAAACTTCTGTTTTTCTTGATAGTAAATGTGAATATTTTTGACTGTTGGTCTGACAAGCTCATAAAACACTTCAGCTCCAAAGTTTTCAGCCACATTTATTGATCTTTCTCATGGGACGGAGAATAAAAACTCAGTATCATATATCAATATATAACAGAAAAAATGAAAAGTTTTTGAATGAATGTGGTTTGTATTATTTTCATATATTAGTGCTGAAATTATTAGACAGTTGAGGATTTTTTCCTCCTATTTTAGGACATTTTAAATATATTATGGAAGAAAATGGAAAAATAAATAAAGATTAATTGATAATTTGAAAATATATATGTGTGTGTGCTTCATTTCCATTATTATTATTATCATCAGTATGTTTCATTCACTCGAGCGTCTCTCTGCAGCCTGTTGTGTTAAAGGGACGTCCGGAAAAAACAACCGCGTGTTAGATTTCAAAATAGTTAATAAGGAACATGTATAGCAGCTATTGTCTTGATGCAGCTGGTGCAGACGTGTCACATCGTGCCCCGCCACCTCTCAGCTCGATCCCTGGAGCTTCATTTCAGAGGAATGTGTGCATACGTGAGGCTGCACACAGCAGCCAGCTTCCTGCTGCCAGAAGAAGCAGCAACGGTGTGAATGAAGCTGTGCCAGATCTGCCAGGGGGGCCGGTGTTGATATATACCCACCGATGCCAACGCCCCCCCACTACCACCCCCTCCTCCATCCACGATCAATCAGGATCTGCTGTAAACTGATTTGGGTGTAAACATGTTTTTTTATCTGCTCAAACACGGAGCTCAGAAATAGCAACGACACAGAGAGCAGAAGGTCAAAGAGCAGCAGATGTTTTGGTGAATTCAGCTCGTTCTACGTGGATGGACGCCAGTTCTTTGACACACGAGTCAACTGAACAAACTCAAGATCGGTATCAGTTAGTCAACAGCTTTACAAATCAGGCTCGTAAGAATTTACCCAGCCTCAAAACCGGATGACCAACCGGCAGCAAATGCCAAGGTTTACTAGATCATGTGGGTCAACGTAATCTGATTAGATTAGTTTTAAATGTGCAGCAGTGGAGTCCAATCTGAACTCTGAGAGCTCCTCCATCCTCCATCTCGTGGTCCTGGTCTTGAAGAGGGACTCTGTTTGAGGACTTTAATAGTTTAGGACAGGTCATATCACTCCGTCATGAGAGTGCTGCAAGGCTGCAACCAACTAGAGTTCTCTTTAATAAAACTTTGATTGTTCAGTTATTCTCTGAAGCCCAAGTGAACAGATTACCATCATGGAAAACTGTAAAACTAGCAAACAGTGAGAACCTCAAGGCTCGGTCATCGGCCCTTTATTATTCTCCGCATCAATGTCCGTCTTTATGCCGACGACTCCTCGATGTATTTCTCTGTTGACGCCGATGACACAACCGGTCAAAATACAATCCTGTCTTAAAGATGTCACAAGCTGGCTCGATCGAGACTTTCTTCAGTTAAACTCGGATAAACCAGAAGTTATTATCACGGGCTCTGTCAGCCGTACAGACTTGTTCAATCTCGCTTGCTTTGCACCTTAGAAATATCTCAAAAATTAGATCTTAATTATCCGCTAAGAATGTCATTCACGCCTTTCTTACATCCCGCTTAGACTGCTGTAACTTTCTGTATTCCTGTTTCAGTCAACACAACCTCTCCAAACTTCAACGAGTCCAGAACGCTGCAACGAGGCTTCTAACAAAAATCTAACATAACGCCTAGTTTAATGATTACTTTTAAGGCACATCTGGGGTTGGCCCCCCCGATTATATCTCTGATATATGAACCTCTTAAGAGCCTGAATGCTGCCTGAGATCCTCCAGCTGGAGGTTTGTTAGTGATTCTCCAGTCAAGGCTAAAAACCAGCGGAGAACCTTTGGAGTGAAGAGATCAGATCTTTTTTTTTTTAAAAGAATCACTTTCTTTTGAATCAGTTTTTGTTTTTACTCTATGCTTTCATGACTAAACCTCACTTGTTATTATTACTGTATTAATTCTACGTATGTTTAATATCTGTGTAATTTATCTTTTTTTGCTTCTTTGATGTCTTTGTAAAGCACTTTGTAACTTATTTTTGAGGTTTGTAATATAAATAAAGTGATCATTATTATTATTATTATTATTATTATTATTATTATTATTATTATTAGACACTAAATATCACTGCGTTGTAATTTGACCCAGTTTGGGTTTCTGGGTCAAACACTGGGTCAATGTTACCCGGAAACCCACTCCACTCACTCAAGGTTGTTTTGACCCAGTTTGAGAGTTATTTATTATTGTATCGGTTTATTTACTTAAACTAAAGCTTGTTATTATCTTCTCTGCTCTTTTTAAACCTACATGTCACAATTTATGATTGATTATTAATAACTTTGTGTATATTTAAAAATTCATCTGCACAACGTTGTTTACGAGAAACAAAACATTAGTGACAGTTTTCAGCTCGAAGCTTGTTGTGCGTAACACCGGGTCAGTCGTGTTTGTGCTGTATCGATCCAAACTGGGCCACATTTTAATATTTTAATGTGTATTATTATTCTCAGAAACTACCAAAGCGCTCCAATAAAAAACTAGACTTTATAAACGTTGGATTGTGTTGTGAGACTGAGGGTGCTGCTGGTGGTTTTATCTGCTCCCTTCTTGTATAAACACTGAACAAAACTTACTCCAGAAGCTTTTTGAAACCTCTATAAGGAAACACTGAATTACAGCTCATTTCACGGGCATGAAAACGATCACAATTTGATATCTGCTGATTGTCGGCTATCAGCGGATCCAATCAAATAATTCTGCTCCAGAAAGCAGATCAGTTGAAATCTTAAGTAAACTTCAGGCACCATTTCTCAAATTACAACACGTAGGTACACACACACTGCCAAGGAATCTCTTTTCCCGTCTGTCTCTGGCAGCGCATCAGAAAAGGAAACAAAGGTCTGGTTACTGGTTAACTCAGACGATGAAGGTCTTCTCACGTACGCACGGCAATCTGCTGACTCCAGTTTGAACCTTCGTCACACACGAAAAAAAACAAATAAAAACATTAATACGTGTCAGTCAGATTCACCTAATATTCTTTTTCATACAGAGGGGAAGTTTTTTAAGGCTCTCTGTGCAGATTAAACTTTTTGTTCCATCAGAAACAACTTTATTTGGCAAAGTTTGTTGATACACACAAGATGTTTGGCTCCAGTTGTGAGCAGCTATTAATATGCACATCATAGAAGATTATAAGAAGACACATATAACTAAACAAATGTGGATTTTTATCAATGCAGACCACATTAGAACAGCTCAAAAGTTTACAACAGTAAGGTTTGTTTTTCTTTCTATCTTAGGTAAAATACTGTAAATTTTGATGCTCTTTGGAGCCAAAACCAAGAATGGGCATTAACTACTATAAAATTTTATGGTAAAATACAGTATTTTTATTTAATCAAAATCATATAAATATAAAAGGCCTGTAAGATCTCACTGAGAAAACAGAACTACATTTGTGCATCTGGTTACCCAGTTGTTGTTTTTTTAAACATTAAATTGGTATAATCCCAGCAAACAAAGCAGCTGACAGGCACAAATTAATTTGAATTACTGCTATTTGAACATTATTTTCACTGCTGCTTGCAAGTTTATTGTAAAGATTATTTTAGTTTGACTGTTTTCTCTCGAACTACACTTTAGTCTTTACTTTCACCTTGTTTATCCCATTTGCATCATCATAATTAACAGCAGCCTTTTATCTAAAGCACATAACAATTGTTGTTTATTAAGTTTAATTCATATATGTAGCAAAGTTGATTAAGATTTGCTGCTGAGCCCTAAAAGACATACGGGAAGGTTATATCGGTTATTTTAAATCAACTTAAGTTTGTTTCTAAGCTGTAGGTTGCTGCTGAGATCCTGTTGTTTGTTACCATTTTTTTTTTTTTTTTTTTGGATTAATTGATTTATCACATGATGTTTTTTGGGCACTTTTCGACCCTGAGAGAAGGAAACAGAGATCCTTGGGTAAAAGTAATTCCTAGGAAGAAAAATAAGTTGGCAGTGAAATGTTGTCATCGCTCTTCTGAAGAATTTGATGTCACTTCATGAGGGGGAAGTCAGACGTTCCTGTTTAAAATGGGTTTTTTTCCATTCAGTTGTCTAATTTTCTCTCTTTCTCTCCACCTGGGTTTGAGTTTCATTCTGGTTTCTTTCTCGCTCAGTGAGCTGTGAGCCTGGACGTCGACTGCAACATGTTTATTTGTACATTTTATATTTTTTAAGCAGTAGTTTGCAAAGCAGTCGCTGTCTAGACTCGTGACTGCTGGCAGCTCAGAATATTATAATTAACAGATTTACATTGACCCCCTTTGAAAAGGCATGAACCTTGAGAATTAATTTTTACATACTTCAATATATTTGGCATATTTTAAAGCTTTTGAATAAATGTAAACTAGTCTCTCTTTTGTAATAGATTTTAAGGGTTTACACATTTTTAAATGTAAAACTGAGCTGATCTCATTACTGGAGCATTAAGATTGAAGACACATTGTTATTTACAGTAAATGTCTGCAATTTATAGTTGTTTTTATTGATATGAAGAAGAAGAAAACTACTCAGTTGTTTACTATAACATTTAGCAACATTTTGCAATAGCAACACTATAGAAATACAGTGAACATCACATCCTGCTGCAGAATACTGTAACATTTAACAGTACTTAACTGTTAAAGCTCTAATCTGTAATGATTCCTCATTAAAATGTGTAAAAACAACTAGACCAGACAGAAGCTTCTCTCCTGAAATCGTCAGGTTGTTGTCACTCAGGTCTAGACCTATGTTCTATATGTTGTTGAGTTGTGTTCTTACATTAATGTTCAAACCCAGAGAAATCTGTCATTTTAATCAAGGTAACGGACCGTTTCATTTGGTGGCCTGTCAATGGCGTCATACCTCCTCTACCAAAGAGTATAGTGCACAAGATGCATGCGTCGGCGCCGTGTTTGTCCGCTACAATGGCGTCTAGCAAAGAGTAACTTCCACACACACAAGATAATACATGGGCTTTGCTGTGCTTGTTCCACACAAACTGTTAGAAATGGACTTTTATTCAGTTTGAAGCCACATTTTCATGATAAATTTAGCTGGTTTTTAACTTGATCTTTTAGCCGCAAGAAGGATTTTAGTCATTGGACGTCTGGATCTTAAGTTATCAGAGAAATAAACTGGGCAAACGTTAGCAGCAGCTCGGCTAACAGCCCCTCCAGGAAGTCCGCTGCTCGCCCAACATGGTGGAGAAACACTGATTTTTTAGCTGAAACTGCTTTATTCAGTGTTTTTACCTGTAATCAGCGGGTCCGTTTGTTCTGGAGAGGAGGAGATCTCTGCGGGTAAAAACATAGAGAAACTGGTAAAAAAAAATGTTTGACCTGATATTTACATATATTGTACCTGCGGACAGCGTCTACAGTTGGAATCAGTATAATTTTCCTTGGAGCTGATTGGCTGACTGTCTGTGGCTTCTGGGCCACTTGTGCTGGATCTGAACTGAGCGTCTGACAGGAGACTGATATCTGGGCCACTTCAGGCCACGATGCGTTACTGCTGGCCTTCTTCTTCTGACCCGGACAAAATGCATGTGAGCCTGAAACGACCCTGAAATCTCCAGTTGTACTGTACAAATCATGATGACCTCAGCTGAAGCTATTGTTTCATGAAGTTGCTCGACTACACCCTGAAGTATTTTGGTGTTTAGATGAAAACTTGCAAAAGAAAGGGCAAGGTTGTTTAATTCCTAAGAGGACAAATCAGCTCGCAGTGAAATGTTGTCATTGCTCTTCTGAAGAACTTGATGTCACTTCATGAGGGGGAAGTCAGACATTCCTGTTTAAAATGGGTTTTTTTCCATTCAGTTGTCTAATTTTCTCTCTTTCTCTCCACCTGGGTTTGATTTTCATTCTGGTTTCTTCCTCGCTCAGTGAGCTGTGAGCCTGGACGTCAACTGCAACATGTTTATTTGTACATTTTATATTTTTTAAGCATTAGTTTGCAAAGCAGTCGCTGTTTAGACTCATGACTGCTGGCGGCTCAGAATATTATAATTAACAGATTTACATTGACCCCCTTTGAAAAGGCATGAACCTTGAGAATTAATTTTTATATACTTGAATATATTTGGCATATTTTAAAGCTTTTGATATTTAATTTAAGTGTTTACTTAGACTTTTCAGTAATATATGTCAAGTTTCTGACAGTAAATTAGAATGTTTGTGTTATTTATTACAGTTTTTTACAGTATTATACGTTGGATATTTGTGATGTTAATTGATTTATACTGATAAAGGATATAAATGATGTTGCAGAGCCTGGTCATGTCTGCTTTTGTTTGTTTTTTATAGGTGTGTTTGGTTAACAAAAAAAACATGCAAAACTTTTAAACAACAAAAAAACCAACTGTAAAGTGGTTTCATGCATCTTTCTGTTCATTTTTTTTCATTTAAAGTTATTATAGTAATTATATACATAGTTATAATAATCAGTGCACCATCATTTTTTAATTTGCACCTCTATTTGTTCTGCAGATTTCACCAAATTAAATCTAAAACCTTTATAATAACATGTAAAGTTTGATCTTCTCCCTCCTCACTGGGCTCTGGTTCCCAGCGTTCCCAGTGTTTTGTGCATTAGATCACTAACTCCAGTCTGATATTGATTATCGATCAGCCACAAATATCTGGATATTCCAGTCGAGCAGCTTGTGTGTGTTTGTTTTCTTTCCTGAGTTTCGATTCTGCTGCAATGATCAGGTCTGAATCATTATTCCTAGAACGGATTTCTCATGGTGAATCATGTTTGAATATTATTTCATAAGATCAGCTTGTGGTGTCAGATTTTAAAAAAAGAACATTTTGTTCATATCATCATCATCATCATCATTATCCCTGCCTGTGCAATGATCAGTATCACTATTATTTATAGTATCTGATCTTCATTTTATGGTGAAACATCCACTAAAAAAATCACTTTTATCTCAGAACACTTTAATTTAAAAGTAGAAAACATGAGTTTAGTCTTATCATTTGTTCTTTTCATGTAAAATATATTGATTTTTATTATTATTTACTGTGTTTGTTTTCTACAATTTCCAGGTTGTAATTGGCATTTTTCTCGTATCACTCATTAATAATTTCATTCTGCTTTTATTTGTGATGACAGATCAACATTTCTGCTGTTTAGATCCAGTATTTACACGTCTGTATCCGCTGTTTGCTGCAGTAAGGACACAATTCTTTGAACCAATAACGTGTCTTTTTCTTCCCCTCAAATACTCTCATGTGTCTGAAAGAGAAAAAAAGTAAAAAGTTTCAGCTTCATTGTTAGTTTAACTGTATTTTAAAGAAACAGTCCAGAAGCTGCTTTTAACCTTGAAGAGTTTTACAGATAGAAAAACAGGAGAACTCTTCCACCTAGTGGCTGATAATAGCAACGACACAAATAAAATATCTGCTTGATACAAAGTTCATGAAAGAAGAACTCAGATCCTTTATGTCAGATAGAAACATCAATATATGATATCATTAGATTATTAATATTGAAGCATCAGTGTTAGAGCAGCATGTTACTGTTGTAGCTGGTGGAGGTGGAGCTAGTTTACACCACTTTATATACAGTTAGCTAGTTTAGTTCACTGGTTCTCAACCTAGGGGTTAGGCCCCTCCTAAGGGTCAGCAGATAAATCTGAGGGGTTGTGAGATGATTAATGGGAGAGGAAAGAAGAAGAAACAAAGTTCTGCTACAAAGTTCTAGTCCAAGATATCTGATTTCACATTGATCCTCAAATTACAGACTTGACAGTAGAAGGCTGACATTATGATGATCCACAATAACACAATGACAAAGTAACTCTGCTCATTTTAGGGAAAAGGTCATTGATGAGGACATAGTTGGACTGTAAATTACATTTTATCTACATAATTTATTCTTTATTGACATTTGGTGACTGCAGTTTGTCAGAGGTCAACTGTGCTTCTCTGGCCTCAGCTCTGAAGTCCAACCCCTCCCATCTGAGAGAGCTGGATCTGAGTGGAAACAAGCTGCAGGATTCAGGAGTGAAGCTGCTGTGTGCATGTGCTGTTGTAGCTGCTGGAAGTGGAGCTAGTTTACACTACTTTATATACAGTTAGCTAGTTTAGTCCACTGGTTCCCAACCTAGGGGTCGGGGCCCTCCAAAGGGTCAGCAGATAAATCTGAGGGGTCGTGAGATGATTAATGGGAGAGGAAACAAGAAAAAACAAAGTTCTGATACACAAATCTGTTTTCAGTTTTTTGGACTTTTTTTCTAATCTTTGATTTTTGCTGAAATATTGGATCATTTGAACATTTATTGAAATGAAAGCATGTGAGAAGTTTAGAGGGAAAAATCACTATTTGGTGGAGCTGTTAACAACTCATAGACATGTGAAATGTGGCCCCGACTACACACTGCTTTTTGTAAGACGTCAAAAGCCAAAAAGGTTTGAAACCACTGGTTTCATCTTTAACAATGTGTTGTATTTTAAAAGCTTGTTATATTATCCATTGTGTCAACATGCGTCATCAGTATTAATATAAATGTATTAAGTTATTTATCTCCTCATCTCGTATTCTGGTGATTCCCAGGAGGTTCTTTTACAGTTGCAAGTGAAGAGTGCTAAAATGTTTGGAAAAATAGAAATCTAAAAATATATCAGTGAAAACTCATTTATTCCAATCACAGAGTTTCTTCCTTGTTCACAGTGACGCACAAAGCAAACCATTATCATCATCATCATAATCATCATGATCACTGCTGGACAATAAAATCCCCAAAACTCTCGTTAAACTCAGAGAAAAGTGGAAATGAGCCCACAGGAAATGATTCTTAAAGCCAAAATCTAAAATCACACCGACTGCGAGACACATCATAGATTTTTCCTTTTAGACGAAGTCAGACTGCAGGAAGTGACACGGCGTCAGGAAATGACTTCAGGAGAAACGCTTGACATTTATTGAAATATTTATTGAAATAACCCTTTGATGATTTAAGTTATAGAACAGTTTTTAAGCGTCAGTAGCTCACAAAAAAAAAAATCCCACAAATATTTTATTCTATGCGACTCTGACTACAAAACTTTACAAATATGTATACAAGATTATGTACACGAGTTTGAGAAAAATACGCAATTTTGCAAAGAAAATAATAATAAAAAAAAAAAAAACAACAGAATCACCATTTCTGAAGGGAAACCAGTAGCAGAGCACACATCATAAACTGTGATGACATAAAAATGGAAATTCTTTAAACATTTTCTGTGCAAAGAGGAAACTGTTGTTGAAACTGCTTCACGTTTCAAAATAAGTTTGGAATTTAAAGCACAAAAAAAGGAAAAAAAAGAAGGTCATTTTCAACCTGTTTTGCATCATAACAATCAGCTGACAACTTCAAGAGTGATGCCTGTGTGCAGGAGGAAGCTGCGGGACACACGAGGCGTTAAATATGAGAAGAGAAAAAGTGCTTCTGTTTTATTTTTTCAGGCTCCAATTCAGCTGAAATCTGAATTAGCCACGTATGTTTACTTCTTTAAATTTATGGTGAAAACTTTTAAGGCAAAAACTGCTAATTTGATTCATTTTAATAATAATTTAAAAAAAAAAAGAGCTTAAAAACATTAAGCTGAAAATTAAGTTTACTTGACGGATCTCAGACGCCACGATTCTCCACCGCTTGAACACCGCAGGAGGTCAAAATAAAAAACAACCGAACGTCCAATTAGAGGAGCCGAATTACCAACGTAGCTGGAGAATCCAATAAATAAATAAGGCATCATTACATAATACTAACTACAGGCCATGAAAGTATGGAATGTATATCAGGAAACTATAAAGTATGTAAGCTTCAGCAACTCTTTATTAATCATTTAAGTCAATTTTAAAGCATATATCTCCTTATTCCAGTCGCTAAAATGTGAGAGTTTGTTGCTTTTCCTCGTCTTATATTCCAGTAAACAGAATATCTTTGTGTCTGGGAAGCTGAGACGGACACTCTTCAGTATTTTCTGATGTTTTTTGTTTGTTTTTAATCGAGAAAACAATGAAAATAATTAGGTAAGTTGCCCTAAATGTAACCGAGCAGCAGTGAAAATAACGTAATAAACAAAGACGTTTCCTCTGAAATATGTCGTTTGTATTTATTCACATGATGATTCGTCTGTAAGTTGTTGCTCATGTAGTGCTTCTACCTGATTTTTAGGATGTTGTCATGTACTCTGTGAACGATGGAGTGTTTGAAACGGTTGAAAAATGACGATTGGGGAAAAAAAAAAAAGCAGCTTCAACAACAAAAACCAAACAAACAATCGGGCCTCGTTCAGAAGTCCCAATTTCACTCATGAAAATTCATATTTGGCTCATAGGAAGCTGCTGTTTCCTGCTGCCGCTGAATAAAAAGACAACAAACGCTTTGGTGTCTGAATGAAATTAATAATAATAATAATAATAATAATAAAAAAAAAAAAAGTCCCGTCACTCCACACACAGAAAAAACCGTAAGGTGCGCTTGATTTCAGGAGATTAAAAACAAAACATGAGAAACGAAACCGAGCGCACCTTCTTCCGACGTCCTCCCCCCGTCTCACAGCTCGGACGCCGTCTGGACGAGAAGCCGCCCCGTGGAATGATGTCATCGTCCGACACGGCGTTCAGACCTTTGACCTTTGATAGTGAATTTTTAGCTTTTGGAAAAAAAAAAGGAGGAGAAGTTGTTCTGCCTCGACATGTGTGGAAACAGTCCGCCGCCACGAAACCGCCAGGAGACCGCGGGCGGGCGGGCGGGAGGGAGGACGGACAGGAAGCCAGAGACAGACAGGACTGGCGGGCGGGCAGGTGGGCGGAGTCATCGTGTCATTGGACGACCTCGAAGTAGTGCAGGATAGCCATGATGTGCTGCGGCATGAAGACGTAGCCGGTGTAGATGGCCATGCCAGCCACGGAGATCAGCAGCGAGTCTGAACACGAGACGTTAAGGAGGAATAAACACTGGAATATAGAGCTGCAGGGATCAGACTATTATTATTATTATTAATAGTCAATTAATGGTTCAATAGAAAATTAACCAGCAAGTATTTACATAATCAAATTTTAAAGAGGAACAATGTCAAATATTCTCTGGTTGCAGCTTCTCAAACGTGAAGATTTGAAGCTTTTCTGAGTCAAACATGATGGTAAACTGAATATTTATGGATTCTGGACGTTGATCAGACAAAACAAGACATCTGAAGACGTCACAATGAGCTCTAAGGAATTATATTTCTGACATTTTAAAAGACAAAATGATTAATTTCAATAATTAACCCAGAATATAATCAGCAGACTAATTGATAATGAATAATCTTTATATCTGCAGGAGATGGAAGAAACATTTCCTGACTGTCAACTGGAGACAGACTGACAGATCCTCCAGGCATATATATACACACACACACACACACATATACACGAGCTGTTATTAGCTAGTTGCAGATATATTGCTGTATATTTAAGGGCAGAAAAGCGTCACTATTCTACAGTTTGTCTTTTACATTTCTTGGTTGAAGTTGCTACCAAAAAATAAAAAAACCTTTGAGGGGACTTTTTTTTTTGAGATGACTGTCAAAAATAAATATTTCTCTACAAATATTAGTATCAGAAATCCTGCCAGGCTGTACAATCAACAATTATTAGTGAGTAAAGACGGAGGTTTGAACCTCATCTGCTGCTTTAACTGTTCTGTCAGAGTTGATCACTGACCTGCAGTGCAGCTTCTTACAATGCAAACGATTAATCGATTGACAGAAAAATAACCTGCAACTATTTTCAGCCGTTTTCTAAAGTAACTGGAACCAGCGTCTCACAGCGGTTTGCCTTCCAAACAATCAGGTCGCAGTTTACATCTGTGTCTGTTCAGTCTCATAACATTTGCAGTAAAGACTCTGAAAACGTATGTGAGTGTACGCAAGTGTTTTTTCCTTCACATGTTTGGTCAATAAAACTGATTCTGATAGAAGATCTAAACTATCAGCTCGGTTTCAAGGTGAGAACCAGGATCAATGTCATTAGATCAATATCTGACCAAATGTGAAATATGTTCATAATCTCTCTTCAACGACCAGAAAAGTGTTTCTGCAGAATATTATGATGTCACAGTGAAGTTAACCTTCATTATTTTAACCTTTGTTTGAAACTTTGTCTTAAGTTAGGCCAAAAACATGTTTTTTTTTGTGAGCTCATACTTCATGTCCTCAAAGCGTTCCTGAGATATCGTGTTGATGAGAACGAGACGGTACGGAGGCGTAAACGTGACAAATATCTGGTCGCAGCTTCTCTAATGTGATGATTTGAAGCTTTTCTGTCTCGTTCTTGATGGTAAACTGAATAAATTTGAGTTTTTGACTGTTGATCAGACAAGAAAGATGTTTAAAAGACGTCACCCTGGGAAATAATAACATATTTCAGACAAATAAATCAAGAAAATAACCAGCAGATTACTCAATAATGAAAATAACCTACATATCAGCACCTGACTGAGACAGATCAGGCGGTTTGTCTCAACTTAATTCTACTTGTAAAAACTGTCGTCCATCTATTATTCATGACCATCCAGCAACAGGAAGCTTTACACTGAGGAAACGTAATCTCCCACTTCACAAATGTTATTTTAGCCATCAAGTTAAATATTTTTTTAGTCTTTTAGAGAGTCTGAAGTGTCATCACAGCTTTAATGAAGCTGTAACAGCAACATTTTAGTCCTTTCTTATAAAATACAAACAAAAAAAAAAACAAAAAAAACCCACAACGACTCCTGGTTTGTTTTCTGTTCTATGTTATTAACAGTATTGTTGTCATGTGATGGGACAGCAGTAATCAGGCTGATAAGACAGCCGGGCGTGATAATAAAAACTCCTGTCTTGTTCACACAGACACACCTGAGCCTGAGGGGAGAAGAAGACACGCAAGCTGAGGGTTGCAGCTCCTGTTGACAGACGGCAGATAAATCATGTAGGTAATGAGATGCTGACAGTTTACTGACACACAACTACAGATCAAAGTCCAGAATCAACACCGGGAACAGGATACACTTCAAACTGCTAATCCTGCCCTCTAACTAGAACCTGACTATCAAGGATAAAGTTTTACTGTGTTTGCAGTTAAATTTAAGTTAAATTTAAATGAAAAATAACATGATGTAACTAGTTTTTTTTTAAATAAATAGGTGTGAATCAGCTGACTGTGGATGGGAGGCTCTACAGGCACATACTGAACTACATGTTTAAAGTTTCTTCACTTAAAACAGACAGAATAAAAAAAGTGATATCTGTCCTAAAACTATAGTAAAGGATATTTAAATCGGCATTGATCCAAAAAATCAAACATGAGCGCATTCTTGTTCAATCGATGTCTATTTAAAGTGATAATCGATTCTTCGCTTTGTGTTATTGTATGAAGCTTTGTAAAAGAGTTCAGGTTGGTTCCACAACTTGGCATTTATTCAAAAACATATTAAAATATGATTAAAGTTCCGGCAGCTTTTCCTCTTCCGCCAAATTCAGCAGCGATGAGCGGATCCGAACAAACAGAAGCTCCGTTCAAAAGTCCGTAAATTTAACGATTCACCACTTATAGGCAATTATAAACATTTTATATAAAAACATTTGATTTATTCTTAATCTATAGGCGTTGCTCTTTAGTTCGGCGCTCATTCAACAATAAAAAACGTTAACTGTTTTTCTTAAAAGTACAATTTCCTCTCAAACTCGTTAGCGACCACGTTAGATTCATTTACATTTCAGCGAAATCGATAACACCGGTACATTCGCGATATGTAGAGAATATCATAAACGCATGTGTACATATATATTTAAAAAACGTCTTCACTGATATTACAAACACAGCATTATAAATCGTAGAAAACACAGAGGAAACTTATCCGGGCAGGTGCTGAGCTAACTGCTGACGCTCTAGCTAAAGTTAGCATGTTAGCTCGCCCGTTCAGCCCGGTCAAGAGTAGTTAAACACGAGAAAGGATACTGAACACCGTCCGCTCCCAGGGCTCCAACATGTACAGCGCCGTCACCAGAAGATATTGATAATAAAACCACGATAACTGCTTCCAACAGTCACCCAGAGCCATGATCCCAACTTCTCAAACGACCACTTATTTTCTTTTCCCCCTTTCCTGTTTTTTTTCCTTTCTACGTAATTCCGCAGTGACGACGTATGACGTTTAATCAGGTTTTCATTTTTAGCCAATCGCAGCTCCGCGCGCCAGCGTAGCGCTATGACGCAATGACGCACACAGGGGAATTCCATCCATTCCATGCATGTTTCCCAACAAACATCCCGAATTTTAAAATGCCAGTATTTTCTTTCTTTTGTTCTTAAAAAAAAATCTGGAATAATAGATATATTTTTTTATAAAATAAATGTATTTTTTCAACAATGGTTTAAAATATTATTTTATTACTAAGTCAGTTATTCAGCCAACATGTTCAACTCTATAATTATTAATTTCATTTAATTGTTCATTTGTTCAACACCGTTTTCTTGTCTTCATGCTGTCTCCTCAGCTGTTAATTCACCTTTTAAAGGTTTTAAGAAAAAATTGCAATCACACTGTACTGTTAGATGTAACTGAAACATCTGTTGGGAAAAGTTGTTTTTATTTATTTACAAACTAAGAATTAAAAAAAAAAAAAAAAAAAGCCACTCTGTCAACTTTTTCGACAAGACATTATAAATATATCCTCTGCCTCATCATATTAGTCTACAGTTGTTGGAAAGAACGTTTTTATTTATTTTTAACTAACAAAGTCAAAGATATCTTTTAAAATGCTTCAGAGGTTTTATCCTTATTTGACTGAGCGAGCAGCTCAGAGAAACACCGCTACGTCTATTTTAAATCCAAAGTAGGCTGTAATATTCTCTCCTCTGATATCTCTGACTGTCATAAGACACCTCTAATATGAGTCACAGAGCTCTTTGCTTTAAAAGATGTTTTTCACATCAAAGTGTTCCCTCTCTATTTCCGTCGCTGCACTGATGGATTCATGTTTTCTATTAGTTTCAGCTCCTCTAATACGACTACCGACACTGAGAAACACGTCTTTTCGCTCTTTGGGAAAAGTTTTATGAATGAAACTCGCCCACAAACATTCAGCTCAACAATCAGGTGACATTTATCAGACTGAAACAGGTGATTTGAAACAGGTTTATGCAGCTGAGAAGGTTTGTTGACTCTGACATGACAATCAAACATCAACCTCAGACCTTTTTTATAAGCGTCTGATAAAACTGGCACAGTCAGATCTTTAACCACAAGAGAAAACAATCATTTAAATTACCTGCAGGGTGTAAAACATTTGCACAGAACTGTTTATTTATTCATCTGCAAGATAAATAAAAAGAAACTGCAGCAGAGGAAAGATCAAAAAGGTTTGTTTGAGATCATTTATGAACTGTTTTGAAGTTTATTTACATCTGTAAAATGTCCCGTTCAGTTCAAAACTTACATCACAATCCCTGAAAAAAAAAAAACTTTAAAGGATCTTTACAACAACAAAAAAAAGTTTATGTGTGAGATATTTTCTGTAACCCTCAAACATCAGCATCCAGTGTTGGTTGATTATGAGTAATGACGACCACAAAAGCACATATTTGGTGTCAAATTCTAGTTTTCTGCAGATATTTCTATAAAAATTTAAAGAGAGTCGACGTTCCACTTCTGTTTTTTTAAGTGAAATGATGCTCAGCTTGTTGCCGGAAGCATCGCTTTGTGTTTGGACGCCGATTCTGATGCGTAATCCCGCTGTGACCGACGCACTCGAGACTTCAGGCCGAGTATCCACTTCTCTGCCGCGGCCTCGTTCTTCTTCTGCAGCTTTTTAAAAAAGTGACTCAGACGTTACGAGTCGCAGACAAACTGATGGAAGAAGAAATAAAAAAACTAAACGTCCACGTCTGGTGGGCGTCAGCAGTGGCTGGCCAGGATGTTGAAAAAGTGGTAGACCTCGTCTTTGTCGAACACCGCCACCTCCGTGGAGCACTCGGAGCACTGCACCGGGTTGTAAACCTCGTCGGCGTCCATCCCCGCCGGCGTCGGGTCGGGGGTCGCGTCGTCGGTCTGCGTCTGCGTCTCCTTCTGTCCCTTCCTCCTCTTCCTGTTCCTCGGCTTCTTCTCCTTCTCCGTCTTGTAGCGCAACACCTCGTCCTTCATCACCGTGCAGTTCATGACGAACATGGCGCGGTACTGCGTCCGGTACTTTTCATGCCTGACAAACAAACACGAACACAAACAAGAAACACATTGATTAGGAGAGTTTGTTTTGATTGATTCTTCCATTCTGGAAAAAACAGACAAAATAATTTATGTCTCCTGTTATCAGACGAGTTGAACATCTTTGGACGGAGGCTCCTGTGTCTAGTCTGCTGGAAAATAAAGGACGTCAGATGAGTAGACATGAGTGATTGGATCTCAGTCCGTCCTCAAAGCATCTTGGGTGCGTTTACACCCGTATTTAGAGCCGTGCACTTGTGATCGGATGTTAATACCAGGTGTAAACGGGGCCGTAGAGTTTGAACTTCTCTGTCAGTCTGTTTTGTTTGTTCTTGACTGTTTATCTGTGACGGTCGACTTTTCACGCCGCCTTCAAAGTGGCCACCCACAACAACAAACACGTTTGATTTCTATCGTACGAACTCGTTCTGATCGAGGATAAACCAACCGATAGTCTTTTCTTCTCACAGCAGGTACGCAAGACTGGACATCTGTAGGACCGTTATGATTCAAGACGCCTCACGTAGTTGGTGTCATCTACTTCCTGTCTGGAAGGCTTCAGTCTGACACAAACCAGCGTTATTCACCGAGAGATGTGAGGAGACGACAGTCAGGAACCGAAGAGACCGACAAGAACTTAATGAACGCAAAGAGAAAAATATCTATTTTAGTTATCGATTATTTCCTCGACTGATGGATTAGTTGTTTGGTCTGTAAAATATTGATCAGTGTTTCCCAAAAGCCCAAGACGACGTCCTCAAATATGTAATTTAGTCCCGACAAACAGTCACAACCCAAATATATTCAGTTTACTGTCAAAGAGACTAAAAGAACCCAGAAAATATTCACATTTAAGAAGCTGAAATCAGAGAAACTGCACCTTAAAAAATGACTCAAAATAATTAATAGCTCATTAAAATAAACAGTGATTAATTTGATATTTGACAACTGATCCGATTTTGGCCTTCGTGGAACATTCAGCACGTTTATTCACAGAGAAAAGATGCAAAGATTTTAGATGTTAAGATTTTAACTGAAAGGAAAGAAGAGCGTCTGTTAATCATTTATCAGAGGATCCCTCGTCTTTAAGCTCCACTTGACCTCTCACCTCTGACAGTCCAGGCAGAGCGTCGTCATGCAGGCGGGACAGTTGAGGACGGCGTCGCTGCTCGGTAAACCCGTCTGCTGACGCCGCTGCGACCGAGACACCGCCGCCGCCGCCGGTCGTTTCCTGTTGTTATACCTGCACACAACAAGACAAGACAAGAAGACGCTGAGTGATTAACTGAGAGGAGACTCTGAGGATTCTTCTTCTACTGATGATCGGAGTCTTACTGTCTCCTCCTGGCGTCCACCCAGGCCTGGTCCCTGTCGTCCTCGTCGGGGTCGTACAGCAGCTCGTCGTTTGTCTGTACGGTGCGCTGTCTCCGCTTCCTGCCGGTGGAGCTGCCTGCAGACACGTTTAACGTTTAACACGATAAATAAATTAACGATGCGTCGCTGTTTACCGGTTGCGGCGCTGCTCTCTTACCTGGTGTGTCCTCGTCCTCCGAGTCGGAGTCGAAGTAGACTTTATCGTACATCAAAGGGTTCGGGAGGTCGGGACGGCCGCCGCCAACGCCTCCGTTGCCCTCGGTTACCGCTGCAGAGACACACAAACACGGATTTACAGCAGAGTAAACAAACACATCTGCAATAGTTCAGCTCCTAAGACAGAGTATAATTTAGCTTTATTTAATAGTTGTAAGGTGTATATGTTTGTGTTATTTTATATTTAATATTTAATACTTGGCTACCTAGTATCCATGGTAACGATGCAAGCTATAAAACCCATCACCATGGGAACAAATCAGACCAGGTGAGTGAGTGACTGTTGAATGGAAACCTGTAAATATTAATGTGTAGCTGATTTGAGAGGGAATTAATTACTAATCATAACAATATTAACCTTCAGAGTGATGATCTGCGTGAACTGATTCATCTGTATTAATAGTGTCTTTTATGTAATTTGTAATATAGTTTTTGATCCTGGTTAACGTCAGTCTGTCGGCCGTGTAATTTGTTATTTAACGGTTATTAAGCTTCATAACAGAAATCATTTATTAATATTGTAAGTTTCCTTTCATGATGATTTTATTTATATTAAGTTTTACTGAGACTTTTATCCTCCAGATCCTGAAGTGTTTGTAGCAATAAACATCTATGAATCTACATCAGAGCGTCTGAGTGTCTTCGTTGGAGTCGACTAACGTTTCTAACTGTCAGCCGTTAATCCACCATCATCATCATCATCACAACGCAGAGACTGCAGGCTGTCACTGTTAACATCCAGATAAAGGAAGCTTAACGGGGACGTTATAAACCGTGAGGCTGACTCGACTTCCTCACGCACTTCCAACGTTTCAAAGATTAAAATGATGGAGAACAAACATCAACAAGCTTTATTCTCTGCAAAGACGTGTTTATAAAAAAGACAGTTTGAGTTTGAATGAATCTCATATGTTGTTTTAACTCTTAACAATTGTTTTAATCTTTCTTTCCTGCACAAACAGAACCTGTGATCGTTGTTTTCACGCTGCAAAGATCGACTGACACTGAACATAAGCGTAAAAAACAAGAGGAAGAGAGAAAGGCAGCGTTCAAAAACCAGACGGCGCCACAGAGGCAGAAAATATGATCTGTGTGTTCTGCAGAGAGGAAGCAACATGTAAAATATAATCCAGTAACATCGAAACAAACTCACTACAGTTTTTAATCGTTTAACCTGCAGACAGACAAACAAAATGTCCAGAAAAAGCGACCTCGACGGAGATAAACCATTTAGACTTTATAGTGTTTTAATCCTCAGTGATTATAACGACTGTTGTTGAGATTTACTCTGATTTAATCTTCTGACTATAAAAAAATTAAATCACAATCTAGCCGGCAGTACAACAGGCAGATTATTGATTGATCAGGTGATAAATCAGCTGTTAAACAACGACTGATCTGGCAGAAATTCACTGTTACCCGCCGTCGACGGCCCCCAGGTTCCCTCCATGGTCCTGATGGTGGAGCTGAGCTCCGCCTCCATCTCCTTCTCGAACTCATCGCCGCTGGACGACTCGCTCTCCCCCGTCAGATACTCTCTGATCAGCTTCTTCTTCTGCTGCGGCGTCCCGTTCAGCAGCACGTCCAGCTCGTCCTCCGAGCTGAAACGCAGAGAGAGAGAAAAAAAACACATCGAGCTCAGAGATGTGGAAACGTGTGTCAACACTTTCTCACATCTGACAGACGAAGCAGCGACTTCATGAATCAATACTGAAAATATTTGTTGGTGATGAATGTATGAAGTGGTGCAAAATCTCAAAATATAATATTTGTGTTTGGAGGTTTTTGTCTTTGTGTCTGTATCTGTTCTCTCTCAGACTGTGCTCATTTATAATCAGGCTATCTGCTAAACAGCAGCGGTGGAAGAAGTATTCAAATCCTTTACTTAAGCAAAAGGAGAAATAACAGAATGTAAAAATGTTCTATTAGAAGTAAAAGTCCTGAATTTAAAATCCTACATAAGTATCAGCAGGTAAAAATACTCCATCAGTTCATAAGCAGCATTTAATTGTTTTTATTTGATGTTCAGGACTTTATCAGAGTCACAAGATGAATCTGAGCGACTGTAATTTGATCATCTGTGTAGAAAAGAATAAAAAATAAAGTTCTGATAAGTTTGATTCTTCTCCCAGAACTTTTCTCTCATCTTTGGGTTTTTTTTTTGTCTGAAATGAAGTTTAGAGGAGCAGACATGACAAGGAGACACAACTACACACAGCACAGATTTGTGTGAAATCTGCTTTAATCTTAAATAATGCAGCATAATTAAGAGTTTATCTTATTTCAAGTCAAATCTTCATCTGTAAAGTATCTATAGCTTTCAAATAAATGTAGTGAAGTAGAAAGTACAATATTTCCCACTGAGATGTAGTGGAGTGGAAGTAGAAAGTAGCATCACATGGAAAATCTCAGGTACTTAAGTACAGTACCTAAATGTACTTTGTTACTTTGCACCACTGCGGCTAAAATATTTAAACTGGATACTAAAGACAACATCAGCAGTAAAATAAAATAGCCACCAACATCTAACAGATCTGCCGTCAGTTGTTCAGTTTATAATATTTAAATAAAATCGACTCGTTCTCGTCTGTTCCAGTTTGTTTACATGTTAGCATTCAGCTAGTTAGCCTCATGCTGCTAAAGCTACCGCGTTTTTTTTAGCTAGCTGTTTTGTTTAATTCTCACCTGCTGGAGGCTCTCTCCTCGTCGCTCGGCTCCTCGATTTCATAAGAGTCAAACTCTTGTGTTTTATGCAGTTTGTTCATTTTCACTGTTTCACAAAGTTCAATTACAACAACACGAGCCGCTAGCGAGTTAGCACCATTAGCGCGACCCCGCGGTTCTTCTTCTACTGCAGATTTGATTGCACGGAAGTGCGTAAACATCGAAAGGAAACTCTACCGCCACCTGCTGGTGTGGAGCGAGCCGAGCGCTATGGTTTAAAGAAATTAAATTAAATATATTTGTCAATCTTATCAACAATATTTCTTTAAAAAAATGTTTTTATAGATTCTGTAGAATAATAAAATGTTTTCAGTTACTTTATATCATATTTGGTAGAAACTGCAGAATTCATTCTGATATTTTCCCAAAACACTCAGATTTGATCAAATAATCAGCTTAAAGTTTGGATATTTTTATACAGTATTTGGTTTGAAGGTTGCCAGAAATAAGAAAACATTTGATAAAATAGGGATCAAAAGTTGTAATTACATTTTTGATTAAATTTTATTAAAATGTGACATTTCTCAATGTAATTTACACTTTTAATATCATTTTTATTATATTTAATTTATAATATATTATATATTTAATATATTTTGTCTTTTTTCTATACTCTGCACTGTTGTTTTTTCAATATCTCAGTTAAAATGAAAAATGAAAAAAGATAATAAGATTAAGAAAAATAAAGCACAAGATTAAGATGAATTTAGAAATAAAATTTAATAAAAAAACATTGATTTTTACATACCAAAATAAATCTCCTCATTAGTTTCAAAGCAACAATAAGTCGATTAATACATTAATCAATCAACAGTAGATGACTTGATTATCAGAATAGTTGTCAGTTAATCATTTTAGTGGCTGAGTTCTACTTTTTAGTTGATCAGCATTCATTATTTTGCCAACTTCTACCTGCATAAATCATAATTATCTAGTGGCTTTGTTGAAGATGCAAACACATCTTCAGTATTTTTCTTTCCCTGCTGATGAAACAAAGCACTGATTTATTTATTATTATCCTGAGACGCAGATTAGTGGGAAATACATGAACTATAAAATGCCAACCACGAAACCACCCGCTGACCTTTCACCTTTATTCACAGCAGGGACGCTGAGACCTGAAACATCTCTGCAGACTGCTGCTGCCGCTCCGGCGAGTCGCCGCTAGATGGCGCCAAAAGACAAGAGATGCTGTTCCTGAAATCTCTGCTTCCACCTGTCAAAGGTCACAGAAGGCCGAGGACGTGAGGAATGAAATAAGGAACGAAAAGCAAACGATTATTGAATGTACGATGTAAATTCCCGTCATGTCATGTTGACCTCTGACCTCAGTGTGAAAGCAGAGGAGGGAGATTATTACTCTACTTCTCTTTTTTATATATATATTTTGCTTCTCTGCTGTGCTGCATCATATATCTTATGTACTTTTTTTTGCTATTTTAATGACATATTTTCCCTCATTATTATTTTTTACTGCTTAAGATACAATATTTACTTTTATTTTTATTTATTATTTTCACTTTTTTATCGTGTAAGGAGACAAAACGATAAAGAATCTTGATGTTTGAAGACTTTTATATTTTATTTAACTCTTTAAATTTCTATTTAAATGTCTTTTTTTAAAATAATGTCTTGTGTTTCTTTTACATCTTGTCTTATATCTTACATAAACTGACACTAAAATATTTAAGGAAAAGAAAAATGAAACATGATCTTGAGATCTTCTTTTAGAATTAATTAATTCTTCTTGTTTATCACCAGAGATTATTATTTTCTATTATAATCGTGTTTTCTCTCGCTTCTATGTGTAAAAATGATTCTGATTGACGTTTCAGTAAATTAAATGTAGTTTTCTATAAACTGTTTTTTTTTTTTTTTAACTGTCAGTGATGTTCCTGCATGTTTTAGTGTTTTAATGACACAGTTGTACTCTCTTCTCATCGTTCACATCTTCCTGTTTTAATGTTCAATTTTAGCTTTTTAAAAATATTACATCTTATTCTACTGTTTGAAAATCCTGCTTACATGAATCTTTAACATATTTCCTCCTGCGTTAACTATCTTAAATGAATTATCTTTAATTTCTGCTTCGTTCCTGTCAGTTTTTTTACCTTTTTTAAGACTCTAAAAACAATTTAAATGTAAGAATCTGAGAAGGAAACATTTAGTTTAGTTAACCTTCTTGCAGCTGGTGTGTTTATGACGTGTGAAACGTGATAACAGGATTTGAATAAAAGGTCACAAGCTAAAAAAAAAAGTAGTTTATCGTTGATGTAGACTGAATGTATCTGACTTATATTAAAGTACAGATATATTTTACTGCATCTGACCATTGCTCTTCTTCTCTGATTCAGTTTATCTATTATTATTTTATATATATAAAGACTTTTACACTCATTTTATAGTTTTTGTGAGTGATTCAACATTATTTCAAGGCGGTGAATGTCTGCTTTTTAAAGTTAAATCAGCATCTCTTCAAAAAATAAACACAACAAGCTTCACGTCATGAATTTCAGTGACATTATGGAGATAAAAGATCAGACTTTGTTGCTGTAAACTGCTGTAAGTTGGTGTAAAAGATGAGCTGTACTCTGGATGCTCAGCAGAAAAAAACCTCCAGTTCAGACCAAGCGGCAGGTCACTAACTGGCCGATTCATCGTTTAACTGGTATGAACTGGTTTCTGACCTTTATCTGTGTGTGTGTGTGTGGGGCCTGAAGCATGATCTGACCGATACGGGATCAATATATGGAACTAAACATATGTGGTTTCGCTGCATCGCTACACATCTTCTATTGTATTACTCATGAACAAAAGGAGAAAGAAAAATCGCCGTAACTGATATCAAAGAGGGCAAAACACAACTACATCATGAAAAAAATCTCCTCTGTCTGCAGGTTTTTCCTTTTCCATGCTGCCTAAAACTCATCCATGATGAAGCAGAGCAGCTGAGCAGCTATTGATCAGTGAGAAGTGATCAGTAGTGACCAAGCGGCAACCTCGGGGGCCAAAGTGCCAAAAGCTGCAGTTCCTCTAACGGCCACTAGAGGCCCCAAAAGCGAGTCATTTCCTCACAGACCTCCAACTTTACAGCAGAAATAAACATGTTTACAGCAGAAATAAACATGTTTACAGCAGAAATGAACATGTTTACAGCAGAAATGAACACGTTTACAGCCTGCTACAAACAACGGTTTTGGTCTCTAAAGCGATTTTCGATTGGCTAGGAGTTAGGTAGCGTCACGCACTGCCGAGATGGCGACGGCTAGAGCGGCTAATTTTGAGCCTATACTGATTATAGATGATAATCAGTATATAAAGCTGCTACAGGCGGATAGTTCCTGTCTTTACTTTAATTGTCAGACAGTAAAAACACTTTTAATGGACGTACTTTTACACTGCAGCCTGTTTCACAACTGCTGGATGAGGCGCTCTCGTTCAGTATTGGACCAATGTTTGTCTCCATTTAGACCCAATAGGATGGGGAAATAGGGTCCAGGTTGAACGCACAACATGTAATTTCAGCCGCTCAGCGTCTCAATCAAAACAATAACAACAGACGGAGTGTGATGACGGTGTGAAGCAGCAAGGGATGATGGGAGTTGTTGTCTTGGTTGTTAAACAAGCAGCTTCAGTGGGATAGGATTACTCCAGTGTTGATGGTTCAGGATGTTTTTACCCGCAGAGGTCTCCTCCTCTCCAGAACAAACGGACCCGCTGATTACAGGTAAAAACACTGAATAAAGCAGTTTCACCTAAAAAAATCAGTGTTTCTCCACCATGTTGGGCGAGCAGCGGACTTCCTGGAGGGGCTGTTAGCCGAGCTGCTGCTAACGTTTGCCCAGTTTATTTCTCTGATAACTTAAGATCCAGACGTCCAATGACTAAAATCCTTCTTGCGGCTAAAAGATCAAGTTAAAAACCAGCTAAATTTATCATGAAAATGTGGCTTCAAACTGAATAAAAGTCCATTTCTGTCACGCCGTGGTGAAGTTTAGTTGGGGGTTTTTGTCCTGTCTCCATGTTTTGTCTTGCTGTTTTTTTTGAAAGTTATTCCTCCTTGTCATCGCCATCGTATTTACAGAGCACATTTAAAAAAAAAAAAAAAAACAGCAAATGATGAGTGAATTACAATCAATTACAATAAGTCCGACTGTGACAAACGTCCGATCACTCCTGGATTTGAACCGGCAGCGAGGGATGAAGGTCTGGAGGTGGAATCCGTTATTTTCAGCTCTCCACTCTGCTAATTTTCTGCACTTGCAAGACGTTCAGACATCACAGTTTTCACTGATATATTTTTAGATTTCTATTTTTCCAAACACTTTAGCACTCTTCACTGGCAACTGTAGAAGAACCTCCTGGGAATCACCAGAATACAAGATGAGGAGATATATAACTAAATACATTTATATAAATACTGTAGTTCAGTGCAGTTTAGAGGTTCTTGTACTTTACTTTATACTTTCCACTCCACAACATTTATTTGACAGCTTTAGTTATTTTTCAGATGAAGATTTGACACAATGGATAATATAACAAGCTTTTAAAATACAACACATTGTTAAAGATGAAACCAGTGGTTTCCAACCTTTTTGGCTTTTGATGTCTTACAAAAAGCAGTGTGTAGTCGGGGTCACATTTCACATGTCTATGAGTTGTTAACAGCTCCACCAAATAGTGATTTTTCCCTCCAAACTTCTCACATGCTTTCATTTCAATAAATGTTCAAATGATCCAATATTTCAGTAAAAATCAAAGATTAAACTGAAAACAGATTTGTGTATCAGAACTTTGTTTTTTCTTCTTTCCTCTCCCATTAATCATCTCACGACCCCTCAGATTTATCTGCTGACCCTATGGAGGGGCCCCGACCCCTAGGTTGGGAACCAGTGGACTAAACTAGCTAACTGTATATAAAGTAGTGTAAACTAGCTCCACCTCCAGCAGCTACAACAGTAACATGCACACAGCAGCTTCACTCCTGAATCCTGCAGCTTGTTTCCACTCAGATCCAGCTCTCTCAGATGGGAGGGGTTGGACTTCAGAGCTGAGGCCAGAGAAGCACAGCTGATCTCTGACAAACTGCAGTCACCAAATGTCAATAAAGAATAAATTATGCAGATAAAATGTAATTTTTAGTCCAACTATGTCCTCATCAATGAACTTTTCCCTAAAATGAGCAGAGTGACTTTGTCATTGTGTTATTGTGGATCATCATAATGTCAGCCTTTTACTGTCAAGTCTCTACGTGGAGGATCAATGTGAAATCAGACATCTTGGACTAGAACTTTGTAGCAGAACTTTGTTTTTTCTTCTTTTCTCTCCCATTAATTATCTCACGACCCCTCAGATTTATCTGCTGACCCTTTGGATGGGCCCCGACCCCTAGGTTGGGAACCAGTGGACTAAACCAGCTAACTGATGCTTCAGTATTAATAATCTAATGATGTCATATATAATAATACATCAGTCAGAGGGACCAAACCACTGCTTTTACTGCAATACTTTGACTACATCAAGCTCATCATACTATTATCATCAGTGTTCTACCTGCATTAAAATTAATGTCTTAACATTTGTACGTGGCTTCCTGTGCCTCTGTTTGGTGTTTGTGTGTTTACTTCTTCGTCTGTTTTTGTTTGTCTGTCGTGTGTGTGCTGTTTGTTTTGTGTCTTTTCCGCAGAGTTTGTCCTTTAACGTGTCTTTCTGTTGTGTGACTGTGTGTGTTTGTGAGCTGCTGGGTGACATTTTCCATTCCAGGTGTGACATCTCGCTCCCCCCTGACAGCAGCCTCTTCTCCGACACACACACTAAACAACTCCTCTTTGATTTTACCTGCCTCCCACACACACACACACACACACCTTACCGTCCACCTCTGTCTCAGCTCTGCCGCTCGACAAGCTAATTTAGCCAATTACACACAGGTGTGATGCTAATTTCCCCGCGCTGGCAGCCAGCTCCTGGAGGAGGTAAAAATAACATAATTACACCCATCTGTCCCCCTGCAGGCAGACGGGCTCTCCCACTGGGTGTCAGCTCCACCGCCACCACAAAACACACACACACACACACACACACACTGCTGGCTTTGATAATGGATGAGAAGACAATGGACAGTTTGTGTGTGTGTGTGTGTATGTGTGTGTGTGTGTGTGGAGGAATCCAGGCTGCAGCCACAGTTGCTTTTTCTTGTCTTTTGTTTGAAGTGTTCAATGGATTTCCAAGCGATACGCAGCAATTTCTTGCGAAGAAAAAGAAAAACTAAGACTTTCGTTGCGGCGGGATAATTATGTGAGGCTGTTTTTCCAAAGGCGATGGGGGTCGGATGTGTCGGTGTGTGTGTGTGTGTGTGAGAGAGAGAGAGGAGAAGGAGGGAGGAGGAGGATTTTTCCAGAGTTGAAGACACAAAACGTAACATGGTCAGAGCAGAAAGAGGCCGTCAGAAAGAAACATTTAAATAAGGCATCACAAAGGATGTTGACTTACTTTTTAATTACGTGTTGCAGAGACTGTCAACTCTGTTAGTAACACACATTAAAAACAGAGTCAACTACCATGGCATGAGGCAGTCAGGAGCCCAGATGAAGATTAAAACCTTCATAATGACTTTACAATGGAAGTGATGGAGAACTAAATCTTACTTCTGTGCAAAAAAATGTATTTAAAAAGTTTATGTGAAGCTTCAGAAACGTCCAAATGAGTCAAATCCAGTAGATATCTTTCAACGTTACAGTCTTTTTAGTAGCAAAGTCCCTCTTTTTGTTTCTATACTTCCACCTGCAGCTCAACAGGGAAACACAAAGAGGAGAATTTGATGCTAAAAAGACTGTAAATGTGTCAGATATCCACTTGATATGACTAAACTCAGACTGCTGAAGCTGAACAGAAGCTTCACACACACTTTAAATGACTGTGTGGACATTTGAAGGAGATCTTTTAATCTCCAGTATGAACAGGAGGAATGATTACAGCGAGGGAAAGCTCTTCCACTGCTCATATGGACACCTGACTGCTGGTTTAAGTCTATCGTAAAGATGTTTATACCACAGAGCCACAAAATCCACCAGACTGGACCTTTGTTGCATGATGTGTTTGGTTTGTCCGTTCTGGGCTACTGTAGAAACATGGCGAAGCTTTGTGTAAGAGGACCTGCTCCCTCTGTAGATATAAAGGCTCATTCTAAGGTAACGAAAACACGGCACTTCTTATTATACGTTAATTAAAACATACTTGGGAATATTATATTCCATTTCTGCAGAGTCTATTCTGCTAGATGCCACTAAATTCTACACACTGCACCTTTAACTTAATATGTTGATCCTGTCAGCAAACAGTTGTTCATTTCCACATTGATAACGTCAATAATCACATGTGGAGTTCCTCAGGGTTCTATTCTCGGTCCTTTATAGTTTCAATCTGGTTAAACGTGCTTGAAATGATGGTTTTTGTCCACTTGTTTTCAGCAGAATAGTCTGTAAAAACTACTTCTAACATATTATCAGCTTATAAAGTAACTGTTTGCTAACATGTTGATGCTATGAGAGCCGCTGGGAGTGAACCAGAACAGTCAAAGTTGCAGCCGGACAGATAAACAATGAGCTGAAACTCAACTATAAAGCTCCGTAAAGCTGTAAAGGAGCTGCAGGTTCATCACTATGAGCCAATAACACATCACACACTGACAGATCGGACTGTGGAGTTGTGAAAACATAAAGATTATAGACACTTTAAGTAAAAGTTTTACTTGTAGCAGGGTATTTCTACACTGTGCTACTTTTACTCGCCGCTACGTAGCACTCAAACTTCCCAGCACAGGTCCAAACAGTGAAGGAGTCGCAGCCGATCACTCAACAAAACAACATATTTGTCTCAGTCGACAGCATCACCTCCTCATCTACTGCCTGCTCTGCACGCCGCATGTGGAAACAAGCTCCGCACACTGACAAACACACGAGAAACAAACACGAGCTGGAGAGACGCAGAAGGACTGATCATCATCCGGGCGGCGTACAGATCGTCTTACACGTCACCTTATTGGACCCGAGTGTCTCCGGATCTAAATACAGTTAGAGAGGATTTCATTATTGAGACTTCTGCTGTCATGTAGACATGTGAAATGCGTCTCAGTGGCCTTCCCACCCTGCCAAGAAAAATAAATTGGTCCTCGCACATAACCTCCTTATCTACATTCCTGCCGTCACATAGTCCCTGTTTCCTACGGAGCGTGTGTGATGACTCCGTCCGTACAAGGTTGTATTATTCTACATTCTCACATAGATGGATCTGTCAGTCTATCTGTCACACAGCGACGTGCTCCGGAGCCCCGCTGAGACCCATCACACTCTGAAGAAAAAAGGTACAGCGACAACCTGGAGAGAGGGTCTGCTGCATGAAGACCCGACCGAAACACGACAGGAAATCAGAAAGACACATGATAATAATATATTTTAAAAACCAGGGATGTTTTATAACCCTTTAGGAGACAGAACAGAAAGTATCTGTTAACCAGGTGTTTCATGTAAGAAATGGGATTAAATGGAAGGAATGTAATGAAATATAAACAAAAGATTTGGGGAGCAACTTACAGTTTTGTGAGTAAATTGTCAGGAAATAATGAAAAATGTCTGTTTATTATTTTTCAGAGCCAATGTTTACATCTTCAAATGTCTTGTTTTGTCCGATCAACCATCCAAAATCTGAAGATATTTAATTTACTATCATATATATAACAGAAAAGGTTAAAATCCAACCGTTGATGAAGCTGCAATCAACAAATGTTTGGTGTTTTTACCTAAAAAAAAAAGGATTATTTGATTATCAAAAAAGAGGCAAAAAAACACAATACAACAATAAAACATGTTTCTGTCCTGATATCAGTATTCTCCATTCAACCATCTCCTAAAAATAGTTACCACATTAAAAGAAATACAGTATTTTATTTTTAAAAAATTACAGATTTGATATGTACACAGATATTCACACATATACAAACTTTTTCCTACATTTAAAGAGATTCTAAAAGTTTGTACAAAGACCTAAAAATGATAAAAGACAAGATAAAACAGAATTACATTAATAAAAAATAATGAGGGATGTTCATTTACAGCTATTTTTAATTAGACAGTAGGTCTTGTAGGAATGTTATGCCGCCTCAGGATTGTTGTTGTTTGTTGTTTAAACAACATAATGAACATTTATAATGAAAATACATATTTTATGGTTCTGTCTAAACTCACTTAAGTTATGATTGTGGGTTTCTTGATGTAGTAAAAAGACAAGATGTGCTTATTTTTCCAATACTTAACCAAAATCACCGTCTTAAACCTGCAATCACTCATTTTTTTGCAACAAGCCGATAACACAATACTGACATGTTTTCACCTTTTTAAAGTTGATGTGTTGAACTTGTCAGCAAACGTTGCAGTTACAGACCAACGTTATCCTCTCATTGATAACGTCATTAATCACATGTGGAGTTCCTCAGGGTTCTATTCTCGGTCCTTTATAGTTTCAATCTGGTTAAACCTGCTTGAAATTATGGTTTTTCGTCCACTTGTTTTCAGCAGAATAGTCTGTAAAAACTACTTCTAACATATTATCAGCTTATAAAGTTAGCAAACAGTTGCTTATTTCCACATCCAGCAGTTACGGAGCAACATTATCGTTCATGTGGAGTTGTGTTTCCATCTTTTAGCGGTTTTTGCTCTCTACTAACACATTTGACCCAGTGTTAAATATAAAAAAAGATCAATTATATCAGCTTAAACTGATAGTTTTAGCCTTTTAACATCCACTGGGTCACCAATGCCCCATTTAAGCCAGTTGTGAGCAGCTTAGCATCACACAGTAATACGTTTTTGAGAGATTCAGGGTCATCAGTGACACCACAAACTAAAAACTCCCTATAGATCCGATAAGGTTCGGTGTAGAGGTCTGGAATTTTATACAGGTGTGGTTGAGAAGGTGTAGAAGGTATGTGGTGATTTACATATTTCTGGCATAAAACATTTCCTAATTATTGTTATTCAAATATGACTCATTATAGACGAGAACCAAAAACATGTTTTAACTGATGTAGTTTTGGTTGTATTTCAACCACATGCTAAACAAGCACATTTCCAGAAACTATAAGATATAACCTTTAAAATGAAGCTTAATATATGTATTTTGGCCTCACAGTTCCTCTGTTATAAGCTTTTAAAAAATAAAAATAGGCAAAAAATCCCAAGAAAGGGTGGATGTTTAGAGGCCAAACCAACAACATGCATGACACAGGACATGAGCATGTGCTGACAGGATGCTTTCAGATCAGAAAAGGCTTGTTTGAATCAATCTGGAGGACACTTACAAGTTTAATTTGTTGTTTAAATCGCAGGACTGTTGACTTAAATCGTAAGTATTTGGTTCACAAGGTGTACCAAACTGAAAGACATTAACAGAAAGGCTCTGCGTGTCTCTGTGCAGCTGTTCTGGTTGGTATTTTCTACCTCTGCTTCCAGACTGAACCTCCAGGTAACCCCGCTGCTGTCAGAGTGTGGGCTCTACCTGTTGGCCTGTGCTGCAAACACAGGAGACGGCCGAGCTTCATTATCTTCTGCCACCTCAGATGAGCTGCACTCGCCCGTCACCCCTGAAAGTCCCTCTCTGTCTCTCTCTTTCTCCTTTTTTCTCTCTCTCTCCATGTAAAAAGTGTGGAGACTTGATTATCGGCCCATGTCAGCGAGCTGTGATCCGGTGGAACCCACTGACGAGATTGAAACACACACACACACACACACACTCTCCATGAAGTCAAATTAAATGACCCTTGTTATTTCCTCACACTCTCAATGTTCCTTTGACACTGGGGAATATACCAGCATATACTGTGTGTGTGTGTGTGTGCGCGTTCTCTCTCCATCCTCCTTCCTTCTCCTCCTCCTCCTCATCTCTCCCTCATGGTTCACATTACAGCAGGAAAACAAAGATTGTTTGTCGGCTGCAGTGCTGGTGTTGCAGTACATTGCTTCTTGTCCGGTCGTGGTAACGCAGCGGTGCGTTAGCTAGTACACAATCCTAATAAAAATCTGACCTGGAACGATTAGCCGACAGAAAAATGGCATCTGCTATAGTTGATTAATCATCCCAGTCATTTTTAAATATGGCACACTCTCCACTCTGAGGACAATCTCACAGGTTTCATTGAAAGTTGCAGGTCTTTAGGGTGACCTTTCATATTGGGGCGGTGACATGTAGTTCACTGCAGAGGAGAAGCGTTAAGGCGTATCCATGACGACATGTAAGGCGCTGTAAGTTTGTTACCGTGCATTTAGAAATCCCCAGACATCAGCAGGTGGCGCTCTCTGATTGTCTGGAATCGGGAGACTAGACTATTTTAAGGCGACGCAAAAACAAGGCAAGGCTAAACAATGAAACATGGACATGAAACAAAATGAACCGACAAGGACAGAACAGAAAACCAGGACTTAAATACACAGACAGAACTGACGAGGGGATGGAGGAACAGGTGGATACACTCAGGGTAATCAGACACATGAGGAATAGCAAATGACCTGAAACGAGGGGAGTAACTTTTCAAAATAAAACAGGAAATGACGAGACAAAACATGGAGGCAGGACAAAAACCCCAACTAAACCTCACCACGGCGTGACTGACAAGACACACAAGACCCCCAGAGACGCATTAACAATCATCTTATGGACTAAACGGTTAATGGATCAACTGAGCTAATTAATAAACAATAAAAAACAGGCCGTTTTAGCTCCTGTCTCTTTAAGGCCCCGCCTCCTGGTGAGTCCCGCTCTGTTCTGATTGGTCAGCTTTCAGGAAGGCTACGTAAACAAACTATAACAGCAGGATTTCACTACTTTTTCTCGAATCGAAACGTCAACTTCTAAAAATCCATCCGTAGCATGTTGGCGCTGAAACAAGAGAGAGGACGACGTGAACGTATGGAAACACCTTAGCAACCGCCTTAGCAACAGAGGGATTTTGAACAAACTGGAAGTTCTGGTTGGCTTGTTTGTCCGACTCACTTCTCGCATTACTGATATGAAATTATTTGACATTCCTGCCCGTAACTAAATAAACTAAAGCGCCCATCTTCCATGTAAACACACACATAAACATCTCTCTATTTCATATTTCCCATTCACTGGCGTCTATAGATTCAACCTTTTGTCGTTTTTTATCTCTCTCTTTCTCCGTTTCCTCCAAACCAGCCAATCGCTCGGCTCGGATTAGCATGTGTGAGAGTGAGCGAGCGAGTAAGAGAGAGAGAGAGAGAGAGAGAGAGATATCGAGAGGAAGAGCGAATGAAAGAAGGGCCAAAAGAAAAGAGAGAAAGAGAGGAGAGGAGGCGACGGAGAGACAAAAGTCCAGCTGTGAGATGAACGTAGGACGAATGGAGGAAGAATAAAACGGATCTTATCTTTCGGGGAGAGAAACTTCCACAGCGAGGCCCGGCTTATTACCATGTAAATCACACACACACACACACACACACACACACACACACATTCAGCCTGATGTTGCACAAACACAAACCGCACCAACACACACTCCTTTGACTGTGTCGGATTTTTTTTTTTGAATGAAGTTGGCTCCTGCTTGGTATTTTGATGAACTTGGTTATGTATTGGGTGATGGAAATTAAAGTTAATTGCTTATTGGTATTTTAATTAAGTTTCTTTCTCCGTGGGTGTTTGAGTGATTTTTTTTGGAGTATTTATTGGTATTTTAATGAAGTATTATTTGGCTGCAGACTCAGTGGGAGAGCAGCTGAACAGGCATACACACAGCAGGTGGCCCAAACACACACACACACATGTAGAGGCATACACTGTCATACAAGCATAGCAGCACACACACACACACGATGAGATATTAACACACAGATGTAGTCGTACTGCACTATTTATATGACTGGTTGAAATCTAATCATGTAACTATCAATATCAAGGAAACAGAACATGAAATCTGTAGTTATGTCTGACCCCATTCCAACATTAAAAATCACAAACACTCGATTTACACTAAGGCTGCAGTCTGCTGGTCGACTAGTCAATTAGTTGGTCGATATGCTCTCGTCTGACTAAATTCTGATTGGTCAAATAATCTCTGTGTTACTTTCATAAGGAGAAAAGTGCTACATCGGCAGCTTCCCGGGATTAATCCATTATTTCAAAACACCCCCACTGTTTTCAGCTCTTTGGACTCTTCCAAACTAACGGAGACTTCTGGGTCTAACTGTTCTCAACGGTTACTGAGCGTTTACTAAACGTACTGAACGTTTACTGAATCAGTGTTTCTCCTACAATTATATCAACGAGAACCCGCCAGGACAAAAAAAATATGTTTTAATGCCAGAATTAACAACAAATATCCATCATTCAGAAATATTTAGTGTTTGGGAGTCTATGCAGCTGTTCAGGACGTGAGTGAACCTCTGTGTCGTCGCCTGGGAAACGAGCGTAACTCTGTTAAGTAATACGGCATTGCGTAGTATGTTTGCGTAGCGAGTTGGACACAGAGAAAGTGACGGTGGATACGAGTGGAGCAGAGGAAAAGGTTAGCGGTAAGTTGTCACGTCTGTTGTTTCTCCAAGTGCTGGAAAAGTGAAGGGAGTTAGCTCCAAAGTTAGCAACGATGGGTTAGCCTAGCCTGAAGACGCTAAACAGAGAAATGCGTAGCTGCTGAGTTCACTGTTTATGTACAATTTTAGTCGGCCAAGATTTTCTTTGGTTGACTACAGCCCTAATTTACATCTCACCTATCGACATTCATTCATGATTTAACGAAGAACCATAAATTGCGTGTTCATAACGAGATCAGACCATATCTCAGACACACACACATCTACACGCAGTCATCCTTTCAACAACATCCTGCTGTCTCCCAGTTTGTAGCAGCGAGACCAGACGACAGAGCTTATTAGATCCGTGTCAGCCCTCTTAATGCCCTGACCTTTCAGAGCTACATGAATAATCTAACATCATTAAATTTGACTTTCAGATCCAAAATAATAACTCAACACTCGCTGCTCTATTTCCAAGACACCGTCACTAGATCAAATTCACATTCAACTGCGGTCAGAGATCATTTTTTTTTCTCCACACATCTGTATTATATAAGAGAAATAATCTATATTACACACTTCAAACAGGCATATAAACACACCTGCAGCCGCTGATCCACTTTAACCATCTCACTCCACTCTGTAGTGTCTGTGCAGCTGTTTGTTTTATGTTGTTTATGTTTATATTAAAATGTGTTTTTATGTCAACAGGAACCTGCTGTTTTAACTGGGCAGTTTAAATGCAACTGTAATGTTGCTTTGAATCTTTTCCTGCATAATAATAAATGGAATTCATTAAATAAATGAACTAATTTTAATTACATTTCACATTACATGCAAATAAACAACACACTGGATTTTTGTTTCATACATCATACTCATTTTATTTTACAGTTTGGCAGCACATTAGTTTCTATTTGTAGCACATTTGGTTAATTTTTGCACAGTCATTGGTTTAAGTTCTAAGTTCAGTAGGCTGCTGCTCCTGGAAGGACATGCGGCCGGGATCAGGCAAAGGATGTGCACCAGGAAGTGGAAGGATTAAATACAGGAAGTGGCCAATTGGGTCATACCAAGTCCTGCTGCCTCATAGGGATGGACTGTTTATTTCAAATTTAGTTATATTGTTTTCTCTTTATTGAATGTTTAGTTGGGTATTTTTGGTTCAGTTAACCTGTTTTTTTGGGGGGAATTATGTTGTTTATTGCTTAGTTAGTAGTGTTTAGTGATTAGCCTTGTACATTTCTGCAAATAAAGGCGCGTTTGTTTTAATGTTCGACAAGAACTTTTTTTTTAAGAAGATTTATGCAGTTTCCCAATTGTGTTTACTGCAACAGTTATCTTAAATTTCATTTCATGTGGCATTAAAAAGTACCTTAAGTTGTAGGAACCTTGAATAACTCATAAGCGAAACATTAAGACACAAACGACGCCCTCTTTTTCTATCGTAGTAACGTAGACGACGAGCTACGACCTAATTTTCAACCAAACAAATCATCCACAGAGCTTCAATATCATCACTCTTATATGGCGTAATGGCCCCAAAATCACATCAGATGTGCTTCAGCATAATTTTGGGGGATTTAAATATTCAATAACGTCACTCTTACACAGTGTAGCGTCCACAACGTTACATTAACAATGAAAATATCATTCTTCTCTTTATTTTATTGAAGACGCAGAGCAGCCAGATGTTCAGCAGCAGTAGATAAGTAGATAAAAAACAAAGTTTAATCATCTTAAAATCCTTAAAATAACATCTCCTCCTTCTAACGCTCTGTAAATATTGTTCATTTCAAAGATCTAACTGCCACCAGGTGTCTCCGTCTTCACTGTGAAGTCTGTTCTTAGTGTTTGGGAACTGTATTTGTGTGTAAATTGAACGATAGAAACTCTGACAGCCAATCAAAATCCATCCTCTAAACCGTACAGCACCACAAAATCTCCACCTAGCCTGAAATTTCCAGTCAAACTTTTGAAAAGTATAGCAGAGGAATGTGTGTCGTTGGTATACACACCTCTTTTAAACCTCTCACAGGCTTTCTGCTGGGTGAGAATAATCTTACAGTCTTGTTTTAATAAATTAATTTTCTCTGATGAAACAAACTGAAAGAGAAACTTCCTGAGCTTTCAACAAACAGGAAGTTCAAACACTTCATGTGACTTTACGTGTTACGTTGACATTGATCCGAAGAGGGAATTGAACCCTCAACCCCCCGGCGGCATCAGTGCTTTGTTTTTACTCTCCGGTGCAGCGCTGGTGAGCAGATGCTGTCTGACAGCCTGCGAGGAAAACACGTCTACAGCTGCTAGTTTGGTGTCACATGTTGTTCCAGGCAGCGGCGACGGCTGATTTGAGGCGGCGTGTTTGGTTTCAACACAGTAAGCGTCGCTCCCGGCTGTAAAGGAAGTGGACTGAACTGAATCTACTTTAAATATTCCTATCTCACTGTCAGACTGCAGACTGTCTGCATTGGCTCCTTTCTTACTGCAGCTGACCAATCACGTGCATGATGTCAGAGTGAATGACCAGATCATTGGTTTAGGAGGATACTGAGGCTCGTAAAGCAGGAAGTGCAGTACCAGCATGTGGATGTACTCGGCAGCAAATTGCTCGTTACGTTACTTTCGTTACACGCTGCGTCTTTTATATTTAAGACATGTAGAATCAGAAATGTTTTGTGGTTTAACAAGTAGGCAGGAGACAAATGTGGAAGGATTTACCGACCGTTGGACAGCTAGTGTTAGCGTAGCCTCCATGGATGTATAAAGAGAGCTGGCTACAGGAACAGCACCAAGCTTTGTAGCATAGTGGCCGAACCGTGTAATTACAACAGTCATGTGATGCACACTGGACTTTTCCCCCCACAGACTTACACGACTAGTGCGCTCGCTCTAGGTACTTTTATATTTTGCCTCATGTGCCACTGAGCAACTTTCATAGCCTGCGACGCCGTATCCGGTTCTCTTTATACATCCGTGTCCCGACCATAGCTGCGTCAGGTGACTCCTCAGTGTAGGCGTACCTGTGGCTAACGTTAGCAAACCAGCTAAGAACACAAATCATGTAAGTAAGACAAACGTTTCTCTGCATGTTTGCCTGATTTCTACAGAAATCAGACCAGAAACCATTAAAAAAAAATGTACTGAAATGTGATTCTCATCCATTTGACAGATGAATCAGTGAAGTAAACTCTTCTTTCACTAGAAATTCAGTTTCCTGATCGACACAAGTGAATGAAATGGAAAAAAAAAAAAAAACGTTTCTGACTTAACAGAAACGTCCCAAACACAAAGTAAAGTCTGTCTGTTGTTGCTGTAAACGCTGCTGATCATTTAATGGATGTTACACCTGCCGACCGGGTGTGAGTTTACACACACACACACATACACACACACACACAAACACACACACACACACACAGCGAGGTCACTGAACAGGAACCTTTAAGGGTCCCGGGTTCGATTCTTCGGCAGAGCAAGAAACCAACCGTCGTTCTTTCTGTTGACTCGAGGCCAGAGGAGGCTTCTGGGTAGCGAGACAGGACAGGATGGCGGTGTCACACACACACACACACACACTCTCTCTCACACACACACACACACACACACACAGAGGCCGAGAGCTGTGAGAACATTTTCAGGAGCAGGAGGTGTCAGGAGCACCCATCAAACCACCAACAACTAATTATTACCTTCCTTGCTTTTCTCACCGTGTGTGTGTGTGTGTGTGTGTGTGTGTGTGTGTGTGTGTGTGTGTGTGAACCGGCCCCGGGGTCCGTTGGTGTACATAATGGCTTTTTGAAGAGATTGTCGGTTTGTAAAGATGTTTGATTGACACGTCCTGATGTCTCAATCCAATTAGAGAGAGCGAGGTCCTTTGTTAGTGTACAGCAGTGTGTGTGTGTGTGTGTGTGTGTGTGTGTGTGTGTCAGACTGTGAGATGGAAGAATGAATAATATGTGAGTGTGTGTGCCTAATTCTCTCTCTCTCACACACACCTTAAAAAGTTGATTAATTAGTTGATTATTTCACCGATCGACTGGAAATTACTTCTGCTAATCAATTAATCACTTAATTAGTTTATATGCTTCATATATTCACAAATGTCAATATTTTATAGCTTCACATGGCTGTCATTTGAATATTTTTATTTAAATTATTGATTTTATTTGATGATATTTTTACTGCTGATGAGATAAATGATCTGTTGGACCAAGAATCAAAGCACATTACTTCTTTTTACTTAATTTCAAACAAAACAAAACACAAAAGAAAACATGTCTTTTCTATAAAAGTCCAAAAAAATTGTAATTTCTGCCTCCAACTGTCGTGACGTTTAGAGAGCAGGTTCCTCGTTTCCTGAGAAAAAGACAATCAGAAGCTCGAAATGTGAAATGATTTATCGTCTCGCTGCAGCCTGACACAGAAAAAAGGTTGATGTTTGAGGCTTTAAAGTGTTTATTTTTAATTTATTTTTTGCGTTTACTTCATTATTGATGGCTGATTATTGTGTGAACACAATTTGTTGTTTTGTTTTAAAAACTGAGCAGTCAAACGTGAGAAGGTTTGTCTCATAAAAATATCACATAATTCTTCTTCCAGGGCTGAAAACATGATTACTGACACACAAACAAACACATAAATATGCAAAAATAATAATAATAAAAAAAGAAGGTGAAGATATTTAATATAACAGTAAAAAAAAAAAAGATAAATAACATGAATAAAATATTTTTTTAAATTAATTAATTAATTAACTAAAAAACTAAAAGGCAAAATCCAATAAATTAAATGTGTCTAAAAACAGAATAAAATAAAAATCAATTAAAATATGTCAAAGGGGTTTAGAAATAATGCAATATAATTAAATAAATCAGATATAGTGAGATTAGATTATTAAGCATGGAATTTAAAAAAAAACAACTAGAAATATATATTTTAAATGATGACAAGAAATTATATTTTATTTCCCAACATAGAATAAAATTATCCTCTATGCTGACACAAATGCAGCACTGGAATCTGTTTATTTATTCATATGCTGGTCTGTAAATAATCCAATTTAAATAAACTGAAAATACTGAAACCAGATTATTAAACACACACATTTATGTAACTGTAGAATGAAAACTGTCCTAATAAAACAAAATGAAATGTATCAAATAAATCAATAATGCATAATTATAATAAATGACATGGAGATAAATGTATTAAATAAATACTAATAAATAAATAAATCTTTGCTACAGCCCTGTTTTCTTCTCTTCTTATATATATCTTCATTAATAAATCATTATAAAGTGTTTTAATGGCTCCCTGTTCTGTATTTATTCAGCTTTGTATGGTTGTCTGACAAATAGCACTTGAAGGAACAATAAAATATAATATTGAAGTGTCTTTAATAAGGATTATTACTGTAAATGAGGTCAGTTTTTAAAGACAGCGACGTGACGTCAGACTGAAGAGAAAATATTGAACTTTTAATCACGTTTGTTTGGTTTATTTAGAATAAAAAAAATCACCTTTTTGTCCGTTTTAGTGACATATTTAATGCATGTTTTACCTTAATTGGGATCTGATTTAACAACAGGGGTTTTTAGGTTTAGAAGTACAGGTTCTGCTCCACACACACACACACACACACACACACACACACACACACTACTGGCCTCTCAGGGTCTTCTATTCAGTCTGAGTAACAAAGCCCAGGGCCTCAACCCAGCATGTCTGAAAAAACACTCTGAGTGTGTTTTGTAAGTGTGTGTGTGTGTGTGTGTTTGTATTTGTGTGTGTGTGTGTGTGTGTGTGTGTGTGTTGCACTAACAAGGTCCAGGCCTCAGCATGATGACAATCTTAACGAGCTGTCTGTCACTCTTCAGCTCTCAGCTCAGACCTCTGTGTCATTAATGACTTTGAGTGCATGTGTGTAAGTGTGTGTGTGTGTGTGTGTGTAAGTGTGTGTATGTGTGTAAGTGTGTGTGTGAGAGAGAGAGTGAGTGTGTGAGGGGTATAAATGGAATAATGTCTCAGCAGGACAGAAAAAACATTTAGTCTCTTTTGGCGCCACAATGTCAAGGTTTCAATGGCTGCTGTCTCCTTCTGTGAGTATGTTTGTGTGTGTGTGTGAGAGAGTGTGTGTGTGTGTGAGACATAGAGAGAGAGAGAGAGCAGCTGCCCGATCCCCCAAAAATTTCATTATTTTACCGGCGAGAGTCGACGTTTAGAATAACAGAGCAGGACTCTAAAACTCAGGCTCCGCCTCCGATTAAGTCCGCCACCGATGACATCACAAAGCGTGTCGTCCCATAATCCATTGCACGACTGCGCCGTCTCGTTCATTCAAAGACGAAAACCTGCCTCATGCGAGCGTCCTGAGATTTTAAAGGTTTTACGCTTTCTTAGCATCTCTGAGTTCGAACCTTCGTCTCCTAAAAACAGCAGCAGGAGAAGCAGACGTGAAACAACAACAACGCAAACATTTATCTTTTAAAAAAAACTCTGATAAAAACACACAATTTCCCAAAGCAGCACATAAACAACAGGTTCAGCTTTGTTCATGTCTGTCTTATCACAACACTGACAGTTATATATATGTGGAAAAGTGTTTTTCTGCGCTCCTATCTGAGCACAACACACTCCAAAAATCCCTCCATTCAAACTTCAGCTGATAATAAAACGATGTTTGTTTCTGCAACATCCGTCGACATTGCGCTCTTACTACTCAAGACGTGCAAAGACCTTCAAGGTGTATTTTTATATATATATATATATATATATATATATATATATATATATATATATATATATATATATATATTAGTGTTTTTGGACATTGATATTTATATTAGTTTATATTTTATATATATTATAACACACTTTTTGGGGTTGACATCCAGCTGTTGACCAGAAAACCAAAAACTGCAGTTCCTCAAACGGCCACTTGAGGCTCCATTCCTCATAGACCGCCATGTTAAAATGTCCGACTTTACAGCAGAAATAAACATGTTTACAGCCTGCTACATAAAAACAGCTTTATGACAACTTTACAGGAGTGAATTTTTATATAGCTCATCTGTTTAAATGTTATCAAGAAGCTGTAAAGTTATGCTTAATTAAGGATGTAACCACTAGATGGTTTGTTTCAGCAACCAGGCTTCATTCGGCCCGTCTCAGCTCCACTTCTTTGCCTTTTTTTGCCAGGAGTTGGGCACTGCCAAGATGGCGACGGCTGTATTTTTAATGAAGCAATAGGAGAAGATTTTGCAGCTGAAGAATCAGTTTTATTTTATCACCAGTAGAAAATGCCAAATCACAGAGCTCTGACTGTTTCTCCCTGACCCAGTGTAGTTGTCGTCTTCTGATTGGTGGAGACGTCTTTCCCTCCTTGTCCTCGTCTGACTCCAGCGATGCTCTACGCCTCCGGGTTGTGACCTGAAATTCAACTTTCAGACATCTTCTCCTTTCATATCCTAAAGACCTTATCTTTAGAGGAACACCCGGCTTATTTTCACCGTCTGCGAGACACTTCCTACAGTTGCAAGCAGAAGTTGACCTAAAGACGAGACTCATGCAGTAATTTCACATCTTCACAGCATGTTTGTTCTGTTGTAACAGTTGTATGAACTTTATTTAATCACACATATAACAGCATCACATCTAGAATAAATATAAAAGAATCATAAAATCATCATTCTTATCTATCGTGAAGATTTCTGTGTGGACTTCTGGTTTAGCTGCAGCTACATGTGGACCGTGTTTCCTTGTTTTAAAGTGTTTGTCGTCAGTTTAACTCACGAGGCGAGGTCGCTGTCACCTGTCAGCCGACTGCTAGCGAAGCCTGAAGTGTCAGTGCTGTTGCTATGGTTACCTGCAGGTTACTGTAATAATAAAAAAAAAACCCTCTCTGAGCTGTAATTAAACTTCAGGGAGAGCTTTGTTTGATGTGAACACACGACTCCTGCCATCCAAACAGAGATCAATACGGTGCGTGGCTGTGATGTGACATAAAATGAAATGTGTGTGTGTGTGTGTGTGTGTTTGTGTGTGTGTGTTTCTTACAGTGTTGTTGTTGTCCTGTCAGTACAAACATCAACCTTCAGCTTCAGCTCAGTGAGGCGGAAACACAGTCGAGTGTGTGTGTGTGTGTGTGTGTGTGTGTTGAATCAGTTCCTTCACACTCTCTGAGCATCAGCCGTCCATGTGGGAGTTCGGCCGACTGCAGTTTGTGCAGAAACAACAAACACAAACAAATGAAACCAACAACAGCATAAAACTGACCTGCCCTAAATGCAGAGCACGTATCTACACTGACTCAGCTTTCATCTGTCAATTGAATAGTTTTGAAGATGAGATTAGTTGATACCTGTGTGTTCAGGACAAGGAGGAGGAGTTAAGACACAGTTAGCTTAGCGTAGCATAAAGACTTAAAGCAACAAGTCCTCCAAATTAAACAAGCAGATTTATCATGTGACTCCAGAACGAGTGTTAAACAGTAATGATGTTTTATAGCGTGACAACACTGCTGGTTTAAACACACAACATGTAATTTCAGCAGCTCAGCGTCTCTCGATCAAAACGATAACAACAGACGGAGTGTGATGACGGTGTGAAGCAGCAAGGGATGATGGGAGTTGTTGTCTTGGTTGTTAAACCAGCAGCTTCAGTGGGATAGGATTACTCCAGTGTTGATGGTTCAGGATGTTTTTACCCGCAGAGGTCTCCTCCTCTCCAGAAGAAACGGACCCGCTGATTACAGGTAAAAACACTGAATAAAGCAGCTAAAAAAATCAGTGTTTCTCCACCATGTTGGGCGAGCAGCGGACTTCCTGGAGGGGCTGTTAGCCGAGCTGCTGCTAACGTTTGCCCAGTTTATTTCTATGATAACTTAAGATCCAGACGTCCAATGACTAAAATCCTTCTTGCGGCTAAAAGATCAAGTTAAAAACCAGCTAAATTTATCATGAAAATGTGGCTTCAAACTGAATAAAAGTCCATTTCTAACAGTTTGTGTGGAACAAGCACAACAAAGCCCATGTATTATCTTGTATGTGTGTAAGTTACTCTTTGCTAGACGCCATTGTAGCGGACAAACACGGCGCCGACGCATGCATCTTGTGCACTATACTCTTTGGTAGAGGAGGTATGACGCCATTGACAGGCCACCAAATGAAACGGTCCGTTACTTTGATTAAAATGACAGATTTCTCTGGGTTTGAACATTAATGTAAGAATACAACTCAACAACATAGAGAACATAGGTCTAGACCTGAGTGACAACAACCTGAAGGTTTCAGGAGAGAAGCTTCTGTCTGGTCTAGTTGTTTTTACACATTTTAATGAGGAATAATTACAGATTAGAGCTTTAAGGTCTGCTTAGGTTTAAAGTCGATGGTTTGGGTTAAAATGGTCACTTTGTTCAGGTCAGAGAAACACGTGTTGTGGGTAAAAGTTACTACTTTCTTAAAGGTAGGCCGCCTTCATGGCTGCAGTAATAGTGGTGAAGTAGTAGTGTAGTGAGACTTTATAATTAAAAAACTTAATTGTTGCCTCTGTCCACACCTCCTCCTCCCAATGTGGAAATCTGTCCACATGTATATATAATGACTCAGAAGCCAAAAGCACAAACTCAGAAGCAGTAACAGAGTCCGATATCTTTTAATCAAGGCCGAAAAACAAGCCGGGGTCACACACCAGGCAGATAAATTCAAGAGGAAGAAGCAAAACCTTCAGATCGGGTAAACAGGTAGGTATGAGAATGCTGGAAAGCTCGGCATAAACATCAGACCATGTGGCAAAGTGCCAGTGAATCCAGGTGAGTATATGAGGAGCGACTGACGAGGATAACGGGATCCAGGTGAGGAAACTCAGGCTGGAGTCACTCTTCATGTGAACGTCTTCCGGGAGAGAAGAAATATCTTTAAATATCTGTAAAAAGGTTTTCTCTCTTGTCTGAAGAAATATTATATCATTGTTTATATTCTGACATGACTTCAGTTTATGATTAAAGATAATGTGTTGATATTTTTATAAACTTAAAGCCTACATCTTTAGTCTGGCTTTTTATTAAGACAGTATATTATTTTACTTTATTATAGTCACTTATTTGATTGTATTTCAGTTGTAATTTCCCCCCTTTTTTATCAATTTTATCTTTGTTTTTTTAGCTATTTTAATGTTTTTTAAATCTACTTTATATTATTATATCTAACTGTATTTTATTATATTTCTATTTCTCATGCACTTTAGTCTCAGATTGTTTTAATTGTTTGTTTTCATTTCTTCTGTCTCATTATCGGCTCGTCAGTCACACAGCGAACTTCACTAACCTGTATGACAGACGCTGTACAAATAAAGTTTGATTGATTCATTGATTGATTGATGGAGACATGTGAGGAAATAAAGAGATTAACTAACATGTAATTTTTTCTATTTTAAAATAAAATTATCCTGTAAAAATAGATCATATGCATCTTTTCTTTTTGGCAGCGTAACTACAGTTTCAACATCTTTCTGTTTCCAGGGGTCAAAAGGTCACAGCATGGTGGCCTCTGATATGAATTAAACAGTAAACACACAAAATATACATACAGGCTACACACACACACACACACTGATTAAAAACAGTGTTCGCGTGACTAATGAAGCATCAATATTCATGAATGATATTTTTTTTAAAAGCTGAAATGGTGATTTATTAATCGTGCCATTATGAATATTTCATTCATGCTGTTATTAATTCTAATTCAGCAGCAGAACGAGATAATCCTGAGCTAATTAGAGCCGAGCCCACGGCTGTACAGTGTGCTCCGATTGTTCATTTGCTGCAATAAAATAGTTCAAATGTTTAATTTAAAGGACGACGCTGGTGATTTTCTGTATTTTTCTTCATGTTTGGATTGTTTGGATAGTGGTTTGGTCCCTCTGACTGATATATTATTATATATGACATCATTAGATTATTAATAGTGAAGCATCAGTGTTAGAGCAGCATGTTACTGTTGTAGCTGCTGGAGGTGGAGCTAGTTTACACTACTTTATATACAGTTAGCTAGTTTAGTCCACTGGTTCCCAACCTATTTATTAACCAATTTATTCTTTATTGACATTTGGTGACTGCAGTTTGTCAGAGATCAGCTGTGCTTCTCTGGCCTCAGCTCTGAAGTCCAACCCCTCCCATCTGAGAGAGCTGGATCTGAGTGGAAACAAGCTGCAGGATTCAGGAGTGAAGCTGCTGTGTGCATGTTACTGTTGTAGCTGCTGGAGGTGGAGCTATTTTACACTACTTTATATACAGTTAGCTAGTTTAGTCCACTGGTTCCCAACCTAGGGGTCGGGGCCCCTCCAAAGGGTCAGCAGATAAATCTGAGGGGTCGTGAGATGATTAATGGGAGAGGAAAGAAGAAAAAACAAAGTTCTGACACACAAATCTGTTTTCAGTTTCTGGACTTTTTCTCTAATGTTTGATTTTTGCTGAAATATTGGATCATTTGAACATTTATTGAAATGAAAACATGTGAGAAGTTTAGAGGGAAAAATCACTATTTGGTGGAGCTGTTAACAACTCATAGACATGTGAAATGTGACCCCGACTACACACTGCTTTTTGTAAGACGTCAAAAGACAAAAAGGTTGGAAACCACTGGTTTCATCTTTAACAATGTGTTGTATTTTAAAAGCTTGTTATATTATCCATTGTGTCAAATCTTCATCTGAAAAATAACTAAAGCTGTCAGATAAATGTAGTGGAGTAGAAAGTACAATATTTCCCTCTGAAATGTAGAAAATAGCATCACATGAAAATACTCAAGTAAAGTACAAATACCTCTAAACTGTATTTATATAAAGTAACAGAGTAAATGTTTTGAGTTATTTCCACTGCTGCCCTCTACCTTCACATTTTCTTCATTACTCCTCTCCATCTTTACCCTTTTCACTCTCTGCTACCTCTCTTACAGTAGCCATCCTTTTCCTCTCTTCCTTCCCTCCCCTCTTTCCTTAGTACAGTATGCCCCCTCCTCCTTCCTCCCTCCTCCTCCTCCCTCCCTTCTACCTCCTGGCTGTTTTTTTTTCTTTCGCTCAGAGTTTGCGTGCCGTTTTAAAGTGTTTTCATCGATGTCGAGACCTTGCTATCAAACATGACTGCCTCTGCTCTAATTCACCCCCAAGACACCACACACACACACACGCACACTCACACACACACAGATTTGCATAGCTATCCTTGTTAGGACTCTGCATTAACTTCCATTCATTGTGGAGCGTCTAATCCGAACCTCAACTAGAACCAGTCCACGTCTGACCCTGAGATGACCTTTACCCCGAACCTTAACTGGGACCTCAGGAATGACATTTTGCCTCATTAGGACCGGGTTTTAGTCCCTATGAGGAGTACTGGTCCTGACAAGGTTGGTGTTCATACCAGTAAAAGGTCCTGATGAAGTAATAAAAACACACACACACACACACACACACACACACACACACACACACACTCTCTCTCTCTCAGGGCTTCTCGCTCTCTCACACAGTTGAATGAACATCCATATCCACACACACACACACACATTCTTTTTTTACACACACAAACACACTCTCACTTTAACCTCACAGACACACACACACATGAATGAACAGCCAGGTCTGCAAAAGCACACACACACACACACACACACACACACACACACACACACACACACATCACTAGACTTGTGAGGACTTACCTTCCTTCTCTTCTGCTTAACGGTTTGTAGATTAAACATAATCCAGACTTTAGACTTTCACACTTAGATTATAATCTTTATTTTAATAAAGATGTTTGTACGTTCAGGTTCTGCAGGTTCTACTGGACACATTTCTCAGCAAAAAGTTATTATTTTTAATTTATTTTACAGGTTTAACTGTGATATAATAGTGGACGCTTGTTCACAACCTAAGACTAATCTATGAAAATGTATTTTTCACTTCTGAATATGACAAGTCTATTTACTGTTAACTACATTTTTTATTATTTCCAAAAACCACTAATATTGAATCACTTCCATCCACAACAACAACAACAACAACAAAAATTAAATCCACAAATAATTACAACAAAACAACAAAAGCAAATGTCATCCGAAGATCAGAAAACATTATAATGCAAAACAAAATGATTCTGTTCGTCAGTCGTCTTACTGAGAGCAGATAATGTCGACAGTCTTATTATTATTATACTCTAATTATCCTATTGTGTTGTATCATCTTACTGCATTGTGCTCTTTCATTGAATGTTTTATCTCGTGTTTGTGCGGCTACACGCGAAAATTCACATGTATTTCACACGTAATTAAGATTTATTGTCGCTGTCAAATAAATGAATAAACTGAATTAAATACAAAAAAGGGAGCGAGATCAAAACAAACAGCCCACCAGAACATACAGCACCATACTGCCACCAGACAAACAAACAATGAGTTATTGGTTATTATCAAAGCTTTTAAAATGTGCTCCTGTTTCCTCCTGGAAGAAGGTGGAAGCACCTCAGAGACGATCAGTTTAAGTTCAGTTTTTATGGATCTAATTTTTAAATTTAATGATTTTTTCAACAAGTCGTCCGCATCGGTTGATTTTACCTCCAGAATGACCTGTAGGACCGCAGCGAAACAGCACGGTTTGGGTTAAAATGATCACTTGAAAGTAATCAAACAGCTCCAGACTCATGGTTGGAAACAGGAAGTGACCAGCGGTTTCCTGGCGGCGACTGCAGCTCAGACGGTAGAGCAGGTCGTCCGCTAATCGGAATTAGTTCAATCTCCCCACGAGTCCGATTATGACAGTCCGCATGTCCGTCATATCGTTTGTCAGCGTGTGACATCAGAGCAGGAAGTTTGAAAGCGGCTAGCTGAGGTTAGCATGCCGGGGCTAACATGCTGCAGTCAAAGACTTTACTACACGTAAAACCAGGAGGAACAGACTTTATTGATCGATCGGACATTAAGACTTTATGGCACTTGTTCATGAAGGGCTTACGTTCATCTGCTAGTGTGTGTGTATGTGTGTGTGTAAGTGTGCATAAATGTGCATTTTGGTGATTTCTGTATCATATATGTTGGGGCAGGTCGCGATATAAGACATCATGTGAGCAGCATCACTTCTCCAGGTCATAATTACTACAACTGCTAGATGCCGTCTGTCATTCAAATGTCGTTTTTGGTGACTGAATTTTACATCTTGCGTCAGGTCTCTCCAGAGAGACTTTCTTTTTCTACTATTATCAATAGATCTAAAACTATTTTGATAATCAAATAATATTTTTAACCATTTTTTAAATCAGAAACTCCAAATATTTACTGGTTGCAGCATCTCAGATTTGTGGATTTGAAGCTTTTCTGTGCGATAGATGATAGTAAACGGAAACTTTTTGATTTCTGGACTGTTGATCGGACAAAAAAAAGACATTTGAAGACGTCACCTTTGACTCAGTTGAGAAAATAACCTGCAGATTAATTGACTGAAAATATGTAATTATCATTAAGTAAAAGAAAAGCAAATTTGAATCTCAACGGGACTTTCAGGTGGTTAAATAAAGGAGGAGAAAAACACAGATTTGCTTTTAAAGTTATCTTATTTTGTAGGATTTTCCCTTTTATTCGGTCCTCAGAAGTATAGAGAAACAAACACACACACACACACAGACATTTTCTTTGCACACAAACACACTCTCGCTTTACTCTCACAGACACACACGTGAATGACCCGTGACCCAGCTTCAGCCAGCCACACACACACACACATCACAAACACACACACACACACACACACACACACACACACACACACAGTCAGTGTGTTTAGCCCTCAGTGTCACAGGCTGTGAATTTAATATTGATTCCATAAAGTAGTTTCAGTGTAACATGTCACAGCGTGTTAACGTCAGAGCAGCGAGCCGGACAGAGAGGAGAGCAGCTAGCACGCAACGCTGCGGGAGAGACAGAGGGGGGGAGGGAGGGAGGGAGGGAGGGAGGAGGGGGGGAGAGAGAGAAAAGGAGAGGTGAAAGGAAAAAGGAGGAGGTAAGAGGAATGTAAAGGGAAAAAATGGGGTGAGAGGATGAAAAGATAGATAGAAAGGGAATAAGTAGGAAGGAGGGGAGAGACAGAAGGGGGGAGGCATGAAGGGAGGAGGGAGGAAAAAGAGGAATGAAAGTAAAACTGGGGGAGAGAGGAGGAATTATTAGATAGAAGGAGAATGATTAAGAAGATGAATGACAAGAAAAGGGGAGACTGGGAGGTAAAAGGGGGAGGAGAGAGAAGAGGAGAGGCGGAGGAGGAAAGAAAGGGGGGAGATAAAAAGGTATGGGAATGAGGGGGAGGAAAAGAGGAGAAGGAAGAAGAAACACAAAGGTGTAGAAGAGGAAAGGAAAGATAGGAGGGATGGGGAGGAAATGTGGGGGAGATAAGGAGGGAGAAAAGTCAGAAATTCCAAGAAAGGGGAGAGAAGCAAAAGATGGAGGGATACAGAGAGTTAAAGGAGTAAAGGAGGAGAAGACAGAAGAGGGGGAGGGAAGGGAGGAGATGGAGGTAAAGGTGGAGAGAACGGAAAGAGGAGAGAGGGATGGAGGGATGATAGGAGAAGAAGTGGGGAGAGGAAGGGTGAGGAGAGGAGGGGAGTAAACTGAAGGAGCAGAAATGGAGAGGAGGAGGGAGGGTAGGATGAAGGGAGGATAAGAGACTAAACAAGAAGAATGGAAGAAAGGTGAAGAGAGGAGGAGTCGGGGGGGGGGAAAGAGGAAGGAAGGGAGGGAAAAGGGGGAGAAGAGAGAGTAAGAAAAGGAGAGGGAGGAAGTGGAGGAGGACAGAAAGGACAGAAGAGGAAACGAGGAGAGGAAGGAAGGGAAGGAGGAATTGAGGAGAGAGGGAATACAGAACAGAGGGAGGGAGAGGAGGGAGGTAGAAAGGGGAGGACATGGAGGGATGAAAAAAGGCTAATAGAAGGAGAGAAGGAAGGGAAAGAGGGAAGGAAAGGAGGAAAACTGAAGGAGGGAAGGGAGTAGGAGGCAGAAGAAAGGAAGGGAAAGGAGGTACAAGGTAGGAGAGAAGGAGGGAGGGAGGGAGGACAAGAAACTAAAAGGGAGGAAAGGGTGAGGAAAGAAAGAAAGAACAGAGGGAGGAAGGAAAAGGGGGTGAGGAGGGGGAGGAAAAAGGGAAGGGAGAAACTGAGGACAGAGGAGGGGGAGGAGGAGGTGAAGAGGAGAAAGGGAGAGGATGTAAGGAGAAGAGGGAAGGAGGGAAGAGGAGGAGAGATGCTAAAAAAAAAGGAGTAACTGAAGGAGGAGGAGGGCAGTAAAAGGTAAGAGAGAGGAGGCGTGTGTGTGTGTGTGTGTGTGTGTGTGTGTGTGTGTGTGTGTTTGTGTGTGTGTGTGTCGGTTTGCTGATGCACAAACATAGAGATGAGTTTACAGATTGAATGAAAGCCTGAGGGACACACACCATGTTTGTTTGTAAGAGAACTGTACTGTTAGTGCACGTGCACACACACACACACGCACACACACACACACACACACACACACACACACACACACACACAGAGTACAGTACAGACTTTACTCACCAGTGTTTGACCTTGCTGGAACGGTGTAAGCAGGTCAAAGGTCACAGTCGGTTCAACCGCTGAGAGAAAAAACAACACGGACATGAGAGACAGATTAACACACCATCACATGACCCGGAGTGTGTGTGTGCGTGCGTGTGTGTGTGTGCGTGAAGTTATTTCATGGTTTTAGCCCACCCACAATGTGAACTCTTCTCTTTATTAAAGGACAAGTTCATAGTTTTTCATGTGTGTCTTAAAAACAACAGTCAGGAGCTCAAATGAACATTAAACCTGTTTTTTTTCTTGCTGTAATCATTCCTCCTGTTCATACTGAGCATTAGTAGATCCCTTCATAATGACCTTACAGTAGAAGTGAAGGAGGACCAAATCCACAAAAATGTATTTAAAAGCTTATCCGAAGCTAATATGAAGCTTCAGAAATGTCCAAACGAGTCAAATAACCAGTATGAACAGGAGGAATAATTACTCTCTCACCTGACTGCTGGTTTAACAAAACTAAAGCTTGGTAGCAGCTTCCCAAATGAGAATATTTGCTTTTATTTATATTAAAAATAAGTTGTCTCGGGCTTTAGAGAATAATGATTGACATTTTATACACTGCTGAATCAATGGATTATTAAATTATTATTAAATAATAGTTGGTTGGAGCCTTACAGTACTGCTATGATGAAATAATACAATCTGTCCCTCAGTTTGATCAACTTTAAGATGACCTGATATCAGACTGGGCTCCGGTGTTGATCATTTATAACTAATATTGATGAATCAGATCATTTAGTCCCATAATCACATATATGTCTTTGTTCAAAAGACATATATGTGTGCCTGTCTGTTTTTTATATTTCTGCCATTCAGTGACAAATAAAGTTTACTGAACTGAACTGAACTGAATAATCTCATAACTGTCTGTCTTGTTCCAGGCTAACAAGCAAAGGGTCCGTTTGTTTTGCTAGCTTGATAACTAGCTTGCTAGCTTAGCTCCGTTGCTAATGAGACAATACGTTCACACAGTTTATTAAAGCCGTGTTAGCATCATGTCGCCCTAACTGTGGTTTAAACTGTGTCTCTTTAGCGGAGCAGTTTTTTTTACTCCGACTGATGATGTTCAATAAACCTAGATGGTGCAACGCGGCTAATAAGCTACGCTAGCTTCCTCCAGCTAGCTTGCTCCAGCTAGCTTGCTACCGTCTCCTAGAAATGACGTTTACAGCGCCAGCATATATGGATATAATACTAAATAGTTTTCCCAATCTATGTGATATTAGTGAACGATTATGTTCACAGGTAATGTTTATCTCAAATGAATGAAGCTCTGTGTTTATGTCCTGTGTGTGTTCAGTTTTAGGCAACAAAACTGGATTTACTATTTGATTCTCTCTCTCTTTTTTTTTTTTTTTAATGATAATCAATCAATAATTGTCCCACATTCATTCTTCATGCCTTTTAAAGCTGCCTACCGGAGATTTCTTGTAAACAAACAAAAGTTATATTTATACTCAGTGTTGTGTGTTATTGACACATATCATTTTAGCCTACATATACAGTATATATGAATATATTCTACTTCTGCAGGTCTCATATGCTGCATGTATATTTATCTTAATTGAATATCTGACACACCATATATGTTTCTAATTACTCCTGTTGCTACTAATATCTTGTTAACCTGTGACACACACCTTAAATGACAGGGTGAGTGTTTGATATTACTATTGTTTGACCCTGCTATTCATGTCTATTTATATTAATGTTTAAAGACATCCTGACACATGAATGAAATACACATTCAGTCAGTGTAAACGTGTCAAATCCATTTCCTTCCTCATAAACATCTGCAAAGCTGATTTTTCTCTTAAATTCTGTTTTCTTTACATCCATGTTTACTGTCTTGCAGTCTTCTTCTTCTTCTTCGCTGCTTTTTGTTGGTGAATTACAGCCACGTAGCACGATTAAAGGACAAAAACTCCACAGTGTACATTTAATTTTATCATTATTATTAATGTTAATCACAATAACGGTAATAACTCTGCATTAAAGAGCTGCTTTTCTGTGTTATCTGGGTCATATTTTCCTCCTGCTGGTGTTTCAGTTCAGACTGAGGCCTGAACACACACACACACACACACACACACACACACACACACACACATAACTGGGCCTCCCTGATGCAGATGTTGTTTGACAGTCTCGGTGAACAGGGGAGGAGAGGAGAAATTCTCTGCAGCAGCTTGTTGTTCAACACTGGAACAGGACATGTTCAGGGTAAAAGTGTGTTTACAGTGTGTGTGTGTGTGTGTGTGTGTCTGCTTTTGTGTGTGTTTACAGCAGCACTGTAATGTCTGATCACAACAACACAACAACATGAGGAGCTGCTGCGTGAAGCTGGAAGACGTTTTTGAAGGTTACAGGTTTGATGTGTTTTGTTAGTCAGCTGTTACTTTTCTGTCTTGTTAGATTTTGCTCTTTTATTCTTGCTCGTTAACACTCCGGTTGATGCTGACTGTTGCATTTCTTCCATCTTCTTCTTCTTCTTCTTCTGTTTTATGGTTGATAAACTGAGCTTTTCCCTCCACTTTTCCTTCACAGCTTTTGTTTACATCTGCGTTGCTCGGGAACAGATATGACGGTACTTTCACCTGACGAGAGTCTTCATACCTGACCCGTATTAGAAAGATATGCTGCAGTGGTTTTTATGAACACACTAAGTTTAACCAGTTCATCAGCTGATTCAGACCAGAACAAACAAACTTACAGGTTTAAAAACGCCCTGACAGATTGATAAAAACTCTTTTTTAAAAAAAATAATTTCAGTTGACAGCTTGACACTTTCTCCTGGTGCCTGTTTTCAAGTTTATCTGTAAAGCACGATATCGTACAAAAGCAGCTGAAAGTGTGTTACAGATGCAAAGAACAGAAAACAAATTGAACAAAATGTCTTCAGCTTATTTTTAGAGGAAGATAATATCGATGAAAACCTGGATTCACCCAGTAGGATGCTCCTTGCTTTTAGATGAACCCTTTCATGCATGAATTATTAAATCACAGACTAATATTCTTGTTGTTGTTGTTTATTTTTACTCCTAAAAAGTGAAAAATCATGCCAATAACTTTCTTTTAATACAACATATGTAGACATGTGTCCGCTGTAGTGGACACCATGAATAATATATATAAAAACCAATGTTTTTATATATATTATTTTATCAAGAGCAAATGGTAGGAATACACATAGGAACATTAAATAACAACAACAATAGGGAGGATTTTTTTTATATTTTTATATATATTATAATATTATTAAAAACTTGATCAAAGTATTTCTAACATCTTATTTAGTTGAAAAAATACATTTTTTAACCAGTTTCTATGAGAATGAAAGTATTAAACAGATATTCTTGAGCTTCTTGGTGCATTTCCTTCACCTTCCGCTGTTTTGAATTTATGATTCAATATCTGGAAACCACAAAGAGAGTCAAAAATTATATTCAGATAGAATCAAAGACAACACTTTTGGGGGTTCAGCACCAGGTAGCTCAATCTTTAAGAAAAGACTAAAGACTCTGCAAACACCTCTGATGGACTGTAGGTAGAGAAAAACATCTACATCCATTCAGGCCCAAAGTTAAGCTTTATGTCTCTTCCTGGTGTTGTTGTCTCCTGATGAGATCCCTGCTTGTGTTGTATCAGTCTCATGGACAAAAGCATCTGCTAAATGAAAAAAAAAAAGTAATGTAATGAAAATGATAGTTGGGACATGTTACTACAACTTAAACGTTTCAAAATGACTTCCAAATAAATGTCCATGTTGTAGTCACACCACTTGAGAAAAGTGAGAAGATGACAGCAGTTTCCTGTTCTGCAGCCTGAAGGAGCTAAATGACACCCGTCCACAAAGCTGTAACACAACTGAACAGATAACAAAGCTGATGTAATTCAGTGTTACATCCTCTCTAAATGTGTGTGTGTGTGTGTGTGTACATGCATGTCTGTGGTCGTTAGTTCATGTATGACTGTCCTAACATGTACAGTAAGACTTGCGTGCTTGCATGTTTGAAGCCACTGAAGCGGAGATAGCGTGACCTCTCCTCCTCCTCCTCCTCCTCTTCCGTCTCCTGATACTCGTTCGCTCGTCTCCACCGCTACATGAATCATTTAACAGAATCACACAGCGACAGCGGTGTAAAAAAAAAATAAAATAAATGTTTGTGTAGATGAGTCGACACAACATCATGTATGCTGAAGGCCATGAGATGCAGGTGAAAGCACTGGAGATAAAATAAGTAGACCATGAGTTGACCTTTAGGGGTTTTTTTCTCCCCCCATTACAGGAAGTAACCAACCTGTACTGGTTCCCAGCGGGCCCAGAACAGATTCAATCTGAAGAGGCATATGCAAGTGATTTAAGAGCATTTATCAGTTTTTTTTCATGGTTTGAATTTGTCAAAAATTTACACACAAAGTTTTCGAGTGGTGCGGAGCTGTGATACGTTTCATTAAGAGATCATCTCTGCCTTCCTTCACAGGAGAAAACACTTAATCTGAATTAATCTGGAGTTTAAATATGAACATTTTTTGTCAGTGTAGATTATAATATTCTCTCTCTGCGACTGTCTGCCTCCCATCATGCAGCGCTTTGCTTTAGAGAGACGTTTCTTAGCATCTAACTTCCTCTTTATCTCTGTCATAATGAAGAGCTTTACTGATAATTTACTCATAATTGTTCTGACTCTCCTACTAATGACACTCACTATATTTGTTATGTTTTTGTCTGCTGGTTCCTGAAAGCATGAACTTGAAGCTGCACTGTGTTTTTTTTTTTTACTCTTTGGGAACATTTTGGTGAATGAAACTCGTCCACAAGCGGAGCGGATCAGGTGAAACTAACAATTTATGACAAGTTCGGGCCGTGTGAAGAGAGATTGTCGAATCTGTCTTGGAACATTCGTATGAGCAAATAAGTCAGAAAGTTTTAGGATAAAGATACAAAAAACGTTCTTTCCTGAAGCTCGGTGTGAATAATAATTTAATTGAGAACATTGATTGAAATAAATCTCAGTTATTATTATCTAAGTTTAGAGAAATACACATAAACCCCACTATTATTTTAGTTTCACGTTCTGCTGAAATTTTTGTAAGACAAAGCAAGTTTATTTGTTAAAGCACATTTCAACAAGTTGATTCAAAACGCTTTACATTGAACATAAAAGGCATTAAAACAGAATATATAAGCAACACAAGTAAAAAGACATAAACAATTAAAACGTGTTACATTTGGAAATAAAAAGAAGCTAAAAAGAGAATAAGAGATAAAACAAGAGAATAAAAGTAATGGTAAATTCCTGTAAATTTCTATTTAATATATTATGAAATAGTTGGAACGTTAAGACCCTCAGATTGATTTTATTGTAAATTTAATGGTTATAATGGGAAATTAGTCACAAATATATTTTTTTTAAGATTACAAATTTTCCTCCATGATTTTACATATTTTTATAAGCTTCAAAAAATGTTTTCAAAACAAAAACACATCTATAGTCAATTCGTATAATTACCTAATTAATTACTTATTTGATCTACATCACAAGACATGATTGAAATTTCAGTTTGCAGTGTCTAATTTTGATTGTGATGAAACTGAATTAGTTTTGATGAATAAAGTCTTAAAAATAAACAAATGAAAAACGACGTGAATCTGATTCTTCCCGCTTTGTTAAATACAGTAGAAAAGCAGCACTGAACCAGTTTATGATATGAGATGCTGCAGGTTACAGGTGTTAACTTCCTGTAGTGGAAAAGTGGCGAGAACAACAAAGATGATGCCAAGAAAAGACATAAAGATTAAAAACTAAGAAAGAAAACATCTAAAATTTGACTAATTTACATTTTTGTCCAAAGACTAAAACTAACTTAAAGCTGCGGGATCTCACACTCTGGCCCGTCAGGATCAGATCATTTTGCTTTTTAAAAATGAGGGATATTTCTTACAAATGTGGTGTGCTTTTATTTTGAAGGATTGATTGACATGTTTACTGTCAGGCGTGTAGAGACAATAAGTAACTGCAGCTGGACAAATACTCATATATTTGAATGGAGAGTGTGAGTGAAAACACACCCTTTTTTTTTAACATTTCCTGTTTCCACATAGTTTTAGATACAAACTTCATTTGAACTTTAAATGAACCAGACTTTGACCTACAAATCTTGAATTTACCCGTGTTTTTTTTATCGTTTATTGTTTTTGAGATATTTTGAATTTCCCTTCAAGGATTAATAAAGTAATATCAATCAATCAAAGTGTGAGTTTTAAAGTCTTTTCTTGCTCCTCCTGTGATTTTATAATGAGTGTGTATTGCAGCACTGAGGGAGTGACATCACCAGGAGCAGTTGGAGAGCAGGAAATATCTTCAAAACTTCATAAATCCCATGACTTTGGCCAAATATTACATTGAAAATCAGATTTTTGTAGGAAATTTTGTTGCGAATCCATTGATTGAGGTTTAAAAGTGGTCAGATTTATAGTTTAAACGTCAGAAGCCTCAGTTTCACACAAAGTCCATGCCCAGAGATGCCTCCCCATTGGTTTACAATGTAAAGTGCAATGTGGCATTTCAACTTTCAGGGCTTATAAAATCTAAACCATTCAAGTAACTACAAAGTTCTTAATTTTTTTTGTTCTGCACAGTGTCATAAGTCACGTATTTAATTGTGAAGCTGATGCGATTAACGCCCTCGGAGGAGATAGTGTTTGTTCAGAGTCCAGAATTGGGGCAAAGTCTTATTTTGAAAGTGAGATTGCGGACTTCCTGTTAGATTTAGGTCAGGGGTGTCAGTGTGTGATTTGTAGGTATTGATGAGACGAATAATTGAGTGTTGTTTGATCTCTCTACGACATTCCCGTGGCGGCTGTTTTAGTTACATAGGTGGCGCTAGAGAGCACATTTTGGCACTTTGGGGGTTCATTTTTACATTTTATCCATTTTTTCACCAGCTCTGATGCCAGAGGTGAGTATGTGAGCATGTTTAGGGGGTCAAATTTAGGGGTTAAGTGGTGCAATAATAAAGAAAGAAAGCAACAAACAAATACACGAAATACAATAAGGTCCTCGCCCTTAGGGGAGAACTACTCTTTTACTGTTTTACAGTAGTCCTCTGCCTTTTGGGCTCGGTCTCTAATTAAAAATCAGCTGTCAAAATTAACACGTCTTTGGTTCAGAGCAGTTAATCAGTCTGTCCGGGACACGTTAATTAAAAAAAAAAAAAAAAAACAGACACGGATCAGCTCAGTTCACCTTTCGAAAGCCGTGGTGTCGTTCACACAGCCGCTGATTCTCTGTCAAATTTATCACTAAGTGCCTTTTTGTCACCAGTGAAATGATTACACCGTGAACGCAGTAACTCTGCCTCCATAATTCACATTTCACACCGCTAAATGACTCACATTTCAACACTGTTTGACACCTGAAACGCTCCCGACAATGACAAAAAATTTTACACCTCAAACTCAAGTCCCTGCGTTGTTCCTCTCTAATAATGATTAATTGTCGGGTCTTAAACTCAGCGCCGTTCATCTTTCATGGGGCGGGGTGGCGTGGGGTGGGGGGTGGGGGTGGGGGGGAGCTGCAGGTGCTAACAGCCGGAGCTAATTGGGCTGCAGAGCCAATTAGAGGAAGGAGAAGACTGACGGCATTAACTGTGATGAGGCTCATAAACCTGGCAGACCTGCAGAGACGCAGTTTGAGCTGCTCATCTGCAAATACATAAAGAGCTGGAGACAGACAACAGGTTCATATCTGTCAGGTGCTTGTTTAGAGGAAGCATCATCAATACACTTCCCCCACTTTTATCTGTTTGAAACACTTTTCTCGACCTTCCAGTAAACTTTGAACCAGCAACCGTCCAATCACAACTAGAGGTGAAAGGAGCATCAGAATATCACGTTCAGGTAGACGTTATGTCGCTGAATGTCTTGCCTCCTAAAAACTGTTTGTTTTCATGTTTAAATCTCTGCTACGGTCATGTACTTACAGGCTGGAGCCGATCGTGTTCCACTTTGCAAAACTCGAAGCCACCAGTGTCATTTTAAACACAATAATTGGACTTTTTTAGTGGAAAAAAACATGTTAAAAACAAATAATTATTTGAAACAAGAGTATCTTTATAGGTAGATAGATAGATAGAGCTTTATTATCATTGTTCAAGATGACACAGCACATATAAGAACATAAAATAAATAAAAGGACAGATAAACACTGATTAAAAAGCATTAACTTCACATTAAAGTACTGGGTTTGTGCTCCAGAGCCTCGGCCCTTCAAAAGAAGAAGAAGAAGAAGAAGAAGAAGAAGACGTTTTTTTCTTCCTGAAGTCCAAGCTGCAGTGTTTCTGTATCTCCTTCCAGATGGCGAGAGGTCGAACAGGTGGCGTCTCAGGTGGGATGCATCTTTCATGATACTGCGAGCCCGCCGCAGGCATGGCGAGGTGTAGACCGAGTCCGGGTCCGGTAGATGGGTCCCGATGATTTCTGACGTCCCACGCTGTCATGCAGTGTGTCCGTCTGCTCTCAAAAAGTTCACAAAATCAAGTTTCTGGAGTGGATTAGTTCTTTTTAATGTCCAGCTGGGCTTTCACTACCATCACAGAGGTGTTGGTGGTCCAGCTGGATCCCCAAAAAAACTTAAAACATGTGACCTTTTCAACTGCTTCTACATCTATGAGGAGCAGGATGTGTGCAGTATTCCTGTAAACAACGATCACTTCACAGGTTCTGATTATTGTCTCTGCATATTTTATAACAATATTTTCTTTTATATGTCTTAAAACGTGCTTGGAAAGGATCTTTGAAGCAGCAGTAACTAATGTTTTCCAGCCTAAACCCTCCGAACTAGGGATGCCTGGATACAAATGTTCATTTTAAGCGGTCGATTCTTCACTTCCAGAAGAATTTGCTTGTCGCAAAACTTGTATGTGGTTATTACAATCAAAGTAAGCAACAAGCTACATTTATCTAACCCTTCATGTCTGAAGCTGAGCTCTCTTAGTCACAGGTGAACCAAGACCAGAATGCAGGACATCGCCAGACAAAACAAGACAAAGACCTGAGATACAACTAGAGATTAATATCTCTGCTTAGGTTAAGGACTAGAGTCGGACTTTCAGGGCTTCAGAAAAGCACCAGAGCAGAACACTCTGCTGTTTGCTGTTTTGGTTCTCCACTTGGCCGACTGCTTTCAATAAACACTTTCAGCTTTAAGACATCAAAGTCTCGCAGGCGCTTTTCTCCACTGAAGATGCCGACCGTCACTCAAAATATCCACAACACAGCCTTCATCCAAAACCCACAAACTTCAGACCGAACCAGGATCAGGATCTTCCTACCTCCCGCTTCATGCCATTCTTCCCATCGCTCCTCTTCTCATTCTTCACCTCGCAGGTTCCTGGCTAGGTTTAGGGTTGCACACGCCGAAAATGATGTCATCACGTCTGTCGTGTCGAGCGTGAAGGCTCCACAACATGTCGCGACGCTTGGTCATGCACCGCTGAAGTCTTGTAACTTCACTAAAGTTCATTTCCTCATCGTTAGAATTTATATCAACACATTGCTCATCCTTAATTTCACATATGATGAATTCACTTTATAAGCACGTGTGTAGTTTTCAGATATCACACCTGTAAAAGTTCCACAAATCTGCGATATTTGTGAGAGTTTGTCTGTTTAATTCATTTACAAAAACTTTTCCAGTCACAAAACAATCCAACTCAAATGTTTTTTTTCCATCATTCTCCACAATTTGCATTATTTTACATATTCTTTCATTATAGTCACCAGTTTTACAAACTTTCCTCTCGTCTCTCTGTTGATTAAAGTCTGTGACAAAATGAATCTGGATGGTCTGAAGATGTTTTCTTGATGAAGGCCATGAGATAACAGATGAAAGCTGCAGACAAACAAAAACCGTGTGAGGTTTTTTAACTTCTTTTAACAGCTTCCTGTGTTTGTTAGCCATCTTTTGTTTCTCTCTTCCTTTGTTTTACTTCTTTCTCTCTCTTCCTTTGCGCAGCAGCAACAAGCTCGGGTGTAATTTCTTAAAAATGTTCACAAAAAGCGCGAATCTCCTTCTTCTTCTTCTTCTTCTTCTTCTCCTGCAAAAAACATCACACCTTTTGTCTTCTGAGCGTGCTCCGTGACACCTTGATGTCATCCCCTCCTCCTCCCCCCTACCCTCCAATCACAAACCTCTCCCCCCCTTCCTCCCTCTCTCCCTTCCTCCCCTCTCTCTCTCTCACCCCGGGCAGTTGCTAAGCGACGGAGCCCTTGTATAATTCATTTACTCGCTGCATGCAAATATGTGGACAATTAACCACTTCTGTTTGCATAATAGATTTGGGAAGGAGGAGGAGGAGGGCGGAGGTGAGGTGGTGGTGGGGGGGTATTTAACTCCCGGTTCATCTCATCCTGCCTGACGACACAAAGCAAACGATGGTAGAGAGAGGTAAGGAGAAAGACAGCGAGAGGAAGAGAGAGAGAGAGAGGGAGAGAAAGATAGATAGCACCAAGCAAATAATTTCCACTCCCTCTCATCGCAATCATTGCAGCCTCAATACCTTCATTCTTCCTCTGTATTCGTTCACTCGTCATAGAGAGAAGAAGAGAGGAGGAGCAGGGCTGCAAATTACCCCGACGACTGCAACACACACACACACATGCAAAAAAGTACAAAACATGCACACACACACACATATATACCACGTGCGCGCATGCCAAAAAACCTTGTAATTACTACCCCTGCGCGGTCGCTCAGCCTCCGCTCAGCAGCCATTGATGTGCAGATGAAGATGGCCGCCGCGTGTTTTTAACGCTGAAAGAAAACCATGTTTTGGTTGGGCTCTGTCAACCGAACAGCTGGATTGCCATTTTTCACTCAAATTAGATTTCGGCTGAAGCACCGGCGCTGGGGGAAATTAAACCGCGCAACAAGAAGCAGAAGGAGAGAGCAGCCACTTTCTCTCTTTCTGTCTTTTCATGCTCTCCCTAATTTGGTACAAAAGAGGGTTCAGAGCAGGGCACAGCGGCAAGTCAAGCTGCTTCCATCCATCCATCTATTCATCTGTCTATCCTTCTACACATCTATGTTGTTTTTCAGTTCGTGATATTTCTGTGTCTGATGAAAACAGGATTAACAGAATCAGCCTCAGTCGAATATCTTTTCTGTATAATTCCTCGTTTAAAAAAAGGCCAAAAAAAAAAAAAAATTACAATTCATTGGAACTAACTGGATCAAGTGCAGATTTAAATGTCAGAATCTTGGTATCATCTTTAACTAGTTTATGACTTTTTAAACTATCTTGTTACTCAGCTCGTCCAGAGAAATGTCGCAAAAATCAGATGTATCTCATCCTCTACGGATCTCAAACTATAAATTCTAGATTATTACTGTAATTCCCTCTACAGTCGAACTTTACAGTTGCTTCAAAATGCCATAAAATAAACAGAATAAACTACGAGAACCGGTCGATAACATATGAGGCTCAGTTACATCTCTCATCCCCTCGATCCTCGTTCCACTTCTCAACCTTTTTGTTCCTCAAATCTTTTGGAAAAAGGTGAAAAAGGTGGTCACACCTTTGTGATTTTAGCCCCAAATCCTCCTTAATCATCTTCCCCAACCGGTCAGATGTGCTGAATCTTTGGACTTTTAAAAAAAATAGGTAAAACCTCTTTTTATAGATCTCCATCCCTGCTGTCTGTTTCTGTTTGTGCCGTGTTTTATATTGTATCTGTTGCTTTATTTATTCATTTGTTTATATTTTTCATGTGTGTGTGTGTGTGTGTTGAAGCACTTTGTAACCATGTATTTTAAAAGGTGCCATATAAATAAAGCTTTACTTATTTACATTTACCATGAGCAGCACAGATAGATACATCAGATCCAGATGTAAAAAAAACAAGACTGTTATGTTTACCAGGCGGCAGGGACATGCATCGTGTTCAACAGCTGTTTCATCAGCCGAGACACACGAGGTGGAACATAAAGGACCCGATATACACCAGGAAGGACGTGGCAGATGGTAACATGCACCTCATATTGACCCTCGTGGCTTTTCACAAGGCAAAAAGTATAATTTGCAGTTCGGGGTGTGATGGTCGGGATGATCGATGACAGTGAAGTGCAGCAACTTCAGAATTTGTGTCCTGTCATAAATGCATCTCTTTTCTTTTCTTTTTTTTTTAAACTGACATGACTGTATTTCCCCAAACTTGTGTGTAATTGCTTTTCATTGATTAGAAACACAACAAGACTTTGATTGCTAAAACTTCATCCCTTTATATCCCTTTATTCTGCAGCTGTACTGTGGAAATATCTAAAACTCATCACATCTGAGCACAAATTCAAAGCGACCTTGAGAAGATTGTTTCTCAGTAATTTATAACCTGATTAACAAGTTTTTTAGTTGCTTCACCTTCCTGTGAAAAGTCCAACAACTCCTGCACAGTCCTCAGAACTTTTTCATTACTTATTGATTAGAGACACTTTAAGGTGAAGTAATGTTTTCATACCTCCACAGTCTCAATCTGTCAGTGTGTAACGTGTTGGTCAAACCTACAGAGAATTACGGAGCTTTATAGTGAGTTTCAGCTCATTGTTTATCTGTCCAGCTGCAACTTTTACTGTTCTGGTTCACTCTCAGCGGCTCTCATCGTGACTGTACGCTACCTTCTCAGCAGCAAACGGCAAACAGACACAGTTAGCTGTAGACTAGCTGGTGAACATAGTGGAGCATTTAGCAGCTAAACAGCCAGATATTTCCCTCAGGAGTTGGTAGAAAGCAGAAACAGAAGCTAAAAGAGAGAGAAGATTGGACAGAAACACGACTCCACATGAATGATAATGTTGCTCCATAACTGCTGGATGTGGAAATAAGCACCTGTTTGCTAACTTTATAAGCTGATAATATGTTAGAAGTAGTTTTTACAGACTATTCTGCTGAAAACAAGTGGACAAAAAATAATTTCATAATTTCAAGCAGGTTTGAACCAGATTGAAACTATAAAGAACCCTGAGGAACTCCATATTTAATTATTGACGTTATCAATGAGAGGATAATGTTGCTCCGTAACTGCTGGATGTGGAAATAAACAACTGCTTGCTAACAAGTTCAACACATCAACTTAAAAGTTGTGTTCACTACTTGTTTCTGATGAAAAACACAAACAATTGATGTTGTAATGAGCAGAAATGTCTGAGACCACAATCAACTGCAATAAAATGACTACATATAATTTATTAAATCAAAAAGATGATTAAGTGTGGAGTTGAAATGCGTGCTCTTTTACTGCTAAACTTAATAAATCATCAACAAATTAGCTTTGCTTTCTTGGTATAATGACTATAAATCCATAATTCCCACTCTTTCTGTCTTTCTTTCTTCACATGTCAGAACGAGAGCCTTAAATTGAACTGTCAACTTGTTAACTTCACGTGTCAGTTCAACACGTGTGTCCTCCTCCGTGTGTGTTGTCCACATGTGGATTTGAACATGTTAACTGTCACTGGGAATGACTCTGGGGCTGCTGGGTAAAAATGGACTGTCGGGAGGCGGTGAGAGGTCATGAGGAACTCAAGCGGCAACATGACAGTTTCTTAATAAAGGAGTGAGAGGAAGAGAGGTCAGAGTTCACCACTGGAAGGCAAAGGAGAAGCGCTCCTCATTGTCTAGATGAAGCAGTTTACCTTCTACTCCACTACATTTATTTGACAGCTTTAGTTACTTTTCACATGTAGATTTCACACAATGGATAATATAACAAGCTTTTAAAATACATTGTTGAAGATGAAACCAGTGGTTTCCAACCTTTTTGGCTTTTGACGTCTTACAAAAAGCAGTGTGTAGTCGGGGTCACATTTCACATGTCTATGAGTTGTTAACAGCTCCACCAAATAGTGATTTTTCCCTCTAAACTTCTCACATGCTTTCATTTCAATAAATGTTCAAATGATCCAATATTTCAGCAAATCAAAGATTAGAGAAAAAATCCCAAAAACTGAAAACAGATTTGTGTATCAGAACTTTGTTTTTTCTTCTTTCGTCTCCCATTAATCATCTCACGACCCCTCAGATTTATCTGCTGACCCTTTGGAGGGGCCCCGACCCCTAGGTTGGGAACCAGTGGACTAAACTGTATATAACTGACTAACTGTATATAAAGTAGTGTAAACTAGCTCCACTTCCAGCAGCTACAACAGTAACATGCACACAGCAGCTTCACTCCTGAATCCTGCAGCTTGTTTCCACTCAGATCCAGCTCTCTCAGATGGGAGGGGTTGGACTTCAGAGCTGAGGCCAGAGAAGCACAGCTGATCTCTGACAAACTGCAGTCACCAAATGTCAATAAAGAATAAATTGGTTAATAAATAGGTTGGGAACCAGTGGACTAAACTAGCTAACTGTATATAAAGTAGTGTAAACTAGCTCCACCTCCAGCAGCTACAACAGTAACATGCTGCTCTAACACTGATGCTTCAGTATTAATAATCTAATGATGTCATATATAATAATATATCGGTCAGAGGGACCAAACCACTACTTTTACTGCAATACTTTAACTACATCAAGCTCACAATACAATGTACTTTCACGGCAGAAAAGGATCTGAGTGCTTCTTCCACCACTACATACAGTATAAAATAATGATTGACAGGTAATCTAACACTAGACAGCAACTAAACTCATTCATGTTTTCTGGTGTAAATGTTCACATATGTACACAACATATAGCTGACCAACCATTTTTACTCTATTTCTGTCACACAAACCTGAACAGAGTTTTTAAAGTTTAACATTTTTTTTTCCGTCTCGTTAGTCTCAGGTGGACGTACAAGGTTTTCTGCACAAGGCGTGAAGCCCTTCAGAGGGCTGCGACACCGAGGCAGTTAATTTGTCTGCAGGCTGATGAAGCTGTTATTAATGTTGTCAAGCTTCACTGCACTGTGATGCACAATATATTAGTCACATTACTGAACAGGTTCCCTCTGGTATTCACTGACCTGTCACACACAGACGCTGCCTCCCCTCAGTGACAGCAGACATAATCATAGGTATGACACGGTGATGATGCCTTTAATCAGACCTGTAAAAGAAATGGAGAAGAACTTCCTTTTTTTTTTTTTTTTTTTTTTAAATGATAGTGGGAAACTCGCCCTCCGCCCCCTCTGAGATCTGCCAGTTCAATTCCCATCTGACACGACACCTCTGACCATATAGAATAAGGTACATAATCATATGGATGACATGTTCGGTGGCAGGTGGAAACTACGCAACTGCAACAAGAAAAAACACCAGGAAAACATACATGAAGATTTAAACAGATAAACTAAGATAAACCCTAAAAATTTCATGAATACAAAAGTGTTTACTTTTTAAATATTAAAAATAAGCAGATAAGTGTTTATTTTTCTGTCGTGGCGGCAGAATAATAAGTGAGACGCAGGGTGACAGGGCTGCTAATGTTGTCAAGCTTCAGCGTTAATGTGGAGACGGGATACAGGCGCTCTGGGGGGGGAACAGCTTCGCCTTCAACAAACACGTCATCTCCCCGCTGATATTGTACCCCGACGCCGACATATAGACAGCGACACAGATTAATGTTGTCAAAGGTTTTTTATTGGTTGCGGTAAAGAATATTCCCACATGGGCGGGAAGTAAAATCAATCTGCAGATCAGACGCAAGTCAAAACCACAGCGAGTCTTTACATGAAGGTTTAAAATGCAATATTATCCAACCATTTCACTTTGAAATAACTAATTAATGGTTAATATTTGTCGTCTTTATGGCAGAATAACTGACAGAGAGATGATTGACGATTATATTATTTCTGCAGATTTTACTTTGGCGCCAATTTTCGGAAGCAGATTCTGTTTTTCAGATTGATTTCCTTCCTTCAAAGTGTCGATTTATTGCAGATTTTCAGGATCGTCACAACTGCATCATCACTGTGGTCGACTCAAAGCAGAATAAAATAAGAATAAAGTGAAACTTAACTGGTTTTTATTGTTTATTTCATATGTAGTTTGTGTTCTTATTCATTTATTTTGACTTCTACTGTGTCACATGACTTGTGTAGCCAAAGGGTCATGCAGGGGTTAGAAGCTACATTTTAAATTATATTCTTTGTCATGTCTTTGCAAATTTGTATTTGACAGTGTAGAGACGGCTTTGATATAAAATTTAGACTATAGTGTTGGGAGACTGAACTAATTTTTCTTTCTTTGCGACTGTAGTTTAATCTGTTGGTATGGAATGGGTTTCCAGACATTTTTTTACCATCATATCAGGTGTTTTAGTGCCGTTAAATGCATAATTTTTACTGCATTTTACAGTTTTAACCCAAACCAAATGGTTTTTGTGCCTAAACGTAACCATTGTAACTCAAACTATGGTGTATCACCTGCAAGCAAAGAACGTTTCTCCATCTACATGTGATCTTGTGTAATCAATACCAATGTGCATGTGTAATCATTTTCCATACCAACAATAAACAGACTGTTGAAATGGAAGAATATGTAACATTAGCCGCTTCCTGTTTGAAATATAGTCAAAAATCCCCCTCGGGCCCAGTAGCATGTAGATCCAGCCCTGGATGAATGACGGGGGCTCGTCCATCCATCCATCCAGACAGCTACAAAGAACAAATGTATATCTTATATCTCCATAATTTCATATAGACAGATGGAAAATACTGATGCTCATTAAGCTGTGCTGATGTAATTTTAGATGTCAGTGTTAAACGTGTGTCTTCTGTTTGTCACTTTAACTCCCTTTACATCCATAAATCCATAATAAATCATATCATATATCCTGTTTGTTTTGGTCTTTTAGTAGCTTCACGCTCTTCTTCCTGCAGTGAACACCGATCCGCTCAACCTTCAGTAACGTCTGGTTGTGTTTCTTTCTCTGGGAGGGTGTCAGGTAATAATAAAGGATTATATCTGTGAATTTAAGGGGTTTATTTTATATTCTATGATCACAAACATCCACGTTTATGTATTTTTTAAGGCTGATTCTGATATTTTCTGATTTTTTCAGACTAAATATAAACATTTGAATGGTTTCAGGCAAATATAAAAGGGTCTATATTGTATTGACAGTGTACAGAGAGCTGTAGGTTAGATCATAATATGTAAACAGAGCTGTTAAATGACTAAAAACAATGTGTAATATACAAATATTTTAAAAGATACTCTCAAATTTGTTGAGTTTGTTTGTCTATAATTCCTCCAGTTGGGGTCCCGCTGGAGGAATTTATCACCATTTCTCATTTCCAGACGAAAACAGCTGCTGTCGGTCAAAATCTGAACAGGCTTTGATATTAAACTTCCTTCCTGCTGCTTTCACATTTCTGCTCCTGCTGTTTCCGTAACATGATTCAGATTTTATTTTGAGTTCTGTGTTTTTCTGCACCATTTACTGCCCTTCCTGTTTGCTTTGGTCACTGTCACTCCGGTTTAAACATAACCAACACTAAATAAAACACACAGCGAGCTCAGTCATGTGTTCGTCTGCAGCCTGCAGATGGCAGCAGAGAACAGAGAATGAACCACAGAATCAGCTGCTTCATTAAAAACTATTTATATTAACACATTTATAAATTCATACAGTATCTAATTAATATATTTACATTTTATTTGAAACACAATATAAAAAAACTATAGTCTAAATAGTGTAAACATATACTAAAATGACTAGATTGTATAATTTAATATATTTTATTAGCTTTTAACACATAATTACTGAATCCATAATAATAAAAAAGTGAAAACAAAAACAGTGAAGAATTGTCAACAAATAATATTTAAACATATTAAATGCACATCAATATAAAAATGTAATATTCAGTGCATACATATAAATATAAACATTTATACCAGTGTTATATCATGTTATATAAAATATAAATATAAACCAAAGTGATAATAAATCTACACGCATTGATATTTCTTTGTTCATTTAATATCCTATCATGCAATTATTAATTACTGATTGTTATATTTGACACATTGTTATGTTGAATTATATTGAAATCTGCTAGAATAGAAAATGTATGTATGTACATTTACATAATATATATATATACACACACACACACATTATAAAAATATTTGTTTATGTATATATTATAGACATATTTGCATATTTAAAAATATGAGGAATAAATATTGAGCACTATATTTAAACATAACAGAATATGTACATATAAATAAATATATATTTACAATGTAAATGACTATTTATAATATATGTGATAATATGTATTATATTTATATTATAGATACATTTTCTGAATTATTTAAGAAATAAATAGTAAACATTATATTTGTGTTGTTATTGTTATGTGAGAATGTGTTTCTGTGTCTAAATACATATATTTTAAATGTTTATTTACAGTAAGTATCTATGTTATTCTGCAGTAGTATTTTTTTTCCATTAATTTGATTATTTTTACGTCTTTATACGAGTATATTTTATATGAATATACAGTGAAACAGGAATATAATATGTGTTCAGTGTCGGTGTGATTTATTGTGTCTGGTTTAGACGACAGACGAGGCTGAGAGAGAGAGAGAGAGAGAGAGAGATGGAGGAGGGATTCAGTGTGTTGTGTTCTTCGTCTCTGTTTCGTCCTCTTATCGTTTATTTTGTGTGTTTACAGTCAGACGGAGTAAACATCGCCGCTGTTTGTTCCCTTTACGTTTACAACAAACAACGAAGCCTGCAGACTGCTGCTGCTGCTGTCACTGTGTTTGTAGTTCAGACGTCCAATTATTACACAGCACCAACCTTCATCCAATTATTACCCAACACACACACACACACACACACACATGCACACACATGCACACAGTCTATTATCATCTCTCTTTATGTGACGGCTCTGAACAACAAGAATTATACACCTTAATTAACCAGCCAACATGTCAGTGTATTTATAATAACTACTGACACAGAGCGAGAGAGATTCAACAACTCCAACACACATACACACACACACACACACACACACACACACACTGTCAAACACACTGTAAAATACAGTTAAATATACTGTAAAAAAAAAAAACTAAGCCTACACAATACACTGTAAAACACACTGTAAATGAAACAAATAAAACGACCTGAGGAACTTACACTGTGTCTCAATTTATATTAAATACTAAAACTATAAATCTGAACGCTACGTAGCTCATTGGTGGCTGTTGTTCTGGTGAATAAATCAGCCAATCAGAGATTAGTAGGTAGAATAGCCTTGTGAAGAGTGAGCGGTCTTTCTTTAAAGAGGGACTCTCCTGGATAATGTGACGATCCTGCAGGTTTATGACCACCAGTTTACATTATTTACAAATACAGTTATGATTTATCCAACACGACGTATAACACAGGCAGGGATCTGACAAAACAACATAAGTAAATGCCTTAAAGCTAAGTTTGAGCCCAATAGGTTGTCGATGCTAACAGGCAGAGCACAGAGCCGATGCAGAGAGTGCAGAGAAGCAGATTTATTTGTTTGTTTTGTTTTGTTGCAGAGGTGTTTGTGAAAGAGCCGGGTCTTCACTTTTAAAGATTGAGAGGGACTCTGCTGTTTGGTAACTCGTTCCAGCATCGGGTGACTACAGAAGAGAAGAGAGAAATGAACAAACAAATCTTTTTGTATGAGTCTTTTTAGTGTCCAGTATGTATGTGCCGTGTCAGCCTGTTGAACGTACCGACTGCTCATGAATCCGGGACTTTTCCCGCTCATTCCACCCAGGCCTACTCACTGTTATCGTAGGGTGCTGCTAACACTGCTGCTCATAACATGAATGAGCACCGATAAACGAGGGGGAATCATTGTCTTAAACGGTGAGTGACTCGAGTCGATGCAGCCTGGCAGCTCCTCACTGAACGAGATCGAGAATGAACCGTTCTCTCGAACGAGGACGCGCAAGCGAGCGAGAAGCGATTTTAATCGGACTCGAGTCGAGACGGACGGCAGGTTAAACTGAACGAGAACCGAACGAACTGCTGCTCTCTGTAACAGGCAGGTCCGACAGATCGTTGGTCAATGTCACATCACGTTTCTATGACATCATATCAAGCTTCTACAGCCTACCTACATACACGTGGGATGCTAAAGTCAGTGCATTTAAATTAATACTTTATTAATATGAGCTTATACATGATGGCTGCTGATGCATTGGAGACAGGCAGCACATTTTGCAAAGAGTATCAGGTTCAATACATTTACGCATCTTAAATGTGAAAAGAATCGGTCCGTCCATCGCTACTAGCTGCTGTTGTTGTGTTACCAGGCGCCTTTCATTGGCAGAGCAAAGTGCCAGTGAGTAAATAACACTTTACACTTTGATGGTATTTACAATTTGTTTTTGAGAAATCAGGTTTTGTCCGTGATTTTGTTGGACAGCTAACAATACGACAGTACCCATGAGCCTCAGCAGCTGCTGTTGCTATGGAGAAGGAGCCGGTCAAACCGCTTAGCCGTTGCTAAACGCACGTAAACAAATGAGCTCTGTGATTGGATATTTCTTGCAAAAAAAAAGCATCTTAATGAAAAATGTATGTATGTAATCTATCGCTGGGAATCAATTAACACAAAACAATGACAAAGATTGTCAGAAACCCTCGCTGGTACAGCTTTTTTTTTTTTTTTTTTTTAAAGATATGCTCATATTAAAAACTTATAGCAAGCCCAAAAGGCAACAGATGGGCGAATTGGCCGGACAAATGTTCCATTACTTCAGTACTGATTGAAGATCGCTCCCTGGATCCCTCACTTCAAAAGCAAATCACACAATGTAACCGTGTCCAACCTCACATGGGAAACATAAAAGACTCACAAAAACATCCCCTTGTGCTGTGAGATAAAAAACAGGATAACACACAATAAACCAAACAAATAAAGTGAGAAGGGAAAGAAAATTACTCTCATCTCGTCCTCCACAGTGTTGTAGTGGCTGTTGGCTAGCTGTTGCTGCTGAAAGCTTGCTGCTTGTAGGTTTGTCAGTTTGTTTCCTTCACACGCTATCAAGCATGGTTTAGCATGGCTAATGAGGCTGCATGCATTAGCATTAGCTGTGTGCTTCGCTAACAAATGGTATTTAAGATTTGTTGTGGTCTAGTGGGAACTCAGTTCAAATCAACAGTAGCTATTAATAACTTTGGTTTTGCCAACAGAGCAATGTGGCAGAGCTTTGAAGCTGAACTTGTCATTCAAAATACCTTTTTCTTTATCTGTTGTTTCTTGCTAGTTGCCAAGCAACTTAATGCTAGACGGCTAAACTAGCGGTGAGGCAAGAGCTCATTATAACAGAATCCTTTTCTTCTTCTGTCTTGGTGCGTTACTGTCACCTTCGTCTGCCGCAGACTGTGGATCAGACAATAGACTTAAAATCTAAAATCCCCATAAAAGAACCTGCTTTAATGATGCCAAAGAAAAATCAGAGGCGTTCCAGGAGAGTTTTATATTCATCCAAACAGCAGAAGAGGAAGAACTGAGATGTCTATGACATAAATTAATTTTAATTCAATTGAAACGTTTGCAAACAAGTACACATATACAAATAATTCACACACATAAAGATTACAGATTAATGGTTGGTAGCCGGCCAACAATATCCAACAACCACAAAGACACTTATTATGTCAGAAGAGTCAAAAGTGTTAAAAGTGAAAGTGCATCTGTCTCTAAGGTAAACTGGACATTTTGTGAATGGAATTTTTACTTTGGGAACCAATCGGCCTAAAATATCACATCCCAGTTTGACCTTCAAAGCTAATCTGTGAGAATCTGTGACAGAAAAAAAAAATGGCTGCAAAACTGGCAGCAAGCATGAGAGGCTAGCAGCTTTACATGTTTTATGTCGACTTAGAATGTTAATAATTTTGCTAAATATAGATGTAGATTTATTATACAAGATGGACGGAAAACTCCGGGAACATGCCTGTATGAGAGATGCCCCCCTTGTGGCCTTTAGTGGTAGTGCATGTAAAGACACTTGATAAAAAACTGTACAGCCGCACATCTCCAGCCTCTATATTTATATTCTGGGGCTCTACTGGAATATGTTCACATGATTTCCAGGTAAAAGCTCCTTATTTATCTTCTACTGGTCCTTTATGCAGCCCCTCAGTTCAGCCTCTGTCTGAAACAGGAAGTTTTAGCTCCTGTCTCTTTGAGGCCCCGCCTCCTGATGAGCCCCGCTCTGTTCTGATTGGTCAGCTTTCAGGAAGCTTCCTCTGGCTCGAGCTGATGTAATCTTGTTGGGAACGCAAAAAAAAACTTTGCAAACAAAGCATTTTGACGCCCTGGATTTCGACTTGCAGGCAACATTTCAACATAAGTTCACCTCGAGTTTAAAATCTGACGTTAGAACAGAATATAAATAACAGAAAATGACAAAAAAACAAACAAAGTATATCTCCTTTAAAACATGTTCTACAGCTCACTTTTCACAATATGAACATACAGTGCTGTTGTCACGGAAACAAGGGGAGTTCATGCACACGTTTGCTGTTAACAAAGCTGAGAGGACGAGTGTGTGTGTGCACAGAGGTCAGAGAATATTAAGAGTCGGTTTTGACAGTTTAGCTAACACACTCATTCTCGCTCACACACACACACACACACACACACTTCAAGTTGGCTTAATGGCTATGCCAATTAAAACAGACTACACAGGTGTGTCAAATAGATGTATAGTTTGTATAAATAAACAGAAGAAATAACCAGCATGCTCATATACGGCTTCCATCTTAACAAACACATTAGCAGTTTTTGTTTATATTTCTGCTGTACTTGAATAACTGCAATAACTTTCAAGCAAACAGTTTAAGAGTTTAAGATCACCTCCCTTCCTTCGCTCGTAACGAAGCTTAAACTAAAAGGAGATCAGTTTCAAACAACAACAACAACATAAACAACAAATTAACCTTCAACAGCATACAAAGGATACAAAGACCTTTATTGTCACCACAGTTAAATTTATACTTTCAGTTCAAATGCTACATATGATCACATGACATTGCATTTCCCCGGGCTTTGATATGTTAGTGTAGAGTTGTAGTGTTGCAATAAATATTTAGCTGCAACTTATTTGCTATGTAGAGATATTGCAGAGTGACGACGTCCTAACCAGTGAATGACGTCACACACTTCCTCTGCGTCTGTTTCCAAGATGGCGGCCGCGTTACAAACTTTATCTCAAATTACAGCTGAAGAGTTCACTAAAATATGTTTTAAGGAAACACAGTAACAGAATATTGATCCATGTCTGATCAGCTTTGCCTAGTTTGACACTTTAAGTTGTGTCGTGAGTGGTCAGCTTTTGAGATGTTGGGACCATATGGCGGCATCTAGTGGCTGAATGTATTGAAACTTTAAGGTTAAAAATATATATAAATAGATAAAGAATGTAAAGAATATAATGAGAAAGGTTGAATTGGTACAGACAGTTGAAACTGTGGCAGTATTTATGATCATGGATTGTGCAAAAGATAGATAGATAGATAGATAGATAGATAGATAGATAGATAGATAGATAGATAGATAGATAGATAAAGGCGATAGATAAAGATTTGAATCTTTGAACCAACTGAATAATAACTGAACCATCTATTTGAGTTTTTGTGGTCTGAATTCCCTTTTTTTCCACATTTTTAATATCAAATTGAAGTTTTGCAAGTTACAGTATAGGTACAGTTTACAGTAAATTATTTAGGTTTCAAAAATTGAGATAACTTAGAAAATGTAAATATCTACTTTTCAAAAACTACAATCAAATTGTTCAAATTCAATAAACTCAATAAGGATTTTTTTAAAAAGTCAAGTCAAAAAGAAAAAATCATTCTATTAGTCAAACTGATATTTGTTTTTATTTATAAAGGACTGTGTGCATATTTATCAACATCAACATTTTAACATCAGTGTAAAAATACCAGAGTTTTCTCAACAATAAACATATTAAACACATTAACGATAAACATATTTTTTTTAAATCCATAAAAATTCATGAGTTCATATCTGAATATATTTTAAATAAAGTTTCGGTACAATGACAAACAAGTTGAACCCCAAACTGCAGCTTGATGAACAGAAACTAAATGTAAGAAAGAAAAAACATTTTAGTGATTAAACTCAACCTGAACTTTTAACGTTGTTTAATATTTTACAAAAAATTATTATTTGACATCACAGAAATTAGAGGTTTCCACCTTTAGATGTGTGTGTGTGTGTGTGTGTGCGTGTGTGTGTGTGTTAAACTCAATTATCTCCGTTTTAATGTCTTTATGAATGTTTGCTGAAAGATTTAATATTTTATTTGGAGAATGTTTGAATTGATTATCTTGCTGCCATAGCAACCAGAACAAAAATACCATTTGGTAATTAATTTATGTCTTGTTTTTTATGTTACTCTGTGATATTTACCTGTCAGCGGTCACGCTCCATTTAGAAGCACACATATGTTTTAAATGAGGGACAAATTAAAGTTTAATAAATATCTGTGTGGAGGATACCTGATATTATATCTCAATAGTCTCAGTGAGATGTATTTAACCTGCGTGTCGACCTTTAGAAAAAAAACCCTGTGATGTACGAGGATAATGAACATTTTAGTGAATCCCATAATTTAAGTGTCTTAAAATAAACATGAAAAAAAAATCTTTTCTGCATAACTTCTTCAGATGTAAATTTTGTTCCAGATGTAATGAAACTGATATGACCTCTGACCTTTGACCTGTTGTTGCTTGAGGAGTTGGGAAAGTGCAAAAACTTAACACTGCTCATACTAGCATGTCATTGTTGTCTTTTTAAATATTCACGATATATTATAAGCCTTGATTTTTTTTTTCTAAGCCTTGATTTTTTTTTTTAAATGACCAAAAAATACAGAATAGTTTCTTTCAGTTGTTGTTGTTGTTGTTGTTTGGAACGACCCTCCTGGGGAAATAAGGCTTGCAGAATCAGTAACTTCTTTTTAAAACACATTTCTACAGACTTTCTTTCATATAATGTTGTCTTTTAATCATCTTTCTATTGTCTTAATGTTTTTTATCATCTCTTTATTGTCTCTCTTTGTCATCGACTGCCGTCTTCTTAAGGTCGGATCTGTTATTGTTTTCTGTTTCATGTCTTTGCTTTGCGTCTGTTTTTAAAAAGGTGCTATATAAATAAAGATATTATTATTATTATTATTGTGTGTTCGGGGGAAAACGGAGCTTTGTAGAAACGCTGTCGTATCGCTGACAGAACAGTTGGTGGCAGTAACGAGGCGTTTCTTTAGAAGAAAGACGAAAACAACAACAACAACAATGGCGGACGGCTTCGTGTGACTGTTCTGTTTGTTGTCCATGTTAACAGCTTGTTTAGTTGTTTAGATTGTTTAGTTTGTTTAGATTTTCTACCACCTGTCTCTGCTCTGACTGTTGGAATCTCCTGTAATAAACTGAATATCAGGATGTCGCCACGGAAACGGAAATAGTTGACCGTTTCTTCTTTGCTGGTTTTCTGTGGCTGACTTGTTTATCTGGACGTCTTAGAATTTATTGGCTTAATTTAGACTAGAGGTGTGCAGAGTCCAGTATTCTATGTTTTTTTATTATTATGCTTTTAATTTAATACAATTAAAGTGTTACAATAAGTGTAAAAACTACCTTATAAAGGAAGTCTTAAACTGGAGTCTCTCTTTTGATTCTTGCTTTGCACTTTTCATTTATTGCCTATTTTTTTTTACAACCTAACTTTATGGAAAGTAGAAAGGGAACAACAGGTTATGGATGAAGAGTCCCTTGGGAGCACTTTGCTTGTGTCCGTAGATCAGCTTTGTCTCTGGGGAACACCCCAACTCCAGGAGTGACGTCCAAATAAGGAAATGTGCGTCACGTAGCAGGTGGATGTGACTCTCCTCCTTCAGTCCTGCTGGTAGATGGCACAGCGGAGCAGAGGAGAGACACTGAGACAGCAGTGTAACCAACATGTGTGCTGGTGCTTTACTTCCTAAAAACAATTTTATGT
>CM055851.1:30159468-30167966 GCA_029490765.1 Euthynnus affinis | reverse complement strand
CCCTCATCCATCCCTCATTCAGTCTATTGTTTTTCTTTTAGAGCTGCAACATTACTTTTTAAACAAACATGAAAACTTATTTGCAGGTTCCAGCTTCTCAAATGTGAAGATTTTTTTTTTCTGTGATAGTAAACTTGAACATCTTCGGGTTTTTTGACTGTTCAGTCAGACAAAACAAAACATTTGAAGTCATCTTCTTGACCTGTGGGAAACATTTTTCAGTATTTCCTGAGATTTCCCCGACGAAACGATGAATTAATCAATATTCGGACAATCAATTCAGTTATTTTATGAATCGCTTTTTGAACTTTTGCTTAAACATACTGATCTATAAATAAAGTGTGCGTCTCTTCCTTCCCTCATTCAGTCCTTTTGTTGTTTTATTGTTGTCTAGTGTTACTTTTTTAGCTGCAATGTTGTTTTTTCATGCAAAAAAAGCAAAATATTTGCTGGTTTTCTTCGTCTTTTGTGACAGTAAACTGAATATATTTGGGTTTTTTCACTGTTTGTTGGACAAAAAAAAGAAAAAAAGAAATTATAATGTTAATTTTTTACTATTTTCTGAATATTTATAAAAGAAATCATTGGTTGCAGCCCAAAATAATGCAAAATAGTGATCATAAATAAAGTTTTTCCTTCTCATCTTACCTGATCCTCCCTCCATCATCTCTCTTTCTCTACTTCTTCTCTCCTTCCAGTCTTTTTTCTCTCGCTCTGATATAATTGGTCTCAGTGTGTTTTTCTGGTCGTATGCTACATTAATTATCACAGCAATCAGACCGGGGACAATATGGCTTTATTTGTTCCTGCGGGAGAGCAGTGTCAGTGTGTGTGTGTGTGTGTGTGTGTGTGTGTGAGTGTGTGTGTGCAGACAGGTGATATTCGCATGCATGTTAGATACAGCTGAGCACTTTTATGGCTCATTATAATCTCTAACAAGGCTTCAGTAGCTGTATGTGTGGAGCCTGCTGGGAGCTGCTGCAAACCCCTTCTCTCACAGGGCAGCTGAAAACACACACACACACACACACACATATAACACACAAACACACAATGGTAAAGAAAACAATTACAGTGAGACAGTGTGTGTGTGTGAGATGTCAAAAGTCTGCAAACAGTTTTCAGATTTTTCTCTTTTTCTTTCTGAAATCTCTCACTAAACATGTTTAATATGAACTCTTGTAATCTGCTGTTATTCTAAAGTGTAACCTGTTTATTCATACACAAACCTCACCTGAGACTCACCTGAGACTGAAGCGCCATTTTAAAGCCTGCAGTTTATATTTACATTTAGCAGACGCTTTTATCCAAAGCGATACATCACAAGCAGGGATCCAGTCAGGAAACAACAACACGAGTAAGAGCCTTAAAGCTGAAGTTTGGGCCCAATAGGACGTAGATGCCAACAGGCAGAGCAACAAGACAATGATTAGAGAGCATAGAAGCATGTTTTGTTTTGGTTTTTTTCTCCTACAGTCCTGCAGAGGTGTTCACGAAAGAGGAGAGTCTAGCAGGTGACTTATGGTGCATTTCCATCACATGGCACCGGCTCAACTCAACTCGCCTTTTTTGGTTTTCCATTACGAAAAACTACCTGGTACTGACTTTTTTGGTGTCACCTCCGTCGAGGTTCCAAAAAAAAAAGTAGTTAGTTAGTAGTAGTAGTTGTGGTTTTCTGTGACTTATATCTTTTTCTGATGTCGGATGTTAAACGTGATAAAAGTTCCAAAACTTGAGGTGAACATATGTTGAAATGGAGGAAGCTTCCTGAAAGCTGACCAATCAGAACAGATCAGGGCTCATCAGGAGGCGGGGCCTTAAAGAGACAGGAGCTAAAACTTCCTGTTTCAGACAGAGGCTGAACTGAGGGGCTGCATAAAGGACCAGTAGAAGATAAATAAGGAGTTTCTAACTGGAAATCATGCAAATATATTCCAGTAGAGCCCCAGAATATAAATATAGAGGCTGGAGATATCTGCCATCCATACATCCTGATCTCCTCCCTATGTGGATTTTGTCGCTCTATAATAACGCCATCATTGCTACGGCTGCTACAAGGCGCTGTTACTTGAACATAAATATACAGTTTGATGCTTCAGGGTGTTTCCTGAAACTACTGACTATCATTTTCCTCAGGTGGACGGTTTAAAAAAGATAGTTGTTAGCTGTTGATCAGTGAAAACTGATTGTAAAATATGAACGATTTTGGAAACAGAAGAATAGAGTGAAAGAAAAACACAGACAAATAGACACTCACATGCTGCACACACTCAAACACACACACACTCAAACACACGCACTCCAACACCTGTGCTAATGAAGCAGAGCTGCAGCACACACCATCCTTGAGTCTGTCAATCAAATGCTTACTAATGGGCTTCTACACACACACACACACACACACACACACACACACACACACACACACTTAGTGAGACACGTGCAAACACTCAGTAACACACACACACACTCACTCTCACAGCTGTACCTTCCTATTGAGAGGAGGATTTCATTGAAAAGGCTGTAATCTGCCCACACAGGCTCTCAACCAGCAGGATAATAAGAGAGAGAGAGAGAGAGAGAGAGAGAGAGAGAGAGAGAGAGAGAGAGAGAGAGAGAGAGAGGATGCATTTAACAAAATACTGTGAGATAAAATGAAAACATGCAGAGAGGGAGAAATAAATAAAAGAGATATAAAGAGGGAGGGAGACAGATGAATGGATGTCAGAGATTTTAAAACCACATTTCTGAGGGTGAATATTTTGTCAGCAGCAGCTCTTCAGTCTATTTAAAGCCAGACTTAAATGACCGTATCAGCGGTTTTACACGTTTAACTGAGAACTTCACATTAATGTAACGTCATCGGACTCACAACAATCAGGTTTTACCAAAAAAAAAAAGAAAAAAAAAGACCCACGAGTCATTTTTATCCTGCGTGTTCTGCCTTCCTGTCAAAAAAAATCTGGCGCCTACATTTCCCACAATGCAACCGGAGATTCTAGCGTGTTATGCTAGTAGCTTTTCAAACTCCAAACAGCCTCCCGTTTATCCAACTCTGTCTCCTAGAAACTGTTTAAATACGACTAAACTGCATCTGCAGAACACTAGAAGCGTAATGCCTTTTATTTTGAAGGCGCCAAACCGAAAAGATGCAGCAGGCTACGACCATCTCATGTTTAAAATGCAGTATATGTGTTAATAAAGCAGCTCCTGAGTTGTTGCAAGTACCTGCTGTGTGCTCACAAACTCCACATCAACTGTAAATGTATGTCTCTCTCTCTCTCTCCACTCTGTTTGTGTGTCTTTTTGTAAGCGAGCGAGCGAGAGATAAAAATAACAGAGACGTTAATGGGCTCTCAATATGACGGGAAACTCAAGAGCAGCATCTCTCTCTCTCTCTCTCTCTCTTCTGGTTCTGCAGAAGAAAGTGAGTGAAAGAGACGATCAGAGAGAGAGAGAGAGAGAGAGAGAGAGAGAGAGAGAGAGAGAGGAGGGATGTGTGCGAGCTTGTTGAAACACACACTCAGCGACAGAGTGTGCGTGCAAGCTGTTTGTGCGACGGCGACGACAGTTTTGGTCGTCCTGCTGGTGTTTTGTCGCACTTTTCCTCCGACACACACAAACATCATCATCATCATCATCATCATCAAAGCTCCTGAAGCTTTCAGCCGCCGTCTGCACTCAAGACGCCAGACTGAAACAGGGTTAGAAAAAAAAACTTCAAAACCTCAACGCAGAACTTTTCTAAGATGTTTTTTTTTTTTGGCTTTATTAGATCTTCATTTCTTCTTCGTCTGACATCATAATGTCAGTTTAATGGAGCCGAAGCGAAACTGGAACTTTCAGGAAAATCATATCAGCCTGTTTTATGCACATTTTAAAATTTGGGCATAAAAGAACTGAAAGGAAATGCAGGAATTCCCAGAAAATCCTGACATATTGTGGGAAAAAAAGTATTTCCTGTTGTCTGAGGTGTAACAGACTGAGTGACGGACATGAATCATGTGACTTAAACGCGACTGAAGAGCTGAAAACATCAGATGATGAGGAGGAGGAGGCTGTAATCTTCCTCACATCAACACATGAATCTAACAGAAACGTCATATTTCCATCATGTTTTCCATCATTTATATTTGACTGTTTTAATGACGTCACCTCATTGCGTCTCTTCTTCTTCTTCTTCTTCTTCTGTGATGGTTTAATGGTGCCGACTGGAGAATTAGCGCCACCTGCTGGCTAATATTTGTAGTAGCGTCGTCGTTTATTTAACATTTCTGCAACTTAGCAGCCTTTACTTAACTTCTAATCCCTAGAAGACAGAAGCAAAAGAGTCGAATCGATGTGTCCCAGTTAGTTCAGATATCATAACAGCTCCCAAAGTGGGTCGCCCCCTGGTGGCTGGCTGCAGTATAGGTCATAAGTCCCGCCCCCTCCATGTTAGTGAATGGGACATGCGTGAAAATAAAAAAATCAAGTACGTACATAATACATTTTTCCCAAAGATGGTTTGTCCAAGTATTCATTTTTCTTTTAATGAGTTATTTGAGGACAGACAGGCGGTCTGACGTCATGATTGACAGGCGCTCTCAAACCTCCGTCAGGCTGAGGGGGCGTGTCAGGCTGAGGGGGGCGTGTCCCGCTGCCCGACTCTACTGCACAGACTCTGGCTCCAAATTACGTCACACAAGCAAGATGGCAGCACCCAGAAAGGAGAAATTTAGGCTTCACTTTTGTACAGTGGCAGGAAGTCAATATTTATATACAGTCTATGTATATATATATACATAGTTCAGATGTTATAACTAAAGAGATAAAACAGACTTTTCCTCCCAAGAAAAACAACACAACAGGTCATAACGTCAGCCACCAAAAAATGAGATATAGCTAGTTTGAGTGACCATCTAGCGGTCGTAGTAACTGTGACCGCTGTTCTACCATCGTCCCCTAACCTTTAACCCTGTGGTTATTATTGTAGCCATGACAACGAAGGTGGCCTAACTATAAGGAACTAGTATCTTTATCTTTAATCATGTTTCAGTGGATTTAATTTGAACCCAAACCATGATTTTCTAACTAGACTTGAACCACAGCGTCGTCCTCACATCATCATAAAACATCATAACTGTTTAATGGTTTTTATAAAAAACACAGACAGACGACGCCGTCCTGCTGATCGCTGCTGACGGCGACGCCGGATTAGAAAACGCTGCCGCTGGTGACGTCCCTCAGTCACATGATCAAACCACGTATCGGCTCCTTTAATTTGGAGGAATGAAAACATGATGAGAGGCGGATGTGCATGAAACTAAGTTACGTACGTATTCTGAGCTCGTATATTTTAATGGGATCTGTAGTTTGTTGCTGTTTTGGGTTTTTTTTGCGCTCACAAATAAATAGTTGTTTACCTTTTATTAAAAGTGTAGCTGATAACTGTGCTGAAGTTTCAGGCTCTATAGTGAAATAAAAACACAGTTTCAGCTGGTCTAACATAGTTTGTTAGTGGTCCATTTGATAGATTTAGTAGTTCATAGCAAAACGTTTAAGCTATGCTAACTGTTTCATGTATTTGAATGGAAGATGCTAAAACGATTAGCATCATGTTCTGGGAGGTGTAGTTAAATAAACACAAAGATTTGGGTGGTTTAAACTGTTCTGCTAGTTAGTCGATTAGTCAAACTTTCTAACCAAGCAGGATCCATTTGATAGATTTAATAGTTTATTCCATATCAGCAAAATGTTTTAATGAATGAATAGAAAATAAAGCTGTCAATCAAACGTGATCTGGACACGCCCACGTAGTCCTGAGGAATGGTTCGAGCAGCCAGACGAGCAGTTTTCAACCTCAGTTTTCTAACAGTTGTGAATGTTTATTTTCATTCAGATTTTTGTGGATGCTTAACGAGACACTCAACTTTAATATCATACATGCATTTTTATGATTTCAAGCCACGTTTCCAGAAGCTTTAACCAAACCTACAGTACAAACACACACTAGTTAGATCTGTCACTTCTTTCTTAACGTGACAACGGCGAGACATGAGGTGACTTTTTGCTCGTTTCTTTTGGAGAAAACAAACATGCTGAAGCTAAACAGCACAATAACATCTGAGATAATGAGAAACAGGAGATGTATTTCTTTATTTTTCACTCTTTTGTCACATTATTTGTGACAGATGACATGTTTGTGTCCGTCTAAATCTGCAGGAGATGAAGTGGGATTTCGTTTTCTTCCTCATTTACATTTAAAACTTCTTCATTTCAGGTGTATTCATGTTCCCCAGAGGAGGTTAAATGTTTGCAGTGGTTTTTTAAAAATTTTTTAAACAGGGAGACGTCTCGTTTCAGCTCCCACACTGATCTGTATCGGTACACAACAGCGTTTGCGTTTGCTCAATAGATTTCCTGAGTGGGTGTGATGGTGCGTTTAAGAGCACGGTGACCGTCTGACAAACAACAACAACAAGATGGCTTTAATGAGAGAGAGAGAGAGACAGAGAGAGAGAGAAGTGGCAAAATGGCAGAAAAAAGAAGGCGGGGAAGTGTGTGTGAAGGAGAGAGACTGGGCTTATAAAACAGTAAGGGAGGGTTGTCATGGTAACGCCCTGTTAATTGGTTGTTTAGATGTCAATCAAGGGGGATGTGAGGAAAAGAAAAAGAAAGGAAGATTATAGAGGTTTTAGCGTTTATTTTATGGCAGTAGTTTGTGGTGCTGTTAATAATAATAATAATAATAATAATAATAATAATAATAATAATAATAATAACTTTATTTTTATGGCACCTTTCATGCAGCTCAAAGTACGTTACAGAAAAATAAATTACATGTACTAAGTGCTTCACATCAAGAGAGATATAAATGGTATGAGCTGAATATAAAAACATGTAAATGTGCATAAAATAAAGTGAAAATAGAAGACAAAATAAAATCAAAGTGAATAAAATGATTTCTTTTCTTGATACTTTTGTCTTGAGGATTTTCTGACCTGTTATTTATTTATATTTATTACAGATTTGAAATGTTTTTTGACTCATGTGTGGCAGGTTATTCAGAAAACAGTGGAAAGTGTCCGTCACAGTTTCCTAAAGATAGGTTATGTTCAACCAACCGTCTAAAATCCCAAAATATTGAATTTACTGTCACTTAAAACCAAGAAAAGCAGTAAATCCTCATGTTAACAGATATTTTTCTGCCTTTGTAGATTGACTCTGTTTATCTCATTATCTCTCACTCTCAGATATTTATATTTTACTACAAATAATTTAAAGATATGTTTTGTAGGAAGTGTGACTGTGTGTGTTTTTTTTTGAAGGTGGGATTTAAAAAAATGTCACAGGAGACACGGAAACATACGCAGAACAAAAACAGGACCCAGCTGAAAACCAGACTATAAATACACAAACTAGACACAGGTGAAACACATCAGGTAATCAAACACAGGAAGTAAAGGTGACACCAGGAGAAAATATTTCAAAATAAAACAGGAACTAACGTAAACACAAGAGGAATAAAGGAACACACAAGGAAAATGGAAAAAAACCAGGCAACTTAAACGCAACACTGAAAATTTAAAAGAACAAAACATACAATACATACATTGTAGGAACTAATGTATCTGATCTTGTTTATGTATTGAGACCTAATAGGGCGGATCAAATAAATGTTTTACTGGCTAAAATCCAGTGTGAACATATTTATATTTCTAATATTTCTAATATTTTCTTCATCCCATTTATAGTGTATGAATTCGGGTCGACTAACAGACGCATCAGACTTAATTAACTCATCACATAAAGTATGTTTTGTAAGCAAAATCTTAATCTGTAAAGGACCTGCGGGCGACTTTGTACTGTACATAATTATTGGAATGACAATGAGGCAAATTTAAGTGTGTATATATATATATATATATATTTATATATGGTGAGATAAGTGAGACAGAGAGAGACACAAACAAGAAGAGAGAGAGACTAGTAATTGGTGTGAGGCTGTTTGGGAGGCAGATGAGAGCAGACTTAACGAGCTGAGCCTCCAGCACCAATTAACCAACAACCTGCAGACGTGGATAGAAGACAGCCGCCACAATTAAACACACACACACACACACACACACACACACACACACACACACACACACACACACACAAGGTGAGGTGTCAGGAAGAGGAGGATGTTTCTCAGCTGGTCAGATGGTTTAGTTTTTTTTTTTTTTCTGATCAAACTAGAACAAAAAGATAAATCAAAAGTCTCTGAAATTGTGTGAGACGAAGCTTCACCGCAAAAAATATTCACTTCCTGTCCGCTACTACTGCTTTTCTGCCTCTTAAAGTCTCTTAGTACCTTCAAGTATGAGCGGGTTTGAAAATGAAATAAACATTACAAGATTTATGATGAACTAAACATATGTAGCATTTAGATTTGCCTTTAAAAAAAAAAGCTTTTTATGTGAATTCTGTGACGTTTGTGATGAAACTGGTGACAACAATGAGCTTTAACAACA
>CM055851.1:29944468-30154468 GCA_029490765.1 Euthynnus affinis | reverse complement strand
GGCGAGCAGCGGACTTCCTGGAGGGGCTGTTAGCCGAGCTGCTGCTAAAGTTTGCCCAGTTTATTTCTCTGATAACTTAAGATTCAGACGTCCAATGACTAAAATCCTTCTTGCGGCTAAAAGATCAGGAGGCGGGGCCTTAAAGAGACAGGAGCTAAAACTTCCTGTTTCAGACAGAGGCTGAACTGAGGGGCTGCATAAAGGACCAGTAGAAGATAAATAAGGAGTTTTAAACTGGAAATCATGCAAAGATATTCCAGTAGAGCCCCAGAATATAAATATAGAGGCTGGAGATGTAAAGAATATGTCAGATCGTCGCACATGCCCATAAACATCCATCCATACCGTAGCTTTGGTTGCTAAGGTTGTTACTAAGGTGATATCTGATCCGATCAGATTGAAAATGTACGGTAGTTGACATATCAAATAAATACTGAGAAAAATAAGTAAAATCCTGCTACTATCGTTTGTTTACGTAGCCTCCGGAGCCGGAGGAAGCTTCCTGAAAGCTGACCAATCAGAGCAGAGCGGGCTCATCAGGAGGCGGGGCCTTAAAGAGACAGGAGCTAAAACTTCCTGTTTCAGACAGAGGCTGAACTGAGGGGCTGCATAAAGGACCAGTAGAAGATAAATAAGGAGTTTTTAACTGGAAATCATGCAAAGATATTCCAGTAGAGCCCCAGAATATAAATATAGAGGCTGGAAATGTAAAGAATATGTTCCTCTTTAACTATACCCCATAATAACATTGTGTCGGCTTCGTTTGCTATTATTAGTAGCTATATTATCATTTTTGTCAAAACAAACGTGCAGTTAAATACATACAGAACCAATCAAATGGCAACTTCCCACATTCCTTCACTTTTCTTACCTGATGTTTTTGCATTTTTATGTTTTTTTTTTTCTTCTCTCCTGTCTGTTTGTTTGTTTGTACTAAATGTCTTCTAGTGAAGCAGTTTTGTAATGTTTGTTTTGAAAAGCGTTTGAATCTTTTACTTACGCCAGTGAAATCCAGCTCGCACAGTTCATCACGGTGTTTTGCTTTTTTCCACACGAGGAGCTGACAGGTTGTTGATTTCAGTCGTTTTAATTACGCAGATACATTATGTTGTTGTTGTTGTTGTGTTTCTCCATCATGTTCGGGAGGCGTCGTCGTGACACGAGTCCGGCCTTCTGAGGTTGTGTTTGTCATTATTCTCTCTCAACAACAGCTCGTACTGAAGTTTCTGAATCACAGCAAACACAATTTCCAACCTTAACCTGTGTGAATCCAACACACACACACACACACAGTCATCATTGTGTGTGAATATCAGGGTGACAATGACGCTCACTCCTCCAATGCTAGCTGTTTCCCCGGTGAGTTTTATGTAAATATTGACGAGTGTCAGCGCCTGCAGCCGAGCCGCGGTGCAGGAGCTGTCAGCTTTCATGTTTCATTTCCTTCGACATATGTTGATCATGGAGAGGATGGAAGTGGCGCTGCAAAAGGTGACAAGTCTCGTAAGTAATTTTTATCTTGTGTTGAAAACCTTGTCAGGTTGTTTTGCAGCTTTTGTAAAGAGAGACGAGTAAAGCCTCTGTTCATTTCTTTCTTACCAAAGTGCAACTCTGAAGTGGAGTTTTCCCTCGTTTGTGACTGCAGGGGTCCGCAGCCGCCTGTCAGAAATAACACAACGAGTGACGACAGCGCAGGCGATCTAAAACAGTGTGTGTAAGTTTCTGCTTTCAAAGGACTCAAAGCGCTAGAAAATATTGGATTAATTCAACAGGTCCTTTAATTTTTATAGTAATTTTGTGGAAATTTTTGAGTAATTTGCAGGTTTTTAGAACATTATTACAGAGAAACTGATGCAATTTGGTACAAATTATATATATAAAAAACACAATTCTTAATAAAAATAGACTTTAAACGATACTTTTATGTGTCAAATGATATTTTAGCATCTGAGTTTTTTTCAGTAATTTCCTAAAAGTAGCTGCTGGTTAACCGTTAATTCTTCAGACGTTTCTTTGAAAGTGTTATGTAATTTAGTAACATACAGGAAATACGTTCATACTTTATATGCCAATGTATTGTTTGACACATAAAACTACACACTGAAAAAACTAATTTGTAAAGATGATTTGCAATTAAACAACTACACTATCACTATTTGGCATCCCTTCTGCTGACTGGTTTTTGAAGTAGCTCACTATTTGGCATCCCTTCTGCTGATGGGTTTTTGAAGTAGCTCACTATTTGGCATCCCTTTCTGCTGATGGGTTCATAAAGTTGATGATGGCAAAAAGTGAACTTTGCTGCAGGAGATCAATGTTTGCTTCCCATTTCCAACCCTGAGTTCGTGTTTACTGTTGCCATGACGACGAAGTGAAAGTTGTGTAACTTTAAGAAAGTATTAAGTGATAATTTTAACCCGAACCATCATCTTTCCCTAAACCTAACCAGTTAGACCTTTAACCACAGCCTCGTCTCACCATTTTTCTTTTTTTTTTTAAACAGTGATTTATAACGGTTTAGGATTCGGAGCATTACTGCGGCTCACTAGATGGCGTGAACGTAACCGTACGTCATTTTCTACATCTACTGTTGTTTAATAATAATAATAAGGACGTGCTGCAAAGTCGGCTCAGTAGCTGTTCTGGAGCTTTGAATCGTATCACATGATCTTCTTCACCTGAGGCCTGAAATACAGAAGCAGGATTCCTCCTGAAACTGATTGAAGCATTAAACTCTTACAACAGCCTGAGTATACTTACTCGGCTTTATTTGCTTTACATGAGAAAACATCTAAGCAACACATTAATTTTTATTAATGTGTTGGTCAGATCTACTCGTGCCCTCATGATGGGGCAATAAATATTATAAGCCTATTAACTGCATTCACACAGTCTGTGATCTCCTGCCAGCTGTTCTTCCTGCATTGTGTGTTGCTTTTAACCTTTATTATGTGTTTAACTTCTTCATATTTCATTGGTTGTTGTTCAGAATCTTGCAGCAAGCAGACAGCTAGTTTAACCCTTTAGGAGTCGCTGATCAAACGACATGTCAGTTTCAAGACGTCGTAGCATAATAACAAAGTCACATTAAGTGCTGCTGTCAACTTCTGTCCAAAGTGCTGGCTTGAAACCCTGTGCCAGTTTTTGTTTGGTGTTGATAGACCGAGTAAAAACGGAGATACGTTGATATACGATATACGGACATCGCATTTATTTTATATCTTCGTCGAAGAGTGGCGTAGCTAAAAAGTAAAAAACGTCTGTTTTTGTTGTAAATAGATGTATATTGATTGATTTTATCTCAGAGTTACCATTATATGTTCACATTTACAGCCTTTAAAATGCTTCGTTGAACATGTTTGTGTTTCTTACAGTCAAAATACGACAATTTTCCAATTCAGATTTTATGTATTTTGTGTGTTTTTTGGGTTCAATACAATGATATAAGTATGATAAAGTGAAAAAATAACTGTCTGGTCATATAGATGATGTTGTGCTGAAAAAAAAGATACCAAACATCAGCATGTTAAACATTTTTTAAAGTGATATATAAAGGTAAATTCAAAAGTATAGCCCCAGACTCCTGAGGGATAATATAGTCTTAAGATATTTAGACATTTAACTTCAGAAAAACAGCAAATCTTTAGAAAACCATCAACACGTGACTGAAAAAAAAAAAAAAACCTTAAAGCAGTAAGATGTGACTGTTATTCCAGACTAAACAGCAGGTGAAGTTAAATCATCCGCAGCCTCTCGTCACCTTTTACAGCGCAGGTTTGTGGATGTGACGCCGCGACCGACAGCGAGGAGAGGCGACAGTCTCAGAGATGATTAAATAAAGACTGTTTGGTAATTTATTCCAAAGTGTTGCGGTGGAACATATGTCGCGAGAAAAAAAAATGCCGTTTCTCCTGAGAGGGCCTTTTGTTACCCACTCGTTAATATACTTTAAAAATAACAAGCGAGGACAGATGCACATGTAGACATCTCCTCCCAATCCAGCCTCAAACAGCCTGTAGAGGAATATTCAAACAAAGAACCGATCAGTGAGCTCAGTGTAAGTCACAATGAAATCATTAAAACTCTCATTTTATGTCATATTTGCTGAATTTAACATTCCCAAAAAATGTGTGAATAAAAGTAATTTAAGGATTATTTCAGTTTATCACAATTTAAGTCTTATTTTTGTAGATTTTTTTAGTTGTATATCAGTTTTTAATAACATTATACCTACAAATATCTGTCCCTACTGTAAGACTGGAAACTACAGCTTCAGCGCTACACCAAAAAATAATCACTTATTCTTTTGCTTTGTTCCATCTACATTGATTATAGCCTTAAATTTGAATCTAAAATAAAAATAATCTGGGATAATTTATACATTTACACATTTATATGTATAGAAATACAAAAGTAATTGTCTCTGTTTATTGTTGTTATTATTAAAGTCTATTTTTATCATATTTGTGTCATTTTATTCACCAAAAGTTGTTTCCACATTTCCTTACAGCCCAGATTCACCTCTGACCTTCAGGCTGTTTCTTAAGATGTTTACATAAATCTGCATTATTAATGAGCAGCTGCTCTGATTGGCTGGAGGTGTGGGATAAAAACTAATGAATATTGCAACATATTTATCTTCACCAAAAATCTGCTGGGTTTATAAAGCAGCTCACTATTTGGCATCCCTTCTGCTGATACGGTTTTTGAAGTGGCTCACTATTTAGCATGTTTCTGCTGATGGGTTCATTAAGCAGCTCACTATTTGGCATCTCCTCTGTTGATGGGTTTATAAAGCAGCTCACTATTTGGCATCCCTTCTGCTGATGGGTTTTTGACATGGTTCACTATTTGGCATCCTGCCTGTGGATGGGTTTATAAAGCATCTCACTATTTGGCATCCCTTCTGCTGATGGGTTTTTGACATGGTTCACTATTTGGCATCCTGCCAGTTGATGGGCTTATAAAGTAGATCACTATTTGGCATCCTGCCTGTTGATGGGTTTATAAAGCAGATCACTATTTGGTATCCTGCCTGTTGATGGGTTTATAAAGCATCTCACTATTTGGCATCCTGCCTGTGGATGGGTTTATAAAGCAGCTCACTATTTGGCATCTCTTCCGTTGAGTGGTTTATAAGCATAGTAAATGTCATCATGTAAACATTTGTTTATCTGCATCAGGTAAACAGGATGTAAATAACTCGTGTACATTTTATTATGACATCACTGATCCTGAATGTTTTAGACGCTGAATAAGTTTGGAAAGTTTCATTTTCTCACAGATTTACATCATTTCGGATTAAAATGATATTGTTTATTCTTTTTCAGTAAAAAGACATTGAAGGTCAATGTGTGTGTGTCAGTGTGTGTGTTTCTATCTTAGTGAGGACGTGTGTTTGACCTTGATAATGACGACTGAGGACTTTTCTTCTGGTTGATTATGGAGATTTAGGGAATATATTATGTTAATGAGGGTCCTCACGAGTATATATAAGTATAAACATGTGTGTTCAGTGTTTGAAGACGCAGTTTCAACAGTGAACCGAGGAGGGCGCCGTCACATCAAGCAACCTGGAAACCACACGCGCACACACACACACACACACACACACACACACACACACACACACAGGTACAGAGTCATGTCATTTCAAACATACACACCGAACTTCACACACATACAAAACCATAAGTGCTGTTATTGTGGTTAAACATATTACACATATTGCATTTACACACATGTACAAAAAGGAATCCTAGCGCACACACACACACACACGCACACACACACACACACACACACACACACACAGTAAAAATGAACCAATCAGCACTGTTTCACTGTTTGTTGCTTGATTCAATGTTTCTCACTAGTTGTTTTTTTTTCCATCCTCGCTGTCAGTTATGTAAATATTTCATTAACCAGCTTCATGTCTTTGACAGATCAGACGTGTGAAAAACTCACAATTATTAAAGTTTTAGAGGTGATGCAGTCAGGACTGCTTCAACCAATCAAACACTAATGTGGCTGATATTGATGGGGAGGATGGCAGTTAGTTCTCTGCACTACACGATTGAAATCCAGAACATACTGTACTATAATATGAGACCTGTGGTTTAAGGGTTAAGACAGCAGTTGGCTTCTTCAGACCTGCTTGTCAGATGGTTGAATAGTTTCGGAGACCTCCTCCCCTCCACGTCTTTCTGATGTCAGATTAGACGAGGCAGCGTAACCTCGGTTTGAACTATTCTCTAGCTTTCTTTTTTCATTTTTGACATAACTTAGCTTCTGATTTTTGATGCTAATCATGAGCCGCGACATCCTTAGCTCTTTTTTTTTTCTTAGTTTCCTGTCATCTCTCCACGTTCGCCATCTACCACCACGTCAGAGATTGAAACCTTAACTATAGCGGTGTCAGATTATGAAAGCTTTGTTTTTGCACTCGTCATTTCTAACATGTGTGATCGACTTGTTGAACCATCAAGTGCATATAAAAGACTCTTTTGCAGGTATATTTGGTTTTAAGGCTGCATTCACACCAAATCCGGCGGTACGGCGAATCGCTGCGGGTCAGTGCGGATTTGTGGGCGTGTGACTACGCGGGCCATTTGTATGACGTCACGTTGTAAACTGCTAATAATCTGCTGATCCTCCCAGTCCGGAAGGTATGAAATTAGTTTGCCAACCGCCATGAAACAAGAAAAGAGAAGAAAAAGAAGAAGCGCTCACATAAGGTTGTACAGCTCTGCAGCGATGAGTCTCTCCTCAATCATCTTCGTAATAAAGTAACATCAATCAATCAATTAATCATGATCGGCCCAAAGCAGAACGCTGAAATGCTACAATGCTACATGCTAAATAAACAACATTCCTCCTCTAGTCTAATAGTCCAGGTGCCAGTCCCAGACGCCTCCCATAGCCCCTCAATGTCTAGCTCTGACACCTGTGCAATAGCTAGGACCACATCTGTGTCCACAGTCCACAGGGTGATCCCTTTAAATCCTTGTCTTGCAGCATCCACCTTATGGAGTAGCATCCTTGTATCTGCCTCTTCATGTGTGCAAAGGGGCGAAGAGTGACTCATTATAGACGACGAACAAAAACACTTTTTTGAGTCTTATTTGAACTGATGTAGTTTTGTTTGCGTTTTAGCCACATGCTAAACAAGCACATTTTCGAAAATTCAATAAAAAGGGCGGATGTTAAGGGGTTAACTTTTCACCTGAACAGTTTATGATGTTGTGCATGGTGTCATTGTAATCCTTGGCCATCAGAACATGGAGGGTAGACGTCACTTTTTCTGTGTTATCACGTTTGGTTCAGAAGATATGATACGATACACATAACTGGATTATGGCGGAAAGCAAATTGGTTGCCATGGCCACCACGAGGTGTTTTTGCGATGGCTCCATTTCTGAAAATGTTCAAAGCCCCGAACTGTACAAGTGTGCCAAAGTTTCATGCTTTCAGCGAGGGGGGGGGGGTCTGCTGGCATGGTTTGGGTCCACTTGTCCCCTTAGAGGTGACGATCCGCCGCTAATCAATACAAAGTTGTTGTGAGTGAAACATGCCACCTGATCTCAACCCAGCTGAACACCTATAGGAGGTTTAAAACTGACGCCACCATCGTCAAAACAGCAGATGAGTGAATATCTTTATGAAGAATGATGTTCATGCGCCTCGTTATTGATTCTCAGAGCGTCCGGACTCTTCTGGAGGGACGAGCTTCGTTCAGCTTTGGTGTCAGTTTCAGTTTTTTTTGTCCAATTCTGATGTGAAGGAAACATTTTTCTGTGTGTGAGAAAATAAACCGCACATGGCGTCTCAATAATGTTGTTTTCTTTTTCTTTTTTTGTTTTTTTTTAATGTTTTGTGAAAGTGAGGCACAATTTCGGAGAATGTGAAAGTAATTAAGACAAACTGTAACATGTGGGAGGCGTGACCTGTGACCTGCAGACTGACACGTTTGGGCTTCCTGCAGCGGGATCCAGCTCCCCCCCTCCCCCCCTCACCCACCACCGCCGGTGCCCTCTTACTTGTGTTGTACCTCGCCATGCGCCGGCGTCGGCAAACTTCCCCTCAAAACATTTGCACAACAACATACAACAACGACACCAAGTTTACTGGGAAGAGACGGCGGCTTTTTAGCACTTTGCCGCATCTCGCACACCCTACGGTGACGGGAATAGCACCCATGGAGGGAGGAGGGGGGCTGTAAAAATGTAACGACGGGTGGTGGGTGTCAAATCTGTCAGAGTGTGTGTGTGTGTGTGTGTGTCAGCGTGTGAGTGTGAATGAACAGTGTGTGTGTGTTCGTTTTGCCACAATGGTGTGTGAATAACTGAGAGTAACTGAGTCGTGCGTGCGTGTGTGTGTGTGTGTGTGCGTGTGTGTGTGTGTGAGGTGCGAGGTGTCGCAGAGATGCAGATCATCCGAGGCAGACAGACGCCATGTTGGAGGAGAGAGAGGAGTCATAAGACAACCAAGACGTTTAAAAGATATATAGTGTTACTTTTCTTACTGTCAACAAAATACCTGAAGAAGAACCGACGTTAAAACCGACTTTTTAACTTCTGAACTTTATCTTTGGTTGAAGATGTAAAACTTTAAAAGCAGCTCTGGAATATAAAGTTTAATCTTTAAAAAAAAAAAAAAAAGCCTCTTTTATTTCCTAAACGGGAGGAAATTTGTTGGGGACTACTTTCAGCGGCGGATGAATCCACGTTTGGCGCTCTAGTGAGTGTTTCTGGCAGCAGGACGGTGTGTGTGTGTGTGTGTGTGTGTGTGTGTGTCAGACTGAATCTAAATAACTTACAGTGTGTGTGAAACAAGAATTCCTCAAATGTTTCTCCTTAAGTTACCCTGAAAACACATTAAAGCCTTTCATCTTAAATTAGAGCAGCCAGAGATCCTTCAATGTGTCCTTTCATTGAAAAAGGCAAAACCCAAACTTCTGACTTCCTCCTCATAACATCAGACTTATGTTACATCTGTTCTCTGTTTTTATCTCCGACACACACAAACCTGTAGCAAAAAGTCAGTTCATTCACAGAATAACATAGAAGTTGTTTTATACCGAGCCGACCAGCTGACATCTAATACATTCCCAAAAAGCTTCAACATGACAGCGGAATATAAACGGCGGCAGCTCAGATGTAAAACGAGTCGTCCGCCGTTCAGAAGGTCGGCGGTTCGATCCCCGGCTCCTCCGGTCTGCATGTCGAAGGCTAAACACTGAACTGCTTCTGCCATCAAGGTACGAATGTGTGAGTGTTACATGTAGTTTAAAAGCTCTCTGACTAGAAAGATGCTTTATAAATGCAGCAATTTATTTAATTTGTGTTCATGATTTTCTTTTGTTCCATTTCCTGTTTTGTATCTTTACTTCCTGTTGTTGTTTTTTTTCTGTCTCAAACATCTTCTGTCAAACAGTTTGAGGAGGTCATGTGACCTGACAGCAGCAGCAGATTAAACAGACATATATTATATTATTATATAGATAGACACATAGATACATACAGATATGCATACATGCATTAATACAGATTTTGCATGTATGTACACGGACACACACACTGATAAATATCACATTATCGCTGTGAATTAAGGAACAGACACATGTGCACACACATATGCAACACATGTAAACTGATCGTCATGTGATGTAAATACTGTTGTTATTGAGAATGTCACTATTTATTATGAGCTTTATGTAATTAATGTGTTTCTGGTGTTGATGTTTTATTCCTGTTTTAAGTAGAAAAGCCAAACCAGAGACAGGGGCTGCAAATGATCCAATGATCAGTCGATGTTTGTCAGACTGCTGTAGAGTAATTATAACATATTCCTACTTCCAGCGGAGACAGGAAGTTGAAACTCGTCCTTGTTGCTGAAACAGATCAATAGATCCAGTCCTATGTGTGTATTAGTGTGTGCTAACAAACCATAGCAACACTAAGCTAATGGAGATCTAAACAATAAATTATAAAAGGTGATTTTGATCGACATCAAAGTCCATTTCCAGCCTGATTTAATTGGTTTTATCGCCGTCGCTCCGTCTGCTCCGGCGTCTCCTCTCCGTGCGTCGTAGCTGTGACTTTCGGTCGATGTGTTTTCACACCGGAGCGGCGATGTCGACGTCTCGTGTCCTTCAGAGTTTCTGGACCCGCAGATGGACGGAGAGTTAGAAACCGTGTCATCTCTGAGCTGTCAGAGTCACGCCGAGTTCACACGAGCCGCGTATAAACAGCTGCGTGTGCTTTATATGTACGACTTTACTAAATATGTATCTGCTGTTAGAACTCACCTTGTCGTGTGAACCATCTGCTGTGAGCTTTTCTAAACCCCACCTGACATTTTGCAGCTCTGTGTCTGCGGCAGCAGCTTATTTAGGTGTCTTCTTTTCTGTTCCTCTTGTGTTTTTTCGTCTAACCTGTTTTCCTTTAGTTCCTGTTTTATTTTGTAATTCTCTTCCCTTGTGTCTGGTCACTTTACTTCCTGTGTGTAATTATTTAATGTGTCTCACCTGTCCTGTGTCTTGTTCCCTCACCTGTTCCCCGTCCCCTCATTAGTTTTGTCTGTGTGTTTAACTCTCGGTTTTCCGTTCACGTCCTCGTCGAAACTATGAGTTGACATCCATACACTTACATTCACTGATTTATCTGACTAATGTTATTATATTTTATGTTTTAAGATCTTTATTAATGTGTGATTCCCTTCTTTATCACCGACCTGGTTCTGTGACAGACCTGGGTTTGATCTCCGGCCGTCCTGCTGACTTTGCTACTGGCCGCTCCGGTTTCCTCCCGCCATCAAAGACGATGTCGGGGTCGATACTGAGACGTTCCTAGATGCTCCAGCAACATCCCCGACTGGCTCCCGTTCATCCCACCGTACACACGACCTCGACCGACCTTCAGCTCCTGTTCCATCCTCCTCTCCTCCTCTACCCCGATCATCTCACCGCATCTGACCCTCATCCAGTTCTTCTTTAATCCTCTCAGCAATCAGTAGCTTTATTAACTCTACTCTTGATCCACTTGTTCTCCTTATAATTTAAAGATGATGAACGTCTGAAGTCTTAAATCACTTTAATAAAAAATAAACATCTGAGCAGCAATCACAAACACCTCAAATTTAAATATAATATCAGCTGATTATCTCACACAAACCTGGAAACTCAGTTGAGATCAGTAATAATATTGGTAGGAACAATTCAGCAGAACCTTGCTGTCTGATCAGTCAGCTGATTGGCTGTTTCTCTCCGTGGATGATCACCTGACTGAAATGATCCAATAACGTGCACCTTGTTGTTGTTGTTGTTGTTGTTGTTTCTGGTTAGAGGAGAGTTACAGAGACAAAGGTTTGAATAAAGGGCAGCCCTGACAGGATAATAATCATCTGCATTAATACAGCATGACCCACACACACATGCAGTTGTTAGGATCTCCATGGCAACAGCTTCATTGAATTTATTGTCTGTCCTATAATCTCTTGAGCTGTATTTACTGCTCCCAGAGCTGCAAGACACACACACACACACACACACACACACTCAACAATCTTCTTTTTTTTTTTTCTCAGCAGGAAACAGTTATTTCATAGATTTATGGGCGCAATAACGCAGCTCGTTGTGAGAAATAAAAACGACACATTACAGAGAAACCTCAGTGAGTAACAAGCGACGAGGCTTCACACCGACGGAAACACACACACAGAGGAAACCGTCTGAAGCTCAGGTGAAGTTCAACAGACGCCACGAAGCCGACCGCAGCGATGCTCCTCACTCTTCATTTTCTCTTTTTTTAAGACACGTCTGGTGGTTTTCTATATTTCTCTTCTTGTCAACAATGAACTGATCTACTTATATTATTATTATTATTAAAGGTGAGGTGAAAAAGTGATTCTTTTATTCAGTTTTCACACAGCGAATAAAAGCATCAACCAATCACGAAGCGTAATCTGCACAGACGGCACGTGTTGAATATCTCGCTGTACGTGTTCTGAACATATTTACACTGATTGATGGGCTCGTCTGTCTCTGAGCTGCCTGTTTCACCGCAGGCAGGCAGGCAGGCAGGCAGGAACGCTCACTCATATAGATAAAAACACACAGTATACATGCTGCAGTCTGTGTGCAAAAGTCGGTTTGTGTGCAGAGGTCGAGTCCAGAGCTCTGGAGGAGGATAAATAAAGGAGTGTGTGTGGGGAAAGATGATAAAGATTAAAAAAATCTGCTTTTCACTGAGTTCAAACAAGATCAAATCTGACTTTAACTCAGTTTCTGTTTGTATCAGAGACACTCTGAATGATTTAGGTAATAAAAAAATCAATTTGGAGGTTTCTAAACTTCTAAACTTTCAGTCATGGAGCAGTGAGGTCACATGGTAAAGAGGCGGAACCTGATTGGTCCTTCTGTCTACAGTTCTTTGCAGATGACAGCATCACGTTTGAGATTAAAGAAATAAAGCCTATGAATATATATATTGATGTATCATCATATGCATCATCACCATGTATTTATAGATACAAACACTGTTTTGGTTCAGTAACTTCCTGTTGTCATCTCAGCTCTGCAGAGACGCTGAACGCATCATCATCATCATCATCTTGTCCTTCTTCTCTTTACTCAACAGAAGAAGAGGAGAGGGTTATATCTGTTCAAACCTCACCGGCTCTGACCTGCGTTCAGTGTATTTGTCCACAGAAGCACAAATTCTTATTTTTATGTCATTTATCCGTCACACTTGTAAAGTGTAAAGTATTGTGTGTGTGTCCCTCTGTGCTGTAGACCTCCATTGTTGTCCAGAAACTGTTAAAAATGGGTCAAAAATGGTCTCCAAAGACTAAATAACAGCATCACGTTTTCAGTCCAAGGAGAGTAGTTCTGTGTAAGACGGACGCTACTGAGCATGTGCAGGAACGCGGTTCAGTTTACAGCTTCACTAACTTGTTGCGCTACAGATCACAACCTCTTTCACTTTCATCCAGCATCTAGTTTGAGATAAAAAGATAAAAACCCTTTTTCTTTTCTCAAATTTTAGGGGCGAATAATGCAGAAAACAAACAAATAAAATGAGTCACGAGTCACGAAATGCGTCCCCACCTTTAAACGTTAAACTCTTAATTACAAAAACGTCCTCTGTATCGATCATTAAGCAGAAACGAGGGCATTGGAACGCCCTTTTAAGATGGCGGACGGGGTAAAACGAGGATCGAAGAATGACGAAACAATATTTTTTTTACATCAAACTACTTCTGCTAGTCATAATTTCTCTCTCTTTCTCTTTATTTCGTTGCTGCTGACAAATAAAGTTCTCCGGTCGTGAAGTTTCCTGCCAAAAGCTTCGTCTGCTCTGAGTCACCATCGTACCGTTTTTAACACACACACACACACACACACACACACACACACACACACATGGCTCTATAAATAAGGACGGTTACTACACTGTACATTTTCAGCCCGTTCTGGATCCGCAGGGAGCTGAACCCTGGCAGAGTGAATCACCGACAGGAAAAACAAGACGGCTGGATCTGTCTGGTATAAGCTGCAGAGTTTAGAGCTTCGTATGTGTGTGATGATGTACGGACATTATTGGATCTCACACACACACACGGTTAGCAGATCTTCTGATGGGATTACTGCTGCACGTCACACACAAAAAAAAACAACACTTCCTCCAGTTTAATCTGTCAATCATTTGGTTTCTTTCTTTTTCAGATGTTACCACTGTACGTTTGGATATGTAGGAGTGGTGAACGTGCGGGGAAGCTGGCGGGAGGGGAGATCACTTTATTAAAGTTAGGGGACCTTCGTCGTCATGGTTTAAAAGAGCCTGGTCACCAAAATAAAACGTTGAATATCTACGTAGAATATCGACATTTTAACAAAAAATATCATCTCTAAAGTGACGTCGCTCACATGTGATTTATATGAGCTGAGCTTTCAGGGGGAGGGGTCAGTGAAACCAACGTTTGCTTCCTGTTTCAGGCCGACGAAAACGAGTTCATATATTAGAAAGAAAGAAAGCAGCGATGAGGAAGATTTCAGTCGCTGTCAGTGAATTTGACCTTCTCATAAAAACACGTCTTCGCCACTTAAAGACATTTTAGATTTTTGATGTTATTTTTTTTATTACATTCTTGACTCTGGAATTGACCAAAGGACCAAAAGACATTTGTTTATTGATAAAATATAATAAAGAAGATATTAAAGCAGTAAAAATAAATTTAAAAAAGTTCCTTTCCCTGCAGCTCTCAGCTCATTGGTTCCTACTGAACGACTTTAAAAACAGCTCAAAAATATATATAGTTGCCACCGGACTGGGGACTATTTTCAGCGGCGGATGAATCCAGCAGCAGAACTGTGTGTGTGTGGGATTGAGTCAAAATAAAGTACAGTGTGTGTGTGTGTTCATGGTGATGTGAGAACATGTCACATGGTGCAGCGGCGTCACTCACTGACGTGTTTACAATCGTTTTTTGGAACAATAAAGACGCTCAGATACACAACAGCTGTTAAAAACATCATCACCAGATGTTTCCTTTGAGGTATTAAGAAGTTACTAATATTAAAAAGTGAAAATTGACTTATGAGATAATCTATATAGTTTGTTCTGTTCTGCACACACACACACACACTCTCTCTTTCCATATGCTACGATTCTGGCATCGTCCTTGGTAATAAATGGAAGTAAATGGAGGCAAGGTCGAAGCGTAGGAGGGCCGGCAGAATTGTGTCTTTGTGTATATATATGTGTGTGTGTGTGTGTGTCTCCTAGCAACCAACACCCTTCACTCTGTTCGCTGTCTGTGTTGAGAGCCGACGGCAGCGGCGCTCTGAGGAATCCGCTCTCAGATGCAACAGGTGTGTGTTTGTGAGTGTGTGTAATAAACTGTCTGCCTGTGATATATCTTTACATACTCGGCGCCTGTTTGGATACAAAACGTCACGTAGAAACGTTTTTTTCCTCCTCGGTAACGATTCGTTTCTGCAGATCTGAACTCAGACTCTTTCTCGGTTTCTTTGTTTGTGGTGAAAAGGTGATCTGACCTCCGTCTGACCGACTACAAGGCCGCAAGTTTCATGCTTAAAAAAAAAACAAAACAAGCTCCCGTCGCCAGATGCAGCTTTGCATGCTGGGATGTAATCAAGAGGTTTCCAACTGCAGATCTGATAGGTCGGGGACAGCAGGTCTGTGAGCCAATAGGAAGAGAGGAGGGTGTCCAGATGGGAAGTGCAGCACTTCTTTATGGTTAAAACTATGGTTGATTAGACCAACAAAACAGCCTAAATAAATGATAAATATTAAACAGCATTACCATTTTCTGACATTTTACAGACCAGAGTTTCCCAAAACCAAAGATGAAACCTGAAATGTTCAGTTTACTGTCATAGAGGACGTAAAAAAACTGAAAATATTCATATATAAGAAGCCAGAATCAGAGAATTTAGACTTTTTTTCCTTTCAAAATGATCAATCAATTATCAAGATAGCTGGCGATTAATTTAATAGTTGGCTCGAGCTCAACAAGTTGGGTTTGCTTTATTTTGAAATGCTGTAACTACCTGATGATAATAATAATAATCAAAGTAATTTGGTACTAACTGTGGAGAAATGGAGGTAAAGTTTGGAGATATTTACTTGAGTTTGTTGGGTTTTTAAGGATTTCTTTAAAAGAAATACTTTTTTTGTAATAAAACTTGCAGAAAGTAAAACTGGACACTGAACTCAATAAATAAAAAGTGAAAAATCCAAATAATTATAAAGATTTTTTCTTGTTTCTGTCATCAGATTGGTTGGTTGATGACTCACGACATCATAAAATCTCCTGGATCCAGAGCTGCTGCTTCTAAGGAGGAATATTTTTAAGCCTATTGAAGAAAATACATAAATTAGCATAATTAATTAAAAAAATAAAAGGAAAAAAATATCCCTTGGTGTTTTAATCGCAGTTTAGTCAAAAGGCAAACTTTAAACTCACAAACTGAGAGTCAAGCCTGCAAATGAAAGCAGATCTGGATCAGTTTAAACTATCCATCCATCATCTATCAGTCCTGGAGGTTTCCCTCTCTCCTCTCTCCTCTCCTCTTCTCTCCCTCCCTCCTCTTCCTCCCTCCCTCCCTCCTCCTCCTCCTCCTCCTCTCCAGCCACTGTTGACGTCCACGGCTCTGTCACCCGCATCACCGGTTTCCACGCCGTTCTCTGGTCCAGTCATGTAGTCATTATGGCTCTTTTTATTCCCTCCGTATCCACCAAACCTCCTCTGTGTGTCTCCTCTCTCTTAGTTTTGTTGTAGTTCATCAGTCGCCATTTCTGTGGGAAACTCTTGTGGGGTTTTTTTTGTTGTTGTTGTTGTTTTTGTTTTTTTGTGCGCTTTGCGGAGTTTGAGGTTCTGTGCGTCCGAGCATCACGCACCTCTCCGCGGTTTTGACTCCCTTCCCCTGCTGCTGCTGCTGCTGCTGCTGCTCCACCTGGACCGTTCATTTCCCTAATCAATCATCCGTGCGGTCATTTAGGCAATCACCGCCGTGATCCTTAATTGTTTCTTGGCAGGGTTTGGAAACCACCGGGGAAAAGGCTCATATATGAGTGCGCCTCCGCTGATCCGTGCGCCCAGCCCGCTCCCGTTCTCAGGGGGGACCAACAACACCAACACCGGCACCGGGGGAGGAGGAGGAGGAGGAGGTGGAAGTGGAGGGGGAGGAGGTGGAGGTGGGGGAGGAGGTGGAGGAGGAGGTGGTGGTGTGATCTCCTTCCACATCCAGATCGGACTGAGCCGGGAACCGGTGCTGCTGGACGCCGCGGAGCTCAGCCTCAGCCAAGTCCGGGAGGTGGCGTGTTCCATCGTGGACCAGAAGGTAACCAGAGAGGATCAAAGTGCCAAAAAAAAACTCTTTAACTCCTGGAAAAGTTATGAAAGGTGTCATTCCAGTTGTTGTTAAAGTTAAACTAAACGGACTGAAGTGTCTAAAAGAGCTCAGAGGAAGCATAGTGTTAAATATTAGTGCATTAAAGGTGCAATCAGTCATTTTTTTTAACCATAAAAATGAGACAAATCCTGCTTTATTACCATCAGAATATGTAAAAATGTCCTTTAGATCAACATCAAACAATTTTAACAAACCAATCTGTTGAAAAATTCACCACATGTTTGGCGACGCTGCTGTTCAGGTCTGAGAAGGTTCAAGGAAACATCTGGCGGGTTTGGGTTTAATTGGCACCTCCTTAAAAGTTATGGGACATCTGTTGTCATGGTTACAATAATAATCACTCGGTTAAAGATTAAAAGAAACAAATGTTGGCTGTTGGTCGGGAACAGGATGTACGTGACTGCCAGTTTCTACTAGTGGCCACTCGTGGTACTGCAACAAAAGACCTCCTATAAACTGTTGACAGGAAACCTAAAACTTTCCTCAAGCTGAAAAAAGTGATTTTAATTGTTCTGTCATCTTAATGTAAAGTCTTTTTATCTGATTGAATAGGCGCTATCTTTGTATCCAATAACCAGTTCTTATAAGTTAAGACTTTATTGATCCAAGAGGGGAAATTCATGTTACAGAGTAATAAATACACATTATTAACTTTGCAGTAATCAGAGTATACACATACCCTGACTTGTGAATTGTAAAAATATATAGATAGATAGTTGGAGAAGTAAAGGAAGTGTTAATACATCCATAATACATCTGTGGTTGGAAACAGGAAGTGAATAGCAGTCTCCCGTCATCACTTGGACGGATGTACGTGTCACTTTAGGCTATTTCCTGTCGTTTATCTGAATTTCAGCACCTTTCAGATGGCGGGAGGCGGAGAATGAAATATTCTCTGTGCTCCTCAGTGACTGAACTCATGGTTCTGTAATAGACCTGGACCGTAGACGAGTTGTAACGCAGACATGAAACACATATTGTTGTCGTTCAGTGTGACTTATACTTCATAATCTCTGATGTTATCCTCAGTAAACCTCCATAAATCCACTTAGAAACAGAAACAAGAGGCTGCAGAACCTGAGAATCATCAGGTTTTTAAGTAGGGATGCACAATATTATCAGCACATCATCCATATCGGCTGATAAAAGCTCTAAAATGAAGCATCGGCCATTTCAGAGGCTGATTTGTTGCCTTCTCTGTGTTTCCCACCACGGACTGTTTCACCCCGACGGTCCCGGTGTTTCCTCCGCAGGCCCGACAGACCTGCTGCTTCTTCCCACTTTAACCAGAATAACAAACTGGGACTAACGTTAGCTAGCAGGCTAGCAGAGGCTAGCTGGCTGTAGCTTCCAGCCATGCTGCGGCTAAAGCTCCGCTAGCCTCTCAGCTAACATTAGCTGGATATCGGCAAAAAATCCAATATCGTGCATCCCTATTTTTAAGTTTTCTTCAGTGTCACAGTGATCCAGTGATAGTTAAATCCATTATAGCTAATCCAGCAGACTTCTAATGGTTTCTGTTGTCATACTGGTTCACAAACAGGCAGATATGTTGGTGTTAGCATGTTTCCATCTATCATATTAGCAAAAACAAGCAGCTCTTTGGGGGAAACAACTCAGGGACCTATTTTAAAACATGAGGACGTCGCTCTGGACAGGATTTAGAACAATCCATTATAGCTAGCTGTGACCCAATCCAGTATATTCATTCATTCACATGTCACAGTTTAACATCATTAAATGGAGAACATGGAGAAAAAAAACAGTATAAGTTTATTTCGTTAAGGTTCCTCCATGTTTAAACATTTGATTATTTTTGTATTTTTTCTACTGAAGACAGATTATTGTGTCAAAATCCTCAAAAAAAATCCTTTATGGGGCCTTTCTTGCCCCATAAAAATCAGATTTAACAACATATTCAAGAACTATTTAACCTCCCAAACGCTGATATCGGCCATTATCAATTTGCAGAAGGTGTGATCTATATTTAACAGAGAGCAGAACAGATGAGTGTGTTTGTAGTAACATTTACATCCGAATGATGAAACAACTTTTTAAAAATTAACAATCAGCCTTGACGTTAAAAAAACATTTTGCATCCTCGTGTGAGAGAAAATTGTTCTCATTAGCAGAAAGTCCACAGCTGGAAACGTAAGACGTGACATTTTCCAACAGGAGATGGCATGCTGGGAAACATTATGTATACGAGGGCATGCTGGGAAACATTATGTATACATGGAGAGGGAGGGAGAGAGGAATATTCAATAACTGACATGTATGGATAATGTGCCTCAGGCGCTGCTGTCTATAGTAACACAGACAGACAGTCAATGAGCTTTAACCTTTTGTGACCTGCAGGACCTTCATACGGCTGCACTAACTGCTACCTCGAGCCGTGCAGTGAAACACATAGAAAGTTATTTTAAATTCTTTTAAGTTTGTGTCGACATGTGGAAAAATGATCTCTGGCTTCACCTCGTAGTGTTAAAAACAATACAGGACATTTATGAGTTACACAGAGGATGATATTTGACTCTCCGGCGCCCCCTGGGGAGGTGTTTTATCCTGCTGAGTGTCCATATATATGTATATTTATATATAAATATAGTAGATATATTACTGACCAGATCCTGACATTTCCTCATGGTTCACATTAGGGGTGTGTCCAGATACAACTATGTTATTCGGCAGCAAAGCACAAATAAATAGTTGCTTCATACAAATACAAATATTTTTAAACATTATTTTTTTTCAATAAGAGAAAAAAAAAAAAGTCAATTACATCGCCATCTCAGTCTGTCAACTCCAGGATTTATAAACCTCTTTCCATTTTTATTCATATACAAATACAAATAATTTTGCTGCCTCAACAAATACAAATACAGATACAGATACAAACACTGGGCTCTCTGCACATCTCTAGTTAACATACCGTCCAGGAACATGAGTTATTTATTTCCCCTTTGTGATGTTCGTCTTGTCTGGACGGAGCTTTAAGTGTCCGTACTGCCTTCCTGCATATAAAAGCTCAAAAGGATGTGAAGGATCGCTTATAATAATCTTTATATTTAACTCATTTTGGCTTTTTTCAAGTGTGTAGTTACAGAAAATAAACTACTGCATCTCAGCGTCAGTACAAATCAGGCAAATTATTTCAATATTTCTTTCAAATGTTCGTTTTATTCTGGCGTCTGGGTTGAGATTGAGGGGGGGGGAGGATAATCATGGCTTTGGTGAAAATGGCCGCTATTAATGAACACTTGGTTGATGTTAAAGTCCAACATCCTCCTGTCGTCCTCACAGAAAAGACTCGGTTTGTTAACATTAAACATTTTTAACGTGTTGCATTTGGAGGATTTCGCTGAAATGTTCTCGGGAGGACAGGCCGAAGCCTTCAGAAGCATCACGTCTGCAGAACAAACACATGAACACACACGTTTTTTTCTTCCTCTGATGGCTTCCAGTGTGTGTTTAGCATGTGTAAAGTTTACAGTATGTGAGCCTGGAAAGCAGCGATTTGCTCCAGCGTTAGTCAACGGTGACTCACTCTCTCTCTCTCTCTCTCTCTCTCTCTATCTCGCTTCTCATTGGAAACGAGATGAATTCCTGCCTTTGTTCGCCGGCTCGCCCGCTCGCTCGCTCTGCAGGGGTTTCTCTGTTTTCTCGGCTTTTTGCTTTATGAACCGAGTTGAACTGAGAAAGCTGTTGCCAAAGCGCTCACAATTAAAACTGTAGAGAAACAAAAGACAGTGTCAGTGTCCTTATGAATGTGATAGATGTCCTCTTTCTCACATAGACGAGGAGAGAAAAAAAATCACTTACACGACTCATTTACACAGATATCAGTGTTGTTGTTGTTGTTATGAATGTGATTTTTCTCTCTCTTTAAAGACCAAATCTGACAAAATCTGATATCCATCGACCATCTTTTTCTTGCATATGCCAAGAAAAGTGATCCTCATTCATTCAAACTCTTTTTATCCCAGTAAATTAACAGTTTGACTCGTACGTTGACGTTCTTAAGTTGTTGGTTTTTTTGGATGGGGGGAGAAGATCAAACAGGAAGTGATAGTCAGGATGGTGTGGGAGCAGGGTTGGAGTAAAGCAGGATCGGGGGATGTCATTGAGTCAGTGTTGGGACAAGATTATCATGCATCAATTGAGCGCTTGTGCTGAGTAAAAGTCAGGAAACTCAGCAGCCACACATTTCTCTGTCCTTCATTTCTCTGTTTAGCGTCGTCAGGCTAGGCTAACCCGTTGTTGCTAACTGTGGAGCTAACCCCTTCACTTCTCCAGCAGTTGAGGGAACAACAGTCAAGACTTTTCTTGGTCTTGAGAAGCTGCAGCGTTTATTAACCGACACGCTGTAGTCTGTTCTTAACATTTACTGCCAGACTGACGACTTACTGCGAATCTTTTCCTTCCGTCGCTATCCTGCCGCTCGCTCTGTCACTCAACCACTCACTCACTATTTCGTGCTGCCCTGTTCCTTAAAAGCAGCTACGCTACCGAGAGCTTCCCAGGCAACAACACAGAGGTTAACTAACATTTCAAAACAGCGCTGCAGAGAGGCTCCCAAACGCTATTGATTTCTGAATGGATGGATATTTGTCTTTATTTGTAGCATTAAACTTTTTTAATTTTGTGGCAGCCTTCCAGATCTGTATTATTAAAGGGGGAAAGGATCCGGGAGGAAAATCCACATGGGATTGGGATGGAATCAGAAACGATTAGCATTCAGGCTGCGACCCATTAATCTGCTGATTATTCTCTCAAATTAATCAATAAATCAATTAGTCGTTTTGTCCGTAAAACATCAGAAAGCAGTGAAAACGTCTGCTGTAATTAACCAGAGTCAAAAGGTGACGTCTTTAAAACGTCACCTTGTTGTCTGATCAGTCGTCCAGACCCCAAAGATATTCAGTTCACTGTCATGTGTGATAAAGAAAAGCATCAAATCTTCACATCTGAGGAGCTGAAACCAGCAAATCTTCAGGACATTAACTTAAATTATAATAATAGTTGCTGATTAATTTTTCCTAATCAATTAATCAACTAATCGTTGCAGCTCTAGTTGGGATCGGAAGACGGTCGGGCCTGAAGGGACTCTGACAAAACCAGTTTATGACGGGATCCATGGATAAGATTATGATGGCTTCAGGACAGGACTGACAGTAGATCGGATTGTGACGAGATTAAGACGGGATCAGATGTGACAGGATTAATAGTTGTGATGTAATCGGAAACGGGAGGGACAGGAATGAGTTTAGGACGGATCGTCAGTGGGACGGTTTGTTTCCTCCTGATCTGGAACCAAAGTTTTATTAATTTATTCTTTTATTTTCTGGGTGAAAACAGGAAGAAATCAATTAAATATGTGCAGGACGGGAGAAACAGTTCAGTCCTACATTGTCTTAAAACACCTTTTGAAGTGCTGATAAAAACCCAAAATAGAGATAAAAAGTATTCAAATTTATGCACATCAGTGACACACACACACACACACACACACACACACACACGCGGTATGACATGTCCATTATCTCCGTTCAGATTCACTAATCATCTCATTTCAGGTGAAAATCACCTCATTTCCCCGCAGTGAGACTTTTACACCTGAACGCTACATATATACACACACACACACACCTGAACCTGAGAGCGAGGACGCTAACGGCGACACCGTGCCACACACACACACACACACACACACACACACACACACACACACACACACACAGGTTGTTGATTAAAGTGTTTATTAGCAGGTTTCTGTGTATTCTATAGAGGAATATAAAGTACAGCAGGTCACCTCGACACCTGTTCACACACCGAACCTGCGTGACGTCGCTCACAACATGCGACACTTAACACTTCAAATAGCACCAAATGAACTGATTAACGTCGACGTGTGTGTGTTAAATGTTCCTTAAGGTTTTCAGGAACTCAACTGAACTGTTTTAGAAGTTTAAACACGACTGTCTCGTTAGTAGTTTGCTGTTTTTGGTCTGATATGAGGCTCTGGATTAGAGTTTTTAATTAAATATTCTAACATTTAGGGAAATACCATCTTGCTTGTTCTATTAGAGGATCGAAACCAGTTTCATTTCTATTTATTTCTAATACAGAGAGAGTCTGGGTCAGGTTTAACCCTCCTTATGCCACATACTAAAAAAGACAGGTGATATTATTTTAGGCCTTCCTGCTCATATATCACAATATAAAAATTAAACGTACAACATGTAATTTCAGCCGCTCTGCGTCTCAATCAAAACAATAACAACAGACGGAGTGTGATGACTATAAGGTACATTAAGCAAAACAAAACAGTCAGTCAAACTTTATTAAACTCTCAACCTTGTTCAGTTGTAACACGTCAAAAAAACACAGTCTGATACGGCTAAATCAATCAATTAAATCAATCAGCTGCTCTATTCCCATGTTCTACTTGAGTTTAAAGTCTGCGTCGTAAGCGTGTCTCTTGACAGGTGTCATTTTGGGGTCCTTATACATACACATTGTGATCTTATGGTGAAGCACAATATGTATAATTACGGCTTTGTAGTTTACCAAAGTCGTACTAAAACATTCTGACAGAGCGCCGTGTACCGCACAAAATCGCTTCAAGGTCAGTGAGCACAACCAGAATTAATCCATATATAAGGCGCTCCGGATTATAAAGGTGCTTTATGAGACAATTAAAACGCTTTTAAGTGCACCTTATAGTCCGGAAAATACGGTAATTGACTAGTCATGCAGCTCGTCGTTCATCAGCTGAGGTTTGTTCACGTTGTCCAACATGTACGGATGGATTTGAGAAGTTGACATTTGGAGTAAAGACTGTAGTTTGTTTATGAGCCGGAGGAAGCTTCCTGTAAGCTGACCAATCAGAACAGAGCGGGGCTCATCAGGAGGCGGGGCCTCTCTTAAAGAGACAGGAGCCTGTTTCAGACAGAGGCTGAACTGAGGGGCTGCATGAAGGACCAGTAGAAGATAAATAAGGAGTTTTTAACTGGAAATCATGCAAAGATATTCCAGTAGAGCCCCAGAATATAAACATAGAGGCTGGAGATGTAAAGAATATGTCGTCTTTAACGGTATGTTTCAGTGCGGTTGCTTGTTTTATTCAGAATGTGGCCATGAAACCTCACAAACATGTTTCTGCTTTTCAGAAAGATCGAAGAAAAAGAAAGAAAAAAGAGAAATATTCATTTCCTGAAAGAAAAGAGTGAAGGATAGGTGAAGAGAGGAAGCTTTTTTTTTTGCCAATAATGACGCAATGAACACACACACACACACACACACACACACACACACACACACACACACACACACCTCTGCCACTCTGTGACAGTAATAATAAAGCAGTATGTGCTGTGTTGCTGTCGGTAGCGGTTTCTTCTTGTTGCCTGGCAACTGATGATGATTGCGGCTGTGAAGTGTCCTTCTGAGGGCCATTATGAGACACACACACACACAATGAATGAAACAGAGGGGAACAGAGGTGTGTGTGTGTGTGTGTGTGTGTTTTCTCTCCGTCTCATTGTTCTCTCTTTCATCTCTTTTTTTTTTCATCCATTCATGTGTCTGTATTCATCTCTCTCTTCATCTTATTTCCTCCCGCTTCCTATCGTCTTTCAAGTTTTCCTTTTTCCTTCCTCACAACAAATATATGGTAGTGTATTATGTATTATATGTGTGTGTGTGTGTGTGTCTGATATATTAAACATAAACATGTATGTATATTAAATTCATTACCATGAACAAACACACACACACACACACACCTGCTGCCAGAAATACTCACTAAAAGCACCAAATGTGGATTCATCCGCCGCTGAAAATAGTCCCCCATTAAAGAGCCTTTTTAAACATTAAACTACTTTATTTATTTATTTATTTTACAGGTTTAGGATGTGTTGTTTAGTTTGTCTCTCTCTCCTGTCAGGCTCTTTGGAAACAGTCAGAATTATTTTCTCTGGTATTTTTCCAGACTGTCTTGTCTTTTTTTTTTTTTTTTTTAGCTCCTCGTCATCTGTGACAGCAGTAATTGTAACTGTTTGACAGATGATTCAGTCCTCGCTGTGTTTAGTGCGGTAAGGACGTCTTTCTCGCTCGGCGTGAATTTGGTTTCCTCTGCGACGGAGAAACATGTCACGTGAAGGGATAACGTACGGCGAGCGAGTCGTTATCGTGAAATGATGACGCAGGACAGATCAGACACGCTGGCTGTACGTTATCCTGCTTATTATTTAAGTATTTACTAAAGTAATCAATAATCTGACACAACATATCAGTTTAAAAATGATTGTATTGCTTCTGCTTTGCGTGCACAGTAATATCTATGAGCCTTCTTAAGATTATGACGTTTCTGTCGTTCATCTCTACGTTTCCTTCCTTCTTTCTGTACTGGTTTGAGCCCAGTAGCTCTTCATCTGTTCCCAGTCACAGATATTATGTCAAACTATCTTTTTCTTTTTTTTTAATTACCACAATGTGTCGCGACTGAGCTGCAGTTGTTAATTTCACTGGCTTTGATATGACTAGATAGTCCTCCTGAGTCTATGAACAGAACCACGTCCTCAGCGGCGGTCTGTTATTCAGATATAACAGACAGTAGAATGGCGTAACTGACCAATCAGGATCGAGCATAAGTTGGCAGGCAAAAATCAGGCAAGGTCAAAAAAATACTGTGAGAAGACAAAATGTAGACGGCTGGGACGTGAACACAAGTACAACGAACTAGATACACAAGGTAACGAGGGCAGATGGGAAACAGGTGGGGAGAACAATCAGGACACAGGTGAGACAGGACAGTGACAGGAAGTGAAGATACCAAAATAAAAAAGACAGGAAGTGCGCAAAAATGAGACAGACATGACAGACTGACTTCTTAAAACACTGGAAGAAACTTGCTAGCCTAGCAACATGAATGCTACAAACAACCCAGAATGCAACACTCGCTTTAAATAACTAAATAACTCTACATGTACTGGCTTGCAACTCTCTTATAGTCCAATACTTCCTGTATGATAGACAGTGAGCTGTAAACATAACACTGTATATTCTGTTCATATATAGACAGTTAAATTCACTATTAGATGCAAGACTGATTATATGTTTATAAGAAATGTACCATCTTTTATAGTCTAAATGTAGTTTTAAAGGTAAAATTCTTGAGTAGAAAAGTCTCTTAACATTCATGAGTAACTTCAAATAAACAGACATTCTGGGCTAAATGACTTGAAGGTATTATTTTAACACTGGCTGTCACTTTAACACAGACTGAGTCACTCGATGCTTCAAACTGTCCCGTTTTTGTTTCATATAATGATCATTATGTGGGAAAATAATTACAGTGTTTGAATTCTTATTGAAAAGGATTTAATCATTTTTCTTTTTTTCCCCCCATAATAATAATTATTTAAAAAGAGAAGAAATCCCCCCGCCGCCCCCCTCTGCAATTATGCCAGCTGACATGTCATTCAACACAATGCTGCTCACCTCCTCCTTCGGGGGAGCATTGATTAAATGTCGAGCAAAAATGTAAATGCTCCTGTCTCTTTAAGGCCCCGCCCTCCTGATGAGCCGGCCCTGCCCTGCTCTGATTGGTCAGCTTTCAGGAAGCTTCCTCCGGCTCTGGAGGCTACGTAAACAAACAACAGTAGCAGGATTTCACTTCTTCTTTTTTCCCCTCTTTCTTTACTCCAAACATCAACGTCTCAAATCCATCCGAACATGTCGGAGCTGAACAACACATGGAAACACCTTAGCAACCGCCTTAGCAACCGCGAGCATTTAGAGTTTTTACTTGCAGGCAGTGTTTCCACATAAAGTTCACCTCATGTTTTGGACCTTTAACTATGTTTAACATCTGATATTAGAGCAGAAAATTAAAAAGGCTGACTATGTCCCCTTTAAGAACATTTTCTCTTAATGGTAGCAGCAGTTTTGTCGTCACGACATCCATCCTGACAACCCTGAACTGGAAAAACGTTGACAGTGAACATAATGTGAACAGCAATTTATGTTCTAGTGAGAAAGTATTTAGTAAAAAAAACAAATTAGTAGTTTAAAACATATTTTTATAAGACAGGGTTGCTATGAAATCTTCTATAACCTGTCATGAGGATCTGTGTCTCAGGTTAATACTTGGAGCATAAACGCTTTTATCTTTATGTGTCTCTGAAGCTTGTTGTCACACACATGTAAAACACACACACACACACACACACACACACACGTAGCTGTAGAATAACAGTGAAAATAATGATCAAACACACACACACACACACACCTTCATAAATGGGCATCACGTAGCATGTCCCGTCGTCATGGTGACAGCCCTCTCTCATCCCTTATTAGGTGTTCCAAGCAGAGACCTGTACATCACTGCTGTTGTCATGTTAAAAAAAAAAAACCCTCACCCTGTATCACCCGGTTTGATTTTTCCAACATTTTAAGGAGGTTTATCTTCATGTTTAGTGGACAGTTCAGGTTTTTATCTTCACTGCGCTCACAGTGAGAAAGACAGGAGACGATGATCAGACTTCCAACTTTACTGAGTTCAGTTTATGCTCCTCAAATCTGTCTTTTATAATCGTCCACCCACTTTTGTCAATCACTGAATTTAAACGCGCAACATGTAATTTCAGCCGCTCGGCGTCTCAATCAAAACAATAACAACAGACGGAGTGTGATGACGATGTGAAGCAGCAAGGAATGATGGGAGTTGTTGTCTGAATAAAGCAGTTTCAGTGTTTCTCCACCATGTTGGGCGAGCAGCAGACTTCCTGGAGGGGCTGTTAGCCGAGCTGCTGCTAACGTTTGCCCAGTTTATTTCTCTGATAACTTAAGATCCAGACGTCCAATGACTAAAATCCTTCTTGCGGCTAAAAGATCAAGTTAAAAACCAGCTAAATTTATCATGAAAATGTGGCTTCAAACTGAATAAAAGTCCATTTCTAACAGTTTGTGTGGAACAAGCACAACAAAGCCCATGTATTATCTTGCATGTGTGTAAGTTACTCTTTGCTAGACGCCATTGTAGCAGACAAACACGGCGCCGACGCATGCATCTTGTGCACTATACTCTTTGGGAGAGGAGGTATGACGCCATTGACAGGCCACCAAATGAAACGGTCCGTTACTTTGATTAAAATGACAGATTTCTCTGGGTTTGAACATTAATGTAAGAACACAACTCAACAACATATAGAACATAGGTCTAGACCTGAGTGACAACAACCTGACGATCTCAGGAGAGAAGCTTCTGTCTGGTCTAGTTGTTTTTACACATTTTAATGAGGAATCATTAAAGAGTTTAAAATATTAAATGTGGATACAAACAATGTTTATCTACTCATCAAAATGTCTAAAGAACCACAAATATGTTTGGAAGTTTGTTTAAAAACAGCTCCAAAGACTAACAGCAAATTTATAATGTGTTAAAAAGTCCAGAGGTAATGATATGTCACAACAACAACAAGCTACACAGAACTACTCTCCACAGACTGAACACATGACGCTGTTATTAGTCTTTGGAGTCGTTTCTAAACAAACTAATGTGACCAAAACTCTTCATGATGAAGGAACATGTGACCCAGAGCAGCGGTGTGACTCACTGACGGGTTTTTAATAAGATATATCAGCTTTTGATACCAACACAACACTTGTTGTCGATCAGTTTGTTGTTGGTTTGGATCCAAACATGAAGACAAATATAGAAAATCAGCAGAATGATCCTTTAAAGGTAAATAGAAGCCAAACACAGCTAGCAACTGACTGGCAACTAACTATCTGATGAAATAATGAGCTGTCAAAAAAATCACAATAACATCAAGAAGAGCTTCATTAGAAAGATACCCAGTGAGACCAGTAATATACTGGTGAGGTCTACTGGTCAGAGAACTGGACTGAGCATAGATCAGCAGTGTGTGTGTGTGTGTGATTATTGATCTCTCTCTCTTTTTTTTTTTTTTTTACAACATTGTTGTTTATACAGCCATAAACACCACACAGTCTGCTTTTAAAGGAACATTTCAGTTTATAACAACTAACTACTCACATTAGACTCATCACCGAGCCGAGCAACATGACCATATATGGAAAATGTATCATTACGATGTAAATCACACTCTTTATTTATTTATATTTTTCATAATTTGGAGTCTGAGCATCTTTTGTGTGGATTACATTGATAAATTCTTTTTACTCATGAAGCTTTTATTGCTCTTATAGTAACATACAGAGTTTATTTACTGAATGTATGTGCACTCATTTCAGCTCAGCTCCTTTGTTCTCTATGGGTCATAAACTGAGTTTTTTTTTTTAAAGGAATAGTTCAACACTTGATGAACATCAGTTTTTATATCTGTGTGTTCAGTTCAGATCTCACTGTGCAGTTTCCACGTTAAAACAAACACTTTATAAAGCAGTGTGTGGTTTTAGGGCCGGTTATGTGCTGTAACAGCGTGTCCATCCGCTCAGCTTGCACTGATTAAAATAGTTCCAGCTCCTAACTTCACCCTGAATGGAGAAGTTGTCTTTCTACTTAACAAGCATTTCAACTGTCTGCAGCTGTACAAGTCAACTCACAGAGAAAGCAACTCTTAATCTCTATCTAACTGTTCATATTATTATTATTATCTCCTCATAATTCGTCTTTATACCAAACTGCTGAACCACAAATCTATTCTCATTCATAAATAACTCATCAGTCATAAACTGTTAGGTCCTTTATAAAGCTTTCAGAGAGCAGAGAGAGTGTCGTTTAGTTGTTAAAGGAGAAAAAAAAAACATTCACAATCATATAATATAATGGTTTTATGTTACAGCAATAATGAGTTTAACCCAAAAATGTGCATCAGTTGCACAAATATAAAGAAAAAGTTTAAATAAATCTATTCTGAGCCACTTTAGGGAGTCATAGAAGCCATAAAACTTCACGCTAAAAATATTTTTAAAAAAACAGCGCCGAGCTGTGAACCCAATTTGAAGTGGCAGCCAAACCGTGTAATGACAACGTGACATGACGCTACTGGGCTCAAAAAGACTTTCTCCCACAGACTTACATTGTGAAACAGACGTCCGTAAATCAGTGACAACTCAGGAAACGACTCGTCTCACTGTCCGATCACGTTTCGAAAGCCTAAAAGAGCCACACGATTGAATTGTTTTATCCCTGTTCAAGTTAGCTGGGGGGCTAAACAGGAAGTAGCCGACTCGGCTGTCAAACTTTCTTTGTTTCATGCGCCACTGAGCAACTTTCATAAGAATGAACGAGGCCCCGCCTCTGACGCCGTATCCATGTGACAGAGCCTTTATATCTACAACATGGATGTATAAAGAGAACTGGATACCGGAACCGAAACAGTTTGACTTTTGCGCATATAATTATCCGGATCTTCCGGGATCATTGGGAACATGTGCACTAGTGACTTCCGCCGGCTGAGTCCGCTACTTCCTGTTTAGCCCTCTGGCTAACTTGAATGGACATAAAACAATTCAATCGTTTGGCTCTTTTAGGCTTTTGTAATGTGATCGAACCGAACGGATCAAATTCTGATAGTGAGACGAGTCATTTCCTTGGTTGTGATGCTCAAAAAAAAAAATGTATCCACTGATTTACGGACGTCTCTTTGGGCCCAGTAGTGTGACATGACGTTGTCATTACACAGTTGTCAAATTGGGTTCACAGCTCGGCGCTGTTACTGGGGGCTTCATCTACAGAGTCTGTGGAGACCGCCATGTTTCTACGGTAGCCCAGAACGGACAAACCAAACACTGGCATTTACATGAGTTTTGTGGCAGTTTCGTTGGGGAGGGTTGGTTCCAGTCACTAAATCCTCCACAGGAAACAATCCGCTGAGTTTCTGGTCTGTTGTGAGAAACTCTGGAGAGTTCAGCGACCTTTAAACCGCAGACAGGAAGCTGTTAGCTGGATATGCTGCACACAACATTCAGTCCAGAAAAAAAAAAACACACTGAACAGAACAGAACAGAGAGGAAGAGAGAAGAATCAGCCTTGATTTCTTGCTGCCATGACAACAAGAGCGACACCGCTGCCATGGTGACACACACACACATATACATATATATAAGCATCTATGTAAGAAGTGTATTGTTAAGAGAGGAGCAGAGAGAGTTGAAGGTCTTCCTCTCTCCCTCCTCCTCTTCTTCTTCTTCTCTTTCCTTCTTCCAGACGTTCACCAACCAGGTCGTTTCAACCTGATACAAAACACGACTTGATTGTTTGACTTCAGTTCATCTGATGTGAATGAAGTTCAGTTAAACATGTTGGACTGTTTGTTAGCGGCGAGTCCTTTCTGACGTCTCCATCGGCACCGATCAGCCGGACATCAGTCTGTGTTTTTATGAAGCCGTCACACGTCGCCGTTAAACAATAATGAATAATGATCGCTTTGTTAAAGGTTTCCTGCTGCAGCGGTCTGATGAGTCAGCTGCTGAGTGTTTGTTTTGTGCCTCTAACAGGAAATGCAGTTTTGGTTGTTTAGTAGCTGAAAAAAGAGGCGGCAGATCCTCACTAACATATTTCATGAATCTCGTACATCGTGTTAACTCACATCACACGTTTTTATCTTCGTTTCTGCACAAACAGAACTTTTTTAAGCTTTTATTCTCGCACTGTACACTTCCAAAATAAATAAAAACATCTCCTCAAACGTTCACGTTCAACACAGTTTAAGAAAGTAAAGTATCTCTCACACACACACACACACACACACACTACAAAAGAAATATAATAAAAAGAATAAAATGAAACCGAAGAAGAAGAAGAGAAACAAAGCCAACTTTGTTAACATTTTTAAAATATTTTTCTTGTGTGTGTTTGTAGGTTTCTGTTTGTACGTGTCATTGATGTGTGATGATTTTTAAATCTCTAATCTGTAATTATTCCACATGGCGTCACACCTCCTCTGCCATGAACGTGATTGTTTTTTCACTCAGTGTTTTATAATTATTAGTTCATCACTTCCTGATGAAGATCAAAGCTCGACTCCATCTCTCTCTCTCTCTTTCTTCTGAAATTCAGATTTGATTGACAGCAAAGCAAAGTTTACAAAATCAGGTGTCACAGATGTGAAGAAAAAAAAAACTCTTCACACCTTCATTACTAAACTGCACTATACTGAAATGAAAACACTGAAAGTTGTTCATTTATTTTATTTCTTATTAGTTTTGTGCTGATGATGAAATGCAGTAGAAGTTTAGTAAGTTTGATTTAATGGACACACGCTGGATTTTCAGCCTCCATCACTTAAAAAAAAAAAAAACACATTAAAAATACTAAAGCAGTTATTAAAGCAGTTTCTCCACCATGTTGGGCGAGCAGCGGACTTCCTGGAGGGGCTGTTAGCCGAGCTGCTGCTAACGTTTGCCCAGTTTATTTCTCTGATAACTTAAGATCCAGACGTCCAATGACTAAAATCCTTCTTGCGGCTAAAAGATCAAGTTAAAAATCAGCTAAATTTATCATGAAAATGTGGCTTCAAACTGAATAAAAGTCCATTTCTAACAGTTTGTGTGGAACAAGCACAACAAAGCCCATGTATTATCTTGTATGTGTGTAAGTTACTCTTTGCTAGACGCCGTTGTAGCGGACAAACACGGCGCCGACGCATGCATCTTGTGCACTATACTCTTTGGTAGAAGAGGTATGACGCCATTGACAGGCCACCAAATGAAACGGTCCGTTACTTTGATTAAAATGACAGATTTCTCTGGGTTTGAACATTAATGTAAGAACACAACTCAACAACATATAGAACATAGGTCTAGACCTGAGCGACAACAACCTGACGGTTTCAGGAGAGAAGCTTCTGTCTGGTCTAGTTGTTTTTACACATTTTAATGCGTCTCATTGGCAGGTTTCAGTCACTCAATCTGCGTTTTCTTTGATGAGTTTCTCAGTTTGTGCTCCTCTGTGTCTCCTCTGTCAGTTACCAGAGTGCGGTTTCTACGGGATGTACGAGAAGATCCTGCTGTTCCGTCATGACCAGAGCTCAGAGAACGTGCTGCAGCTGCTGCGCTCCGCCTCGCAGATCCAGGAGGGAGACCTAGTGGAGGCCGTGCTGTCAGGTACGAGGAGGTCACGCTGATGGATGATGACGATGACAATGAGCTCAGGGAAGTAGTAGTTTTCAACAAATTCAAATACAGCAGGTCGTAGATTAAAATGAGTGTCAGTCATATAAAATGATTTTTTTTTTATTGTTATTGGTGATACTGTTAACAAGACAAACAAAAACAATGACAAACAACAACAATGACATCATCATACTACATTTAAAGAAGCAGAATGGATTGATTATGGGTGATATGGGGAAAAGGGAGAGAGCTAATAATCACTACAATGATGATAATAACAACAATACAACAGTATATACTAATAAGGATAACAGTCTTGCTTGTTAGTATTACCATGGCGACGGCAGTGGCAGAGATGATGATAATGATGATTTTTTTTTTTTTTTACACGTTATTTATTCTTCTTACTTTCAAATATGAAAAACGTCCCGTTCCAGCTGCACAGAGTCACAGGTGACGCAGTAAGGACTCAACGTGAAATCGTGATGTGTTATGACATCACTACTGTCACGTTAAAATAGTTTTTATATCTCTGCGACTCCTCGGTCTCTTTCTGTTCATCCAGATTTATGCCGGATTGAAAACTTCTGGACGTTTTTCCCAATAAAAAGTCTCCTAGAGCCTGTATAGTGCTGCATTTCTGGATATCCGAACAATATATGACATGACGGGGCGATACATAAGCCAACCTGACGTAAGACTGTAAATAAAGGAAATTAAAAACAAAGACTCGCAGACAGACAAAAAAAAAAAAAAAAGAATTTACTTTAATTTCATTCACACATTTTTGTCAGCCTGATGTTGAATTCAGATGTGTCTAATAATAATAATAATAATAATAATAATAATAATAATAATAATAATAATAATAATAATAATAATAATAATAACAATAATAATAATAATAATAATAATAACAATAATAATCTCTGTCTCAGTTTGCTGTCTGGCTGCCGTCCAGCTCAGGACTCAGGTGTTCACACGATGCTACGCTAACGGCCTGACAGCTGCTGCTCCCCAATTTCCTGCTTCTCTGTCACCGCCGTGTACAGTGTGTGTGTGTGTGTGTGTGTGTGTGTGTGTGTGTGTGTGTGTGTGTGTGTGTGTGTGTTTGCATAACGCTTGTCTGCTACTTTGTGTTTGTTTTAATTAATATTCCACTTTTTTTTCCCCCATGTATGTTTCTGCTGTGTGTTTCTCTGCTTAAACAATAATTCCACTTTATTAATACGTGACTTTATTTTTATTTCACACAGCTGCTCATAACTATTATTTCCATTATTGATTAACCTGAAGATTATTTGTTTATTTTATGTTGTTTACTGATTCATGTTTATCAATCTAGACGAGACACAACAGGTCATAATGTCAGTCAAATATTATATATCATATATATCCTCACTCGCTCTGTGTCGTTTGGGAGTCACGTGATCAAACCACGTAACTGGTTGTTTAAGTCAGAGGACTGACTTCTTGCTGTCATGCCGTATTTCTGAGGTTTCTTCCTTTTTTTTCCCCTGTTAAAGAGTTTTTAAGTGAGTGTTTCAGTCAGGCGGGTTGAGGAGGTAGGGCAGCTTTATTTTTGCCGTCGGCTAGGCAATAACTTGGCATGAACAAGATCAGGCACATGGATGAGGAGCAAGGACATGAAACGAAATGAACCGACAAGGACAGAAGAGAAAAGCAGGACTTAAATACACAGACAGAACTGACGAGGGAACAGGTGAGAGAACCAGGTGGATACACTTGGGGTAATCAGACACATGAGGAAGGGCAAGTGACCTGAAACGAGGGGAGTAACTTTTCAAAATAAAACAGGAAATGAGGAGACAAAACATGGAGACAGGACCCCAACTAAACCTCAACTAAACCTCAAGTAAACCTCACCACGGTGTGACAGTTTCCTTATTCTAACAGGAGTCTGAGGACAGAGGATGTTGTGTTACTGAACAGATTGTAAAGCCTCTGAGGGAAATTGTGATTTGTGATGTTGGGCTTTACAAATAAAATTGACTTTTGTTGATTAAATATCAACAAAAAAAAAGAGAAAATAATCAATTATTATCTCTTTTTATTATAAAACTGCTTGTTTCATTTAAAACAACAGTTTAAAACCCAAATATATTCAATTTATTATCATACATGACAAATAAAAACTGAAAATCATCACTTTTAAGAAGCTTTAATCAATGAATATTTGGCATTTTTGCTTGAAAAATATCTATGAAACATTTATAAAAGAGTTGGTTTTCTAAAAAAAATGTGTCTCTAATCTCCTCTTACACTCCTCCCTTTCCACCTTCACCTCACTTCCCCCCTTTCTCCATGCCTCTCTCCTCCCCTCCTGACTCCTTTCCTTTGTCCTCCCCCATTTTCTCCACTCCTTCATTCTTCTACTCCTCACTGATCCCTCTTCGTCAAACTCCTTCTTCCCTCCTGCTCCTCCCTCCTGCTCCTCCTCCTTCATTACTTGCTCCTTCTGTCTACCACCTTCCTACCTCCTCACCTGCTCCTCTTCCTCACATTCCTCCTCCTCCTTCTCATTATTTTCCATCTTGTTTACAATCCGCCGCCTCTCCTGTCCTCCTCTACCTTGTCCCTCCTCCTCTTCCCTCCTCCTCCTCCTCCTCTTCTTCCTCCTCCTGTCGACATTCGGTTAAAAACACTTTTGTCATCGGCGCTCTGCCAGCGCCGGCGACAGCTCGCTCCTGTCGAAGTGTGGAGGAAACAAACAGGAAATTAAGTTTGTACGGTGTAACAGGCGACTTCAGCCAAGAGACACACAGCCAGACAGCGTTTTATTGGCTGCGACTCTGACCAGCGAGCTCGTTAACAAACTATAATCAGCGAATATGTTGATTAAAGGTGTTCACAATCCACACACAAAAAAAAGCCGAAGGAATACTAGAATTTAAATACTCAGCTGTTCTTTTTTTAATAGAGTCGTGACCCTACCTGAGCTGACGTCAGATCAACGTTTATATATCCGTTCTGTAGCTTAATAGCGGTTGCTAAGGTGGTTGCTAAGGTGTTTCCATGCATGCGTTTGGATGGATTTGAGAAGCTGACGTTTGGAGTAAAGAAGGAGGGCGACTCCTGAAGCCGGCCAATCAGAACAGAGCGTTCATCAGGGAGGGGGGACTTTACCGGACCGTTCACACAGGAAGTGAGATGTGAGCCGCGGCGGCGGAGAGGACAAACTACCTTCACCAGTTGTATTTATCAATTCAACGCCTCCCTCAGAGGGTGAGAGGAGTGACAGAGGTGAGCTCACAGGCAGACCAGGAGCCGATCAATCAATATAGACACCGTTAATAAGTTCAAAACAAACATACAGGCGTCATATAAACAGCTGTCTGTGCTCGGATTCAGCGATGGACGTCAAAAAGGCTTCTGAAACTCTTTCTAGACTTCCTGTTTCAGACAGAGGCTGAACTGAGGGACCAGTAGAAGATAAATAAAGGAGTTTTTAACTGGAAATTATTCAAAAATATTCCAGTAGAGCTCCAGAATATAAATATAGAGGCTGGAAATGTGCTGAATATTTCCTCTTTAAACGACCTCGTTGCTGTTGTGGAGTAACATCACGATCTTGAGCTCTTGAACATCAAATTCGAGCTTTGTTTCCGAGGAATCACGTTTCTCATCGTGTCGTTTCGGCGGACGGCGGTCTCTTAAGTGTTATAACACCCGCGAGCTGCAGCTGCTGTTGCCACGGAGACGATGCCAGTCAGAGGTGTTCGACGAATTCAAAACACACAAATTGTTGTTGATCATGTGTCTGACTCTTTTCTCAGATGTTAACTTTGATGAGTTCAACAATGATTATTACTGAGAGAAATGTTTAGAGTCTTTCAGTCAAACTATTTGTCGGCTGAAGGGCTTTTTTAGTGTTAGTTATGACAGGAAACTGAGAACATGTGACCTCTCTGCTCCTTATTTCAGCTTAAAAGACACATAAACCAGCAGTCAGGTGTCTGTATGAGGTTTTTTCCTCGCTGTAATCATTCCTCCTGTTCATACTGGATATTCAAAGATCTCCTTCAAATGTCCAAAAATCCACAGTGTGTGCAAAAAATCAAACTCACTAAACTTCTGCTGCATTTCATCATCAGCACAAAACTAATAAGATGTTTTAAGACGCACTTGATTGTTGTTTCTTTTTGTCAGACTTCTGTTTAGAGCAAATCCCACGAAAAGACCCAAAAACACACACAGATTGATCCATTCTTCTAACAAATGTGGGTTCATTTCACCACTGAATGTAGTCCCAAACAAATGTTATATTTCCTCATGTTTATTTGTTAAAACCTTTATTAAAAAATGAAATTATTCAGCATATTTTGTAAGCTGATCTTCAGTAGAGGCCTCAGACCAAATTAAGAAGAAAAAAAAAGCCAAAAAATACTCTTTAAAAATAAAAAACTGTTGGTTTTAGTCTTTTCTTGGGATTTTTTGACAATAAGAAAAATACTGAATAAAAAAAGCAGCTTTAATTTGTTGGTTTTGGCTCCTGACGGCTGAACTCGCCCTTTAACGCTGGTTTAATCTAACTTTACTGTCCTGCTGCACACAGTTACGTTTTTCCTCTTCACTGAGCTAAACAACTAAAACATGAATGTCATTATTAGCGCGCTGTGCCGCCGTCGCCGTGGCCACCACCGCCGCCGCCGCCGCTGCTGGTTTACAGCTTCTCCACCCGCAGTGTTTGTTTTCTGGTTGTGGGTTAACAAGCTAGCAGCGATCGCTCCTTAACGCTGCTAATTCCACCACAGAGAACACACACATAAACACAGACGTTTATATTCAGACAAGGACTACCTAGGAAACCCTCACACACACACACACACACACACACACACGCAAAAGTCATTTTCTGAAGCATATAATAACAGTTTCGGGAGCTTGTTCACACTTCCAAAACGTATGTTGGCCCTCCAAACAAAAGGCATAAACAATAATTTGAATAAATGGAGGTAATTTCCTGCAGCAGAATGTCTAATCAGAGCCGTATTCTACTGGAGGACCACAGCACAGGGCGAGAGTGTGTGTGTGTGTGTGTGTGTGTGTGTGTGTGTGTGTGAAAGAAAAACAGGCGAGAGATTCAGAAATACACGCAGAGGGATAGAGAGAGGGATAGAGCAAGAGAGAGACATCATCGACAGAAAGAAGAGAGGAAGAGAGAGCCCCCCCCCCCCCCCCCTCCTCCCTCCCCCCTTTCAAACTACCCATCATGCCTTGCCAAGCCTGCTGGCCGACCAAACAAACACTCGGTCCATCTGCGCCCGCTAAGAGCCTCTCATACGTCCAAAACATTTACAAAATACCCGCTAACAACCCATTCATTACTTTTGTCTCTGTTGTTGTTTATCTCCCTCCTCTCTTCTCTTCATCTCTGGACAGTCAGAGGATAAAAATCTGGTGATATTGTGTGTGTGTTTTTTTTTTTCTTCTTCTTCTTCTTCTTCTTCAAACCAGCAGTGAATGTGTGTGTGTGTGTGTCTTATTCCTCTCTGCCAGAGACCGCTGCTGTCGTCAGAAATCTATTAAAGAAATATGTAAATGAGCCACACTGATGCACCGGGTGACTTCAACTGATTCCCTTAATGTTTTTAACTTCAACTCTAATTCATTTATATAAATACAATCACATAAAATGGCTATAATGTATGTTTTATTATTAATAACAGTCTGATCTGTCAGTGTGTAACGTGTTGGTCGAACCTACAGAGAATTACGGAGCTTTATAGTTGAATTTCAGCTCATTGTTTATCTGTCCGACTGCAACTTTTACTGTTCTGGTTACTGTTCAGTTACTTTATAAGCTGATAATATGTTAGAAATAGTTTTTACAGACTATTCTGCTGAAAACAAGTGGACAAAAAACATAATTTCAAGCAGGTTTTAACCAGATTGAAACTATAAAGGACCGAGTATAGAACCCTGAGGAACTCCACATGTGATTATTGCTAACATGTTAGCATACAGTTGCTTTATAAGTTACTTTATAAGCTGATAATATGTTAGAAGTAGTTTTTTACAGATTATTCTGCTGAAAACAAGTGGACGAAAAACATAATTTCAAGCAGGTTTAACCAGATTGAAACTATAAAGGACCGAGAATAGAACCCTGAGGAACTCCACATGTGATTATTGACGCTATCGATGAGAGGATAGTGTTGCTCCGTAACTGCTGGATGTGGACAAAACATCAGTTAATGCAGGTTTAAACATACTTTCTACAGACATACAGATGCAGCCTGATCAATATTTTGAACTGCAGTAACTGATACCAGAAGGAAAAAATGTCATAGTGCCCTTTTTTCCACTCTTCTTCTTCTTCTTCTTCTTCTTCTTCTTCTTCTTCTTCTTCTGCCATGCGTCTCTTAATCAGTCTGTGCAATTAGTCATTTTAGTCCTGAAGAAATGTGAAGTTTGGTCAAATTAAAATGTTATTAAGAAACAGATCTGTTAATGAATGCATGCCAAAATAAAAGTACAAAAGTACTCATTAGGCAGAACGGCTAACTTCAGAATAATAATTGTTATTTTATTGGATTATTTGTTGGGAATCATTTTAATCACTTCATATGCTTGGTTCAGATTTCCCCCAAGACTCATAAAGTCTTATCCTAATTTATAATAAGACATTATAATTTAATTGTTGATCATATTTTGTATTGATCTGCATCTGCAAAATAATTAAAGTGATCAAATAACTGTAGTAAAGTAAAAAAAAAATACAATATTTCCCTTTTCAGTCTGTCTGCCACAAACATGAACGAAGTCAAACTGAGTCACCGAGTTGTCCATGAAAACTTTACACAGCCGAACAGACGCTTATAAAATCAGCTGCTGCACAGCTCATTAAAGCAGTAACATGTTTAAACCTCATTAAAACCCAAATATGACTCAACTGCAGTCGGTTTCCAGGAGCTTCTGGAATTTATCATTACTGATTCCTTCCTTGTCAGGAGGAGTCCTCGGCGCTGCCACCAAGTCCAACAGCTGGAGGTCGACGTTTCGGCTCAGACAGCCGTCATGGCCGCCGGCCCCAGATCAAGCAGCTGCTCGTCTCCACTTTAAAAAATCCAGTCCCGTCTCGATAACCGTTTTCTGTTTCGTCCCCCTGCAGCTTCGGCCACAGTCGAGGACTTCCAGATCCGTCCGCACTGTCTGTTCGTCCACTCGTACCGAGCGCCGGCCTTCTGCGACCACTGTGGAGAGATGCTGTGGGGCCTCGTACGGCAGGGACTCAAATGTGAAGGTAGGGACGTAAGAGGCCAGGCGAGTACCTCCGGAGTTACATCATCTCTGCTCATGTAGCTTCACGCAGGTCTCAAAAGATTTGCTTCTCATACATCTTCTCTTATGAAATGAAATACACGAGTGGTTTTCTAGATTTGATGGTTTTTTATTGTCAACAAAGCAGCTTCTAGACAAGGAGGAGTGTTTCCATCTACTATTGTTTTTATTCTCATATTAATTTGTGCATTAAATAACCTGATTGGAAGTTTGAAAAACATCTCAAAATGTGGTGAAAATGAAGTTTCATGTGGATAAAAATCAAATGTAAACAGAGACGCCACTGAAGTGTGGAGCGATGATGAGGAGGAGACTGTATATTTCATATTTCCGTCATGTTTTCCACATGGTTTGTTGCTCTTTTAACGGATGTCTTCTTCTTCTGCAGCGTTTTAACGGCACCTCCTAATATTCCACATAACATTTTTATTTTGCCGACATCCTGGAGATAATTTCAGTTAAAACTTGTGCTAAATTTGTATGAAAACCTACTGTTGGCTGTAATATTCTCTCCTCTGATATCTCTGTAACTGTCACATGACGCCTCTCACATGAGTCACGGAGCGCTCTTGCTTCAGAAAGACGTTTTTAGCATCTAACTTCAAAAGCTTTGCCTCTTTATTTCTGTCACAGTGCAGCAGCTCTGCAGCTCTGATGGATTCATGTTCTCTTGATTGTTTCCACTCCTTCTTTGGGGAACATTTCTGTGATTGAAACTCGCCCCCAAAACGGAGCGGAAACCTTATACGGACATTTTAGACGGCTGAAACCAGAGAGTTTGTGACACTAAGCGAGTTTTCTGAATCTGACTTGTAGAAAATGTGTTATAATAAATATCTCGTCTTCACTCTCTGCAGGTTGCGGCCTGAATTATCACAAACGTTGTGCCTTTAAGATCCCCAACAACTGCAGCGGGGTGAGGAGGCGTCGCCCGTCCAACGTCTCCCTGACGGGCGGGCTGGTCAACCTGGCCCGGCCCCTCTCTGCCGAGCCCTCGCCCCCCCACTACACCGACGATGCTTTACTGGTCAGTACGCAGAGCTTTAAACTCCTGACATGTCTGAATGTTGACAGGAAATAACTGTGCTATTATTTTTATAGTGTATTTTTTGAATAAAGGAGTTTGTGGATGTCTGAGCATTTATTTATTTATGTTTACATGGACACTAAATAACTTGATCTGTTAGAGACGTGCGTTTAAAAGCCCCAAAGCATTTAATGAGAATAAAACTTTCTGACAAAGTGGACAAGCGTCTAATCTGCTGGAAAAAAACAATAGAAGAAGAAACAATTATCATGATGGAACCACATTAGTCCATCGTGCTGTTCTTTATAATTAATCTCAGCAGCACAAACGTCTCCTGCAACAATCTTTTAAGGTCTCCAATAAAAAATTTTAAAAAAGTCACCCACAGACCAGTTTTGCTTCGTTGCCGCCATATTTTTGTCCAACCTGAAAACTCTTCTTCATGTTACTTTTTTTGCGTCACCTGACGTTAACATGAGCAGAAGGAATATATTTATTTCAACCAGAGAGAAACAATCAGATTAAATGTTTACATGTTTATCAGGCGCTAATATTTTCCTATTGGACGTTTTATCAAAAGTTTACACCAAACCTCTCAACCCTATTGGCCGGATCAGATCACATGGGGCATTTTTAATCTGATTGGGCTACTATTCAGATTATTAGTGGAATATTAGGGTCCATGTAAACCCAGAGGGTATTACATATAGATAAACAAAGCAACATATACTGTATGTACTAGCTGAAGCTAATTTGCAGCCTCCGTCCCTGAGTAAACTTTTCAAACTATGTTCACAAATGTTCACAGACAGTCACATGATGAACTCGATATTAGCTGTGAGTGTTTCAGTCAGCTGTTTTAATTTGAACCATATTAAATATCTTTTCCTTGTTCTTTCTAGTCTCCAGTCAGTCCTAGCATGGAGGTAAGTCCCACTTTTACACTTTTATCCATAAAAACACAACAAAAAGACAAAAAGAAGGAGGATCTATGAGTAAATACATTAAAAAAAAACAACCTCTGTTCATTTAACAGAATACTTTTGACATTTATTTCAGTCATTTTACATTGTTTGAGTAGAAATATGAAACAAAAGCAAAAAATAAAGCAACAAAAATGTTAAACTAGTGACCAGACGTGGAAGAAGTCATTCAGAAATCATTTAGTTCATTTACAAAGTAAAAGTCTTGCATTCAAGAGCTCACTTAAATAAAAATATATAGTATCAAAAGTAGCCTTGTCAGTGTTTATTTATTATCTATATATAGATTTAATGTTCCTCCGCCTCTCCTCTCCCTCTCCTCACAGCAGAAGAACCAGTTAGACTACTTCCCGGGTCGAGAGCGGCGTTCCAGCTCGCAGTCGTACGTCGGCCGTCCCATCGAACTGGACAAGATCCTGCTGTCCAAGGTCAAAGTTCCCCACACCTTCCTGATCCACTCGTACACGAGACCCACCGTCTGCCAGCACTGCAAGAAGCTGCTGAAAGGCCTCTTCAGACAAGGGCTGCAGTGTAAAGGTGAACACAGACTCTCTCTAAAGACTGTTTGTCTTTTACTGTCAGCAGCAAATATTTGAGGAGTGTAAATACTTTTAATGGCTGCCGATGAAAGAATGCGACCATAAAACCGCCATCAAATCAAAGAGAAGCTGCAGCACATAATGAACGTTTCTGTTTTAATGTCACGTTTAAACTTCAATCTTTTATGCACCAGCCAATCAGAACTCTAGTAGGATATGATGTCATTCACTTAATGTAATTTTTAAATGAATTAAATTAAGATTAAAATGAAGTCAGACTTTTACAAACATGAGTTCTTTTGACTCAAAATGAGTTAAATGAATGAACTGCTCATTAAATTAAGTTTTTTTTTTTTTAAAGACACGTGATCAGCAGATTTCCCAGCATGCTTTGTTTAAGAGTTTGTAGTTTGAAGAAAACCTACACGATGGAAACTTGCTGTGTGTTTTTAACACATGTCAAGTAATGAAAATATGTATTAATAATAAAAACAAGTTCTTCAAACTTTAAAAAAAAAAAAAAAGTAGAAACAGAAATTTGACTGTGATGTTATTGAACTAGTTTTCTCAGGTTCAGCAAATTTAACTCCAACATGATTTAGAACTAATAATTCAACTTTAGTGAAGTTAACTCACAAATCAGTAAACATATTTAATAACATAAATAATAAAATCAACCTTTTGTTGAACAGGCCAGCTGATATTTACACATAAAGCATCAAGACCAGGACAAAAATGTGGTTTTATATACTAAAAATGTGCTTTTCTTCAAATTTACCCCGGTTGAGGTGATGAAAAGATCTCCTGATGACTAAAATAAGATGAAACTATGTTTATTTGAAAGAAGAACAAGAAAAGAAACAAACAAACAAATAAACAAACTGTGTCTGTTTCATTTTAATAAATGTTCTTCTTCCTTTTCTTTCTCTCAGATTGTAAATTTAATTGTCATAAGCGATGTGTTCCCAAAGTGCCAAACAACTGTCTGGGAGAAGTTTCCAAAAATGGAGGCAAGTTTCAACACACACACACACACACACACACACACACACACACGCTTGTTTGTTTGTACTTACACCATACTTATTTTGTTTTGACTCCTGGTTTTGACAAAAATCAGGAGCCATTTTTAGCAAGCATTTCGAGACTTTGGCTTTCTCCATCTTTGTTGTTGTGCAGTTACCATGGTAACAGGTTAGCGCTGTGCTCTGCAGTAATCAGACAGACCGACTCTCCTGTTTGAACACAACGTTGCTGCTCACCTATCCTACGTTAGCATTAGCATTAGCATGGGATAAAGCTAAGGATGAGGAAGAAAGCGCCACGAGTAGCTTAGCTGATAGCTGCCATCCTCTAATCAGACAGTTTGATCAGATCGTCTGTTTTGTTTTGTTTTCATTTGGTGATAAATAATTTTTCATAGTTTTCAAAAGGCACTTTTAGTTTTTATTTAGTTTTAGTCTTGTTCTCCTCGTTGGTTGACTCTGTGTGAAGCTACAGATCCAGGTCTGTCTCTGGTCTGTAGAGCTCCTGAGCCCAGGGGCGGAGTCAGATGTCGTCATGGTGGAGGGTTGCCTCGACGACCACGACGGCGACCGAGGCGGCGGCCTGCTGGACGACATGGATGAAGCGCTGACATCGGAGGGGGGTCTCCTGCTAGAGGCGGGGCCCAGCGACCTCTGTGACCCACACGACCCCGACCTGGACGAGTCCAACCGGGCCATCAGGTACAGAAACACACACACACACAGTAACACACATGCATGTAGACACACAGATCTGAGGTTTTGCTTTGCCCCGCCCCCTGCAGCCCGTCGACCAGTAACAACATCCCTCTGATGCGAGTCGTCCAGTCTGTCAAACACACCAAGAGGAAGAGCAGCAACGTGATGAAGGAGGGATGGATGGTGCACTACACCAGCAAGGACACTCTGGTACCTGTCTGTCTGCTCACCTCTCTGTCTGTCTGTCTGCTCACCTCTCTGTCTGTCTGCTCACCTCTGTGTCTATCTGTCTGTCTGCTCACCTCTCTGTCTGCTCACCTCTCTGTCTGTCTGCTCACCTCTCTGTCTGTCTGTCTGCTCACCTCTCTGTCTGCTCACCTCTCTGTCTGCTCACCTCTCTGTCTGCTCACCTCTCTGTCTGTCTGCTCACCTCTCTGTCTGTCTGTCTGCTCACCTCTCTGTCTGTCTGTCTGCTCACCTCTCTGTCTATCTGTCTGCTCACCTCTCTGTCTGTCTGTCTGCTCACCTCTCTGTCTGTCTGTCTGCTCACCTCTCTGTCTGTCTGCTCACCTCTCTGTCTGTCTGTCTGCTCACCTCTCTGTCTGTCTGCTCACCTCTCTGTCTGTCTGCTCACCTCTCTGTCTGTCTGTCTGTCTGCTCACCTCTCTGTCTGTCTGCTCACTTCTCTGTCTGTCTGTCTATTCACCTGTCTGTCTGCTCACCTCTCTATCTGTCCATCTGCTCACCTCTCTGTCTGTCTGCTCACTTCTCTGTCTGTCTGTCTATTCACCTGTCTGTCTGCTCACCTCTCTATCTGTCCATCTGCTCACCTCTCTGTCTGTCTGTCTGTTCACCTCTCTGTCTGTCTGTCTGTCTGCTCACCTCTCTGTCTGTCTGCTCACCTCTCTGTCTATCTGTCTGCTCACCTCTCTGTCTGTCTGCTCACCTCTCTGTCTGTCTGTCTGTTCACCTCTCTGTCTGTCTGTCTGTCTGCTCACTTCTCTGTCTGTCTGCTCACTTCTCTGTCTGTCTGTCTGTTCACCTGTCTGTCTGCTCACCTCTCTGTCTGCTCACCTCTCTGTCTGTCTGCTCACCTCTGTGTCTGTCTATCCGTCTGTCTGCTCACCTCTCTGTCTGTCTGTCTGCTCATCTGTCTGTTTATGTGCTACCTAATCTGCCATTTTGTTGGATTCTGCCATTTTATTATTTTTTAATTAGTTAATTATAAATTATTTTATAAATTATATTAAATTATATAAATTTTGTTAATCAGCTTTGTTTCCTTCCTTAAAATCTTTTGATTCAGACTAAAAGAAGAACAGAACAAAAGTCTCTGTCAGCATTATAATGAAATATATATATAATTATAATATATATAATTATGAAATAATGCTTTAATTTGAATCTTTTACAAGGTTTCATGCCATTTTTCTTTCATATGCAGATTTGTTCAGATTTTTGATGTAGTTCTGCAACAATTTGTCGATCAACAGAAAATTAATTGGAAACAATCTATTAATTAGAGATTATTTTGGGGGATTTTTTCTTTTATGTAAATAAATTAAATATCTTTGGGTTTTGAACAGTTTGTCAGACAGAACAAGCAAAATGGCAACGTCACCTTGGGCTGTGGGAAATTATTTTTAGTGTTTTAGTATTTATAGACCAGAATAAAAGCATCCTGACTTTAACAGGGAACTCAGATGTTGCTCCTCTGGATCTTTCAGCTTTTCTCTCTCTTTCGCTCTCTAACTTATTTTATTTTACTCTCTCCGTCTCTTCACAACCTACCGTCTCGTCTAACTCCTCTCCTCTCCCTCCTCTTCATCTCTGTGTTTCAGAGGAAGAGACACTACTGGCGGCTGGACAGTAAATGCATCACGCTGTTTCAGAACGACACGGGAAGTAAATACTACAAGGTAAGACGAGCTGGTGTTCCTTTGTTGTCGTGTAAGATATGCAGCTCTGAAATCGTCCCTATATAAATTTAAGTGTCTCTGTATGAGTTCAAACTACTGTTGAACTGAGCAGATGTCTGTACTTGAAGTTTAGAAATTGCAAGTTAACGTCGAGACAGCAGGAGTCACTGTGATGTATAAACATGATGTACGACACAGTGATAGTAAAGGTTCAGGAAAAGCAGAACGAACTCATAATGAGCTCAAGATGCTTCTTTTTGATCCATCAAGTAGTTTCTGTTTGTGGTGCTAATTTGTACCAATTAGCTTTAATTAAGAGGTAAAAGTTAGAGTATGTGTGCAGTTTAAAGACACATTCAGATAGAATGTCTCTGTGTTAGCCTAGCTTAGCATAAAGACTGGAAGCAAAGGGAAACTGCTAGCCTGACTCTGTCCAAAGTTCAAAAGAAGACTTACCAACGCAACCATGTCTGGATATAATGTATACTGAAATTGTTTTTGGAGTTCAGATTTGTATGTTTTCAGCTATAAATTGTAGATGTACAAAAGTTGACTTGCAAAAACTGACATTTATTTATTTAGCGGTCGTCCAAATCGACACACAAATGTGGAGTCAACTCGATTTAAACCATGAATTGGTCGCCTTTGACTAGTTGGGGGGACACAATTTTGAGTCAGATTAGTTGTTGTTTGACGTTCAGTTTGAGGTCATTATGTCCAATGAATCACCTGATCGATCAACAATCTGGCTGTTGGATGATGATTGGTCATATTTCCGGCAGTTTAGTGATTTTGTCTGCAGTTTGAGCATCTCTGAGATCAGATTTTCAAAGTGTCTGCTGTCAAAAGATGTGATATAAACTGTAACTGGAGTATATTTGACATGTTGTGGTTAAACTGTAGTCTGACTGAACTTCTCATCTGATTGTCTGCATCTTCCAGACATCTGTGGCTCCAAATTTTTACCTTCTCATAGCAGAAAACAAAGTAACGCTGCTTTTCTCTGACACAGTGTTTTTGCAGAAAGAAAGCTCAACTTTTTCAGAGAGATTACTGAGACGTTGTTCTTGGTGCGTCTACAGGAGATCCCTCTGTCAGAGATCTTATCTCTGGAGCCTGCTCAGACCTTCTCTCTGCTTCCTGATGGAGCCAATCCCCACTGCTTCGAGATCACCACGGCCTCGCTGGTTTACTACGTTGGAGAGAATCTGCAGAGATCTGATTCATCTGTGACCGGCAGCAGCATTCTGGTGAGTCAGATTTACTTTCACTCTCAAGGTATTTTTAGGATTTTATACAACTCGGACTATTTTTTCTTCCAGATGTCAATCAGCTGCACGATATAAAAGTACCAGGTGGTTTAGGATTGGCAGGGTAGAAGCAGGATATTGTACCGACTGGTTTTACTGGCTGGTTCCGGATCAGCAGGGTTGGGGCAGGATCTTGTAGTGGCTGGTTTTACTGGCTGGTTTCAGATTAGCGGGGTTGGGGCAGGATCTTGTAGTGGCTGGTTTTACTGGGCTGGTTTCAGATCAGCAGGGTTGGGGCATGATCTTGTACTGACTGGTTTTGGATTGGCTTGGTTGGGGCAGGATCTTGTACTGACTGGTTTCAGATCAGCAGGGTTGGGGCATGATCCTGTACTGACTGGTTTTGGATTGGCTTGGTTGGGGCAGGATCTTGTACTGACTGGTTTTACTGGGCTGGTTTCAGATCAGCAGGGTTGGGGCAGGATCTTGTACTGACTGGTTTTGGATTGGCTTGGTTGGGGCAGGATCTTGTACTGACTGGTTTTACTGGCTGGTTTCAGATCAGCAGGGTTGGGGCAGGATCTTGTACTGACTGGTTTTGGATTGGCTTGGTTGGGGCAGGATCTTGTACTGACTGGTTTTACTGGCTGGTTTCAGATTAGCAGGGTTGGGGCAGGATCTTGTACTGACTGGTTTCAGATCAGCAGGGTTGGGGCAGGATCTTGTACTGACTGGTTTTACTGGCTGGTTTCAGATCAGCGGGGTTGGGGCAGGATCTTGTACTGACTGGTTTTACTGGCTGGTTTCAGATCAGCGGGGTTGGGCAGGATGTGTCTCGGATGTGGGAGATGGCCATCCAGCACGCTCTGATGCCGGCCGTCTCTACGGGGATTTCTCACAGTTCTCACCGCAGCGGACACAGTAAGACCCTGAACACATCACACTTGGTAAAGCAACACTTTTGACATTTTGGTAAATTTATTATTAATAATAAAATAAATAAATAAATAAATAATAATAATAATAAATATTATTTGTGTAGCGCCTTTCATACATTAGATGGATATTTTGGCCGTATTTGCATACTTTTAAATCACTTTAAAAAATGTTTAACATGCTGATGTTTGGTATCTTTTTTTTCAGCACATCATCACCTATATGACCAGGCAATTATTTTTTCACTTTAACATACTATATCATCATATTGAAGTCAAAAAACACACAAAATACTTAAAATCTGAATTGGAAAATTGTCGTATTTTGACTATAAGAAACACAAACATGTTCAACGAAGCATTTTAAAGGCTGCAAATGTGAACATATAACGGAAACACTGAGATAAAATCAATCTATATACATCTATTTACAACAAAAAGCAGATATAACAACAGGTGTTTTTTACTTTCTAGCTGTGCCACTCGACGAAGATATAAAATAAATGCGATGTCCCATCTTGCACGCTTTTCCACTTGAGTAAACATGATTTTTATATCAGCGTATCTCCGTTTTTACTCGCTCTATCAACACCAAACCAAAACTGACACAGAGTTTCAAGCCAGCACTCTGGACAGAAGTTGACAGCAGCACTTAATGTGACTTTGTTATTATGCCACGACGTCCTGAAACTGACATGTCGTTTGATCACACCGGCATGATCAGCGACTCCTAAAGGGTTAAACATGTATTTCAAGTCAACTGTCAATAACAGGCATTTATATTCATTCATAAGTAGATAAAGTTGTCAGGATTGGTAGATGGAAAAGGGATTAATTAATTACTATCACCTGTAAACACACAGTAGGAAGGATGTTGTAAGATTTTATTTTCTAATCGGCACAAGCCTCAAAAACACACAAGCCGACCAATCACAGTTCTTGCCATCTCCACGTTGTATATCTGCTGCTTCCTGTTTCTGAGGAGACAGCTGCAGCTACATCAGCTAACTGTAAAGATGCCCTTTTAAACGGAAATAAAAGCCTCACAGCTAATACGAAGCTTCACTCTCTTTCCAGACGAGTTATTATAGCAGAGAGACTCTATTCAGGATGAACATGGATGAATGTAAATGTCTTTTTTTTTTTTTTAACAGTGTCCATCACACATTTCCTGCTCAGGTATTAATGTTGATGCTGAATCCTCCTGCAGACTCTCAGATCCCCTCTGAGCCGTCGACTCCCACACAAAACCCATCAGAGATATTTCAGACCTCCACTGACGTCAAACTGACAGTGACTAACGCTGCTCTGACTCTGTTCACCTGTGGGGAGAGTACATAAAAATAATACTTTGTCCTAACCGCCAACATTTTATTATAAATATACGTATAAAGTAAAGGTGACTGGCTGTTTGCGTCGAGGAATTAATTTATCTTTTCTGTATAATCATGATTCACTCTGAATGTTTTGCTGCAGTTTTGACTTGGATCATGTTTGTGTCTCATCAACAGAGGAAATTTCCATCAGTATTTCTGTCTCCAACTGCCAGATCCAGGAGAATGTGGTGAGAAAACACACACACACACACACACACACACACACACACACACACACACGAACAAAAATCTGCTTTATTCATATTTAACTTTCTATACAAAACTACCTGATTGTAGAACACGTTGAGCACATTTCCACTGACTGTTGAAGCTCCGGTAACACTTTATTTTACATGTCCCTTAATTTTGTATTTTTTTATAATTGTAATTTTCAGGTATTTTATGTTTAACTTTTAGGACATTTTACAGAAAGAGGTGCTGCAATTTGGTACAAATTTATAAGAAAAACTGGGAAAATACTGGAAAATCTGGACTTAGCAATTCTTTAACTGACAGAAATACTTTTCTAGTTTGTTTAATATCTGCAAATTACTCTGAAAATTTCAGTAAATTAGTATAAAATTAAAGCACCTGTAAAATGAAGCTCCTATCTGCCCAAACATCAAGAAGACAATGGTTTTCAGACCTTGATTCATTCTCCAGCTATTTGCTAGTTGTTGTTGATTTTACTCATCAATATCCCAGCATGCAAAGCGTTCCTGGCTACGGGAGACGTTTAGCTCAAGGTCGGATCACCTTCCCACCGCAAACGGACCAAAAGCCTTGACTTCTCTCTAGAAATACTGCGTCAATCATTGTTTTCAACGAGTCATCATGTTGTCAATCTCTAAAATCAGGCCCTTTGATAAGTGTGCTGGTGGCCATTTTGGAAATTATCACTCCGTTAATAAGATTTGAAGTGTGTGGACATTGATTGACAGCTGGAAGCTCTTGGCTCCAAACAGAAGAAGATGGCGTCGACCATAAGCTGCAATTCTGGTCTTCAAACATGCTCCAATGAAACCGATGGATGACATCGCCATCATCGCTATGTCCGGCTTTATAGACTGTCTACGAGTTTTCATGCGTCCACAGCAGGAGTTTCCAGCTGTCATGCCCTGAAAACCACTAAAGAAGAGACTGTATACTGTTTGTCGTTCTGCCACAGTTTCCCTCCATTCAGTTTATCGCAAGCAGATTCCAACAGCTTGAGCAGAGCTACGTTTAACTCCGAACAAGCGTGTCAAAGAAGACAATAATCACAACAACACTCGTATGAAGCCGTCCGCCATTGTTGTTATTGTTGTTGCGTTTCTTCTTCTTCTTCCTCTTCCAATGAAACACTGCATTACTGCCACTGTTACACCTGCTAGGCTAACTCGGACAGTAAGGCTACACAGAGGTGATATCCAAGTTATCTTTACTTGACAAAGCTCTCACTCAGTTATTAAAACGTTGCACCGTACACACACAACTCTCTGGCAGAGAGCAGCCACCAACTGTTTTGTCAGTGATACAACAGCGTTGCTACAAAGCTCCGTTTTCCCGGCATTTTCACATTTACACACTTTCAAAAAAAGCTCAGTTTTTGGGGGGAAAAATACACCATTTTAGTCTGGACGGAGGAACAAAAATGGAGAGAAAAAGATGTGTTTGTTTAGCCAGATAAGCCTGAACATGGTCTCAGTTTATGTTACTGAGACAAGATTTATTTATATAGCACCAAATCACAACAGCAGTTACCTCATAGAGCAGGTCTAGACTACTGAGACCCAACATTGAGCCCCGCATGAGCAGCACTTGGCGGCAGCGGCGAGGAAAAACTCCCCTTTAACAGGAAGAAAACCTCGAGCAGAACCAGGCTGTAGGTGGGCGGCCGTCTGTCTTGACCGGTTGGGTCGAGAGAGAGAAAGAAGGAGGGAGAGAAGACTCGAAGACTTTGAGTCACAGGTTTTTCCCTCCGAGCAGGTCGATGCTTATTAAAAACACTCACTGTGCGTTTACATCATACAGATTTACATAAGGCTCAAATGTCGGCAAACTCTCCTCAAATGCAAATGTAACCGCCGAGAACATGAAGTCCCATTTCCATGCAGACGTGTGCACTTCGCTGTCTCCAAGGTGAGCACGTCTTCAAGCACCTCAAATGGAGATTACTGTGATTACTCACTCAGCCAAACGGTTTCCATAGTGACGGATGGTAATTAGGCAGTGAGCTGGGGGGGAACGAGGGAGGGGGTTTATAATATTGTATTTCTGTCCAACCTTTTGGTTGAGGTGTGATATTATGCTGTCAGCTAAGAGGGGAGAAAAAGGGAGACGTGATTGCAGACAAATGAAGGAAAAAAATATTTAGCAGTTTTGGTGTCAAAGCTGTGGCAGATCTCTGACGCTGTGTAGTTACACTCGGGGAGGAGAAAAAGTAGGTCCCCCCGGCTAGAAAACCTTTCCTCCAAACTCCTCCAGCAGGTTATAAATTTATGAAATTCCCTTTTTTTTGTTGTTGAAGCCACTTCCTGTCAACCTGTCTCACCGTTTTCCAATCAGAGGGGCTTAACTTGCGTGAGGATTCGCAGTCGTTCCAGGAAGGAGATAAAAGTGACGTTCACTTGTTCGTATTAAACAGGAAGGTCTGGATGTTTGGATGTAGTGAGCTGCTGTAGCTGCAGGCGACTGCAGGCTAGTCAGTTACAATAGAGTTGCAGTGTAGGAGGAGATATTTTGGGGCGTAAAAATCTCATTCATTTTTCTCATAGATGAATATTAGTGACTCACAGTCCTCTCTCTTTTACAGTTCGTATCAACACGAAACTCTCCTGGTTGTATCATCAGAACAAAAGATGAACTTAAACTACGTTTCCCAAAGTGTACTTTGACGTGAAACATCCCATCACTGAGTTCAGAGTCCTCTTATATCTGCCACTAACGGTGGAAAGAAGCTAAAGCTAAAGATTCAGCATGTTTTTTGTTCTCAACTGCAGTGACGAAGTGTTTTGATTGGCTCAGACCGGCTTCTTCTCCATAGCAACGGTGGCTGAGACTCATGAGTATTGTAGTATTTGGAGCCGTCCACCAAAATGACACACAAATGTAAATAATAATAACAGTCTGATTGTTACATCATCCAGGAGAGTCCTGAGTTTATATGTTCAGTAACAGAAATTGTTATAAGAAAGTTCTGTTTACTTCCTCCTGGCATTTCGTTCACTATTTTACACCATTTCCTTCAGTAAAACCTTATTGAAGTTTGTGTTTATACGAGTTTTTTCTGTCTGAATCAGTGGATGAGTTTGTAAACTCGCTTTCAACTTTTCAAACATAGATCAATAAAAGCCAGGTGAGGATGTTCTCTCCTCTCATTGGTCAGATGAGTCCGGGGCAGGAGCGAGAACGTAAACACAGGAAATAGGTCCTGAAGAAGCTCCGATCTGCCCAAATATCAAGAAGACAATGTGGTTGGTTGTTGTAGTCCAGGTTGGACCTGGATTCATTCTCCAACCAGCTGATAGGAACTGTTGATTTCACTCATCAACATCCCAGCATGCAAAGCGCTCCAGGCTACGGGAGCCCTTGACGTCACCCGTTGGTTTGCGAACGGCCGTTTTGAAGCCTCGAGTATCGTGATTTGACCGTCGCCATCTTGGATTTGGCCGTCACCATGTTTGACTTTTGGAGCCAGAAGTGACCATATTTGGGTGGGTGGAGCTGACCGTATCATTAGCTGCTAGCATGATTAGCACCGTTGCATTTACCACATCTATGGTTAACGGTGATAATACAAATTTAATTTTTGCTAGCGAAAAACCGTTAAAACTGATCATCTGACTCATTGATGGCTCTTTTATTAAAACCAAACGCTGAAGAAGACTTTTTTCAGGCAATGACAATGTTACAATTAATTGGTTGGTTGGTTGGTTGGTTGGTTACATCACGTAAGCAATGTTGTCACCATGGTAGCGACTTGTCAATCACAACGTAACCACGCCCTAAAGCATACGCTGCGTTATCATCCAATTTAAATTCAATGGGACCAAAATTTACTAAATGAACATCATGCTGTAATGAAGAAGACTTGAAACTAGTGATTGAGACCATAAACTCATCAAGAAACAGTTTACTGAGCTAATAAATAAATAGAGAAGTAGGCTCGTTTTCTCATAGACTTCCATACAATCAGCCAGTGGAGTCGCCCCCTGCTGGCCGTTAGACAGAATGCAGGTTTTGGACACTTCAGCATTGGCTTCATTTTTCAGCCCCAGAAGTCACTGCCTGGTTGAACCAGACTGAACCACACAGGTCTGAAAACACAGCTGATCTCAGGTAATCTCGGTCCGGTTGCTTAGTTACGCTGACAGCCTGAAAAAAACAAACAAACAAACTGGGAAAAATCTCATTTCACCTGAACTACTGTTGTGTTTTTCAGGATATCAACTCTGTGTATCAGATCTTCCCGGATGAGGTTCTCGGCTCGGGGCAGTTCGGCATCGTTTACGGAGGTAAAAACACAACTCGTCACTAGAAACATGACAAAGGGAACGCTCTGATGGAAGGAAGGGACGCCGTTTATCATTCTGTTGCCATGTAGTTACGATTAAGCTAAAAATTTACTTTCTTCCCTGAAATCAATTAAATGCTGACATTACAATTAGATACTTAAAATCAAGAGTGCTTCATGACCCCCTGAGAAGCTTTGGCAGCCCCTTGTGGGGTCGGGACCCCTAGGTTGGGAACCAGAGGTGTCAAAATGTAAAATGTTTTGTGTGTGCGCGTGTGTGTTTGTCTGCAGGTAAACACAGGAAGTCCGGCCGAGACGTCGCCATCAAGATCATCGACAAACTCCGCTTCCCAACCAAACAGGAAAGCCAGCTGCGCAACGAGGTGGCCATCTTACAGGTACACACACACACACACACACACATATTCTCACACACACACACACTGGTGCTCAGGAGCCTGTTGGCAGTTGGTGAGACTTCCTGTCGTGAATGACTTCATTACCGTGGCAACACTGTAGGGGTGTGACATCCTATAATGTTCCAGCGCTGCTCAACCTGCAGAAGCTGCTGCTGCTGCAACACACACACCTGCAGACAGACTCCTCCATCCTCCTCTGAAGGAGCTTTTAGAGAAACTTATGATTTAAATTCTTCAATTTCTTGAATGCTGCATGTTTTTTCATAAAATAACGCGATAAATACAGAAATCAAAATGTTTTACTGACAAACTGCCACCAACTACAGGTTCACAGTGTTTCAAATGAGTCTTAATACAACAGTCAGTATCTATACTGTTAATGATGATGATGATGATGAGTCCTCCTCCTCCTCCTCCTCGCAGAGTCTGCATCACCCCGGCGTGGTCAACCTGGACTGCATGTTCGAGACACCGGAGCGAGTGTTTGTCGTCATGGAGAAGCTCCACGGTGACATGCTGGAGATGATCCTGTCCAGTGAGAAAGGACGACTCCCCGAGAGGATCACCAAGTTCCTGGTCACACAGGTGACACACACACACACACACACACACACACACACACAAAGTGAAATTGATGATTTTAAGGCTCCAAATAATGATCATTGTCATTATTGATTGATTGTTTGGTTTATAAAATGTATAATATATATATATAAAATGGTGAAAAATGACTTTCACAGTTCCCTGAAGCCTAAAAAAGTGATTTCTTCAATGGATTAAAAGTACAAAACCAAAAATATATCACTTCATTTTTCAAATAAGACAAAGAAAATCAACACAACTGAGAGTTTTTGCTTGAAAAATGAATAAAAGGATTATTTGATTATAAAAATAGTTGCTTTTTTTTGACTAATCGACTAATTGTTTCAGTGCAACATGATTTAATGTCAAAGTTTCTATTGATCTTTGCTGCATTTTCTTCTTAACTAGCCTTTAATCAACATCACATTTTAACAGCATGAGTGTAAACGTGTTTGGGTTTAACTCTACAGATAATCTGACTTAATTTAAAGTTGACAAACGGATAAAACATTTAAGATGTAGCAGGAAATAAGAGGGAAAAAAGCAGACAGTGACAATCAGATCATAAAACACTACAAGCAAGTTTAGAGGTAAATTCATATCTGAGTGGATTTTAATTCATTTAAATTAGATTTTTTTTTAAAAAGCTGTCCAAACTCGCTGCATCCAAATTGGACCATACAGTCGCCATGGCAACTGCCCATGTTTTCCTGTATCAGGAGATATTGATGACCTGCTGGCTTTTCCTCCGCTGCCTCTTCAGGCCAAAACTTCCATGTGTACACAAGTCATTTCCAGATTATTACATTTCTGCTGCCCAGAGGACGAACCTGTTAAAGTCTAATGATTCTCTTTTTTTTTTTATTTGTCAAATTAAATTTCTGTGTTTTTCTTTAAAAAAAAAAGACTTTTATAGTGAATTATAACTAAATTATTTGTCTGTCTGTGTGTCGTCGTCAGATCCTGGTGGCTCTGCGTCATCTTCACTTCAAGAACATCGTCCACTGTGATCTGAAACCTGAAAACGTCCTGCTGGCGTCCGCAGACTCGCTTCCACAGGTACAGAGAGAGAGTGTGTGTGTGTGTGTGTGTGTGTGTGTGTGTGTGTTTACTATACTGCAGATATTGATTTTTCTTTTTTTTTTATTTCTAGTAGTTATTTACAGCAGATGTCAAATGTGGGTCATGAGTGAGTCATCACTGCTTGAAGGCTGCATTTTATGTTCTAGTATGAAGTTATTCAAGATATTAGTTTCTACAAAAGAGCAGCGAGACTCAAAGTAAAACACTGATGATTAAGAAATCACACCCATCGTTCTGCACAGAGAAGCTCAAACATCCTGCTGAAGGGACGAGAAGAACAACATATCTTTAAGTTTAGATCGCGAGACGTCCAGGAGCTCCGAATCAGTCGACCTGAGGGACCCTGAGGGGGTCAGAAGGTCTGCGATACAGCAGAGGGGTCCGCTCATTTAGGGCTGAATAAACAAACAGGAGAACCTTTAATACTGCTTTGTGTTTTAAAAGTTGATGTTATCATATGTAAAATATTAATCTGAAAAGTAACCGGATAGTAAAAAGTACAATATTTCCCTGTGAAATGTAGTGAAGTAGCAGTATCACGTAGAATAAAATGGAAATAACTTAATTTGCATTTTCAATTTGCACTTAAAAAAACAAACAAACAAACAAACAAACAAACAGTGGAAACATTTCATATGCTTGAAGCAGAAAAGTATTTGTATCAATAAAAGCAAAATGTGGGGGGGAAAAAAACAAATGTAAACAGATGAATCATGTGACTTAAACATCTCTGAAGAGTGGAGCGATGATGATGATGATGATGATGAGGAGGAGGCTGTAACCTTCCTCACATCAACACGTCCATCATGTTTTACATCGTTTGAGCTTCGACTGTTTTAATGACGTCATCTTGTTGCGTTTATCAGCAGCAGTGGATGGAAACATGTTAATTTGCATTTAATTTTCTCTGATTTTGTGAAAATTTGAATTGAAACAAATTCAGTCTGAAATATTTGACTTAAAATTGCAAATAAAAACTATGATGTACGCTCCATGAAATTAGTAGGTATTCAAGGTGATGAAAGTCAGATTTATAGATTTAAAACCCCATATATAGTGATAAAACCTGATGATGGGAGCTTTAAGATTCAGAGACAGTGAACATAGTCTCTCTCTCTCTCTTTACATACATACGTATAGGGAGGAGATGAAACAGCAGGAAGCAGGCAGGTAAACAAAAACAGACTCAGACTGTCAAACAGTCCATTAACTGTCAGAGCAACTATTAGCAGCTCAGTCTCCTCTCCAGGAATAGCTGTTTGTGTCAGACACACCGACTGTAATGATGCGTCAGGCGGGTTGTTGGGCTGTCGAGTCTTTTCTTATCATCTGCAGAGGCTGATACTCTGAAGCAGCGAGCGACACGCCGATGTGTTTAGCGCTGACGCATCACACGTTAGCTCTGAGAGTGAATCAGAGAGCTAATGTAAACAAGAACAATGCAGCCTTTTTTATGACTGATAATGTTATAAAGTTGGAAATTAAACTAAATCTGAGCCGTAAAGTTGCAATTAAAAAAAAAAAAGAGTGAAATTATAAGTGATTCAGTTTCTTTCGTCAACACCAATGACACAAGTGAAAACAGGTCTGAGAAAATAACCCTGATGATGTCATAGTGATGTCATCAAGGTCAGTTTGGATACTGAGATTATAGATCTGTAAAAACTATTAATCCTTTTTTTTTTTTTTTTTACTTTTCTTCAGCAAACAGTAAAATAAGTATATTTTGTGTGCAAGAAGAACTTGTAAACATTTTTATGACAATCAAAAAAGAGATTTTAAACAAAAAGCCTGTTTTTACAATTTGTAGGTGTTTTAAATTTGGACATCGTCTACAGCAGAGGTTATTTATTCATTTATTTATTTGTCTTTTTGAAACCCCAAATTTTTTATTTACAACAGTAAATACAAAGAAGAACTGGATGAGTCTGTTGTTGTTTTTTAATTAATATTTTACTATAATTTGTGTTTCAAAAGTTGTTGCAGTTCATTTTAATCTACAACGCAAGTGATTTCTATTGATTGATTGATTTATTTGCACAGTAAAAACAAAATAACATCAAACAATATAACAAAAGAGAAGAAACATATTGTACAGGTGAGATTTAGAAAACTACTAGAGGCTTATAGGAGTAATCTCATCTCATTAAACATTATGAACAGATACAAAATAATACAAAAAATGGAAAACAAAAGCTGATAAATGTGTAACCTACTGTCAATAAAACTAAAAATAAAATAAGACAAATTAAACATAAATGTAGAACTTCAGTAAATCATCTCACATATAACAAACCTTAGTGACTCCGTTCATACGAGAAAGAATACAAAACAGCAATGAAATAAAAACACACTGACAGGTTCTTTAACATAAATCAACAGGACAGAGTGCTGGCTGGACTTTAATTCAGATTCTGTCCTCTTCCTGCAGGTGAAGCTCTGCGACTTTGGATTCGCTCGAATCATTGGCGAGAAGTCGTTCCGGCGTTCGGTGGTCGGCACACCGGCGTACCTCGCTCCGGAGGTCCTGAGGAACAAAGGCTACAACCGTTCATTGGACATGTGGTCAGTCGGAGTCATCATCTACGTCAGGTAGGACGAGATCATACACCGTAAAAAAAAAAAATATGCACGTGGTTGTCATGATGTCACCCGCTGGTTCGTGAACGACCGTTTTGAAGCCTCCAGTGTAGCGATTTGGTCATCGCCATCTTGGATTTGGAGCCAGAGGTGACCATATTTGGACAAGAGGGTGGAGCTGACCATAGTGCTAGCTGTTAGTACGGTGCATTTACAATCTATGGTTAACAGTGATAATACTAATGCTAATGCTAATTTTCGTTAGCAAGAAACAGGCTTAAAAACGGGAAAAACTGATCATCTGACTCATTGATGGGTCATTTATTAAAACCAAACGCTGAACAAGACTTTTTTTAAGCGACCATAATGTTACAATTAACTTGAGTGAACTGAAAACACACTGTAAAACAGCTATGTCTAAACACCATGGTTACATCACGTAAGCAATGTTGTTGCCGTGGTAGCAACTTTTTAATCCACCTATGATGAACATCATGCTGCGTTGAAGAAGACTTTAAACTAGCGATTGAGACCATAAACTCATCAGGAAACAGTTTACTGAGCTAATAAATCAAGAGAGAAGTAGGCTCATTTTCTCATAGACTTCCATACAATCAGTCAGTGGAGTCGCCCCCTGCTGGCCGTTAGAGAGAAAGCAGGTTTTTCACACTTCAGCATTGGCTTCATTTTTCAGCCCTTGAGGTTGCTGCTTGGACGAGATGCATGTGTTCTTCAATATTATTTCTGGATTTATATTAAACTTTCTCTCTGTGTGCTGCAGCCTCAGCGGGACGTTCCCGTTCAATGAAGACGAAGATATCAACGATCAGATCCAGAATGCTGCCTTCATGTACCCTCCACACCCCTGGAAGAAAGTCTCTCAGGAAGGTACATTAAGACAAATTTGTGTCATAAAATGCTATTAAAAAAGGACATATTTTGCACATCTCCAGCCTCTGTATTTATATTCTGGGGCTCTACTGGAATATCTTTGCATGATTTCCAGTTAAAAACTCCTTATTTATCTTCTACTGGTCCTTTATGCAGCCCCTCAGTTCAGCCTCTGTCTGAAACAGGAAGTTTTAGCTCCTGTCTCTTTAAGGCCCCGCCTCCTGATTATCCCACTCTGTTCTGATTGGCCAGCTTTCAGGAAGCATCCTCCAGCTCCAGAGGCTACGTAAACAAACTATAGTAGCAGGATTTCAGGTGTTTTTGTCTGTATTTACTCCAAGTGTCAACTATAATTGTAAGAATCAGCAGTACAGATTTGAAGCCAAATGCACGACAACTGAGACAACGGAGTAGAAGGCAAAGTTCTCTTTACTTAATAAGTTCAGGCAGAGTCGAAAACCAGAGAATCAGACAAACAAATCCAACAGGCAGACAAGGTCAAAAATCAGGCAGCACAAGGGGAGAAACACTGGATAGCTTGGCAGGAACACAAGACAATCTGGCAGAGGGCTGGGGGAAAAAGGGACTGGTATATATACTGAAGGCCAAATGGGAGAATGAGCCACAGGTGTGGAGATGGGCGGGGAGAACCAGGTGCAGGTAGTGAGCAGATTGCATGGGTGGAGAAGGAGGCGTGATCTGAAATGACAGGAGAGTTAGTGATGAAGAGTTGGAATTCCTGACAATAATATAACTTTCGTATATTTAGTGGACAACGTGAACAACACATGGAAACACCTTAGTAACAACCTTAGCAACCAAGGCTACGGGACGGATGGATGTTTATGGGCATGTGCGACGATCTGTCACCTTATCAGCAAGAAAGAAAAAAATACCAAGCGTCCAGAGCAGTTTTAAGCCTCAGACAACTGGGAAGGTCTATTTTTTAAGCTACCTTACAACTCGTTCACTCATTGGCACAATTATCACATACAGCACCTTTAAATACTTTTTAATTTGTCACCTGTATGTTTGTACTCCCTAAAACAATATTAGAAGTGAACGTAAATACAATTAAAAAGGCAGAAAGCACAGTAAAGATGTAGTTCCAAAAGTGCTTTTGCTTTAAATTTAACCCTAAACAGAATCTAAATCAAGCATCTCCATTAAATAACTTTATTCGCGTTTGCGTGTGGGCAGAGGACGGAATAAGTTCTGCAACAGAAGCCCTTTCAGAGTGATCTTTGAAAGTGCAGATCTGTTGACGCACTCGAGAGTTTATTCTCTGACATTTAATCCTCCCGCGACTGACAGAAACCACTTGCGTTTATTTTCAACCGGAGCCGGAGTTACTCTGGTGGGATGAGGAGGTGGAGGGAAGGTTAAGAGCGCTTCAGGGGATCCGGACGAGCAGCGAGTGAGTCAGGCTGATTTAAATCTGTCTCGTAGTCAAACAGGACAATTGCAGCCAACACACACACACAGACACACGGCGGACACATTTAGAGACAATGACGGCAACAAAATGAGTCACGCAGCAGCAGAGAAAGGCTCAAACACACTTCAACACACACAAGGACATGTTGGAGATATCATAAAAATAATAAGCTGTACTGATGTGAAGACTGACAAACTATTCATCTTTGATCACTGCTGTATGTTGGATTCAAGCTGTTTGTATTTGTTGGTGAAGGAAGGCTGATGCGTATAGTTTCATTCCATGTAAACACAAAGTCAAAGCTATAAAACCGTAGCCATAGCAACTGCTGGAGAAAAGTCAACTACAAGTCCCAGAGAGCTTTGCTGGAAGAACAAGCCAATCAGAGAGCTTCAGATTCTGTCGTCACGTTCACGTCCGTGTCGTATTGGATGCGAAGGATCGGAAAAGTCATCGACATCGTGAGCGTTCACGCCCTTTGACAACTCAGGGAGGTCGGATGAGGATGAGGAAGTGATTTGGTCATGTGAGGGTTTAAAATACCGTGCATTGATGTCCGTTAAATTTGGTTTTAAATACATTGATTGACGGCTGAAGTGAGGCATCCATGTTTACGTGATTGTCAGAGACTTCCATATTGTTACTGCAGTTCAATTCAGAATACTTTATTATTGTCCGAGTTCCTTGAAATTACTTATTTTTTCATTTAAACTGAGCTTTTTTGTCCCAATTGATCCATTCTTTGAAATTTTATTCATATAAGTTGAATAGCATGCTCGTCTGTGGACAACTTTTCCCAGTTTTGTATGTTCAGACTCCAAATTACAGTTAAGTTAGCAACTAAGTAGAATTCATTGATTGGAAGTGTATCTATTGGTGTATCTATTTTCTCTTAAACTAATACTAAGTTATATGGTTCTTTTCAGAAAACCTCTTTGATGTTATTGGGCAACATGTCAAAATTACTGACCTGTTAAATGAATTGTTACCTGAATGATTATTTGGGTTTAAATGGATCTTTTCTGTCAAGGAAATTACTACTTTTAAGTTTTTTTGCATGTTCAGTCTCCTGAGGTCAATTTACCTCTGAACCTCAGGAAACTTCTTGGATGTTTATTCGGAAATAAATGAGAAGTTTCAGTGTAACCGGGATGTTTATGTGGAGCTTTTCTGTCAAGGAAAATACCATTTTTAATTTACAATTACAATTACGTCAATCTTACCAGGAAACGCTCTAGAAATTACAACGAAATTTTCAAAAAACCTATGACTTATACACCTATTTTCTTCACTGTATGTTGAATTTGAAGAATTTAGCATGTTGAGCTGACCTGCTGTGCTCTGACTAAAAGATCCTCCAGGGTTAAATTAGCAGCTACCTGAACCATCTCTATTCTCCCTAAAACTACAAACAAGTTCGCCATCTTTTTTCAAACTTCATGCAAAGTGACAATTTAGAGTGTGATCACTTCAGGAGGAATAATGGATTTATCATCATGGGAAAACCTTCAACATCAATCTAGTTCAGAGGTTCAGATATCTCGTTGGACAGACTGACATCGCCATCCTTCGGCCCCCCAAGTAAAAAAAAAAAAGGGTGCAGATTAAACATGGGTCATGTGACAAAGAGGAATGAGAAGCGAGGGAAAGACTGAAGAAGCATTGTGGTTCTTGGAAAGAGAGACAGATTTAGGGGTGAGGTAGCAGCGAGCGGTGGTGGTGGCGGCGATGGTGGGGGGGGGGGGGGGGGGGGGCCCTATTCATGTGTTGGTCCATTCACGTGCATAATGCCAAGTGAGTCTCCTACAGACTACAGGGGCCTCGGGGGCCCCAGAGCTGTTCAGGCCGCTGACCCCTGAAGAAATGTTAACATCATGTTAGCTTTGCTCATTAGCCCCGACTGGCCCCTCACCACAGGGGGGCCCCGACCCCACATCCTCCGCCCCTTGCTCCTCTCCTTCATCTCTCCATCTCTTCCTAACTCAACAAAATTTTCTCACTCATCAATTCTTCCTCTTAAACTTCTTTCTTTGTGTTTTTTTTATCTGTTCACTCTTCCCTTCTCTGCAGCCATTGACCTGATTAACAACCTGCTGCAAGTGAAGATGAGGAAGAGATACAGTGTTGACAAAACCCTAAGTCACCCCTGGTTACAGGTAAAACATTATTATTATTATTATTATTAAAACATGTTGTTTAAACAGCTGAGATTAGTAATCATGTGACAAAGGCTGAAATTCAAACCCAGTGAGGCTGATGAGAAAGTGGAAGAAACTGAACCAAAGATTACACAACTAGTGTGAATACCAGATAGATAAAAAAAAATTAACTTAACAGTAGACTAAAGACTAATGTCAACAATGAATATCAAACTGAAGCATGTGTTTTGGAGTAAAGAGCAACATAAGACCTCATTTATGTGAGAAAGATGAGATTAAACACTAGATTTAAGAGTAGATAATGAGATTTTGCTTGGTGTCTTTGTTACAGTGGCTGACAAATGTATTCAAACAATGAAATATGTTTGAATTAATTCAATTTTAGACTGAAATGAACAGCATACTGATGTTTTTTGAGTGTGAAAGTTCATTCCTGACATTGGAAACAGTGGTTTGACAGAGTTTAAGCTTAACTCAAGCTCCACTTGACCTGAAGAAAACCTCATCAAAACAGTTGTGAAGGAAAACATGGGCTTATATATCTTTTTCAGGTATTTTTAAATCTATAATCTGTAATTATTCCTCATTAAAATATGTAAAAACAACTAGACTTATGTTCTATATGTTGTTGAGTTGTGTACTTACATTATCCCAAATGTTTCCAACAGTTTTCAAACCCAGAGAAATCTGTCATTTTAATCAAAGTAACGGACCGTTTCATTTGGTGGCCTGTCAATGGCGTCATACCTCCTCTACCAAAGAGTATAGTGCACAAGATGCATGCGTCGGCGCCATGTTTGTCCAATGGCGTCTAGCAAAGAGTAACTTACACACATACAAGATAATACATGGGCTTTGTTGTGCTTGTTCCACACAAACTGTTAGAAATGGACTTTTATTCAGTTTGAAGCCACATTTTCATGATAAATTTAGCTGGTTTTTAACTTGATCTTTTAGCCGCAAGAAGGATTTTAGTCATTGGACGTCTGGATCTTAAGTTATCAGAGAAATAAACTGGGCAAACGTTAGCAGCAGCTCGGCTAACAGCCCCTCCAGGAAGTCCGCTGCTCGCCCAACATGGTGGAGAAACACTGATTTTTTTTTTTAGCTGAAACTGCTTTATTCAGTGTTTTTACCTGTAATCAGCGGGTCCGTTTGTTCTGGAGAGGAGGAGACCTCTGCGGGTAAAAACATCCTGAACCATCAACACTGGAGTAATCCTATCTCACTGAAGCTGCTGGTTTAACAACCAAGACAGCAACTATATATGTATATATATATATATATATATATATATATATATATATATATATATATATATATATATATATATGTATATAAACATAATTGAACTGATCAGAGCAGTACACATATGGATAAACCAGCTGACACTATGGTGCCCAAAGTATTTGAAATTTGAAAAAAAACATTCAACGCTCAAATTGAGATTTACTAAATATGTAAATGCAACAAATATTTTGGGAATATCATTGTCTATATTTCTTGATTTGTTGTTCTTTTCTTGAGAGTGTGTTTGTTTCGCACACCAGGACTACCAAATGTGGCTGGACCTGCGAAACCTGGAGTGCCGAATGAACGAGCGCTACATCACCCACGAGAGCGACGACCTGCGCTGGCATCACCACGCCCAGCTCAGCGGCCTCGACTACCCCGCCTACCTTGGCAACGGTCCCTGCAGTGACAGCGGACAGGGGATGGAGCGTTACCGTGAGCAGGAGGAAGAGCTTGAGACCCTCAGCGAGAGGGTCAGCGAACTTTGAGGGTCGGGAGGGGGATCACGTGAAAAGTTTTTCTCCCAACACGAAGAAACAGCGACTGTAATAACATGAAAGCACAAAATTAGAAATGAAATATTTTAAGATCAGTTATAAACTTTTACAAAAAGCAAAGATTTAATAGAATAATATTTTAACAACAGCAGATAACAATAACAATCCATTAAACCCCCCCAAAAAAACTGAATTTACGCTGTAGACCTGCTTCTTTTCTATCAAAGTTCACTGCAATTAAATTAGAGATTAGAGTTATCTCATAATTATGACTTTACATATTTTGTAATTATAATAAATTCTCTCTAAAATTTAGCCTTGGCTAGATGTCCCACAAGATTCTTACTTGTATTCAAGATCCTTGTCTTGTAATTTTAAGGTAAAAATGTCGTAATTTTTATAAAAAATCTGCTTTATTACAAAGTTAAATCTCATGATGATTTCATCTCGTGACTACAAGATCCTTGTTTCATAATTATAAGATAAATATTTCATAATTATTCTCTCTTGTTTATGATAGCCCTGTTTTGGAATTACAGTATAAGAATTTCGTTAGCATTTTTAAATTATGATAGGCTTGTTTCGTAATCACATACAGGTTAATTTTTTTGTATCTTTCTGTGATGAGATTATGAGATGCTTGTTTTATAATCATAAGGTAAAGATATTGTGTATTGTATAATTATTTTATCTCATAATTATTATTTATCACAGGATAAGATCTCATAGTTAGTGAATTTATCTCATAATTACAACATTCCTGTTTCATGGTTACGAGGTGAGGATCTCGTGTTTATTTTATCTCTTGATTATGAGGGTCTTGTTTCATAATCATGAGGGAAAGATTTTATAATTATTTTATCTCTGTTTAGTCATCACAAGTATAGCTGTAATTACAAGTTGATCTTGTAATTATGGCATCCTTGTTTTGTAATTTCAAGGTTTTTACAAATATCTGTATTGTACCAGTTAGCGAGCAAATAAATAAACTTACCATGATAATTTTACCTAATACTTATGAAACAAGGATCTCATTATAAAAAGATATGGATCTTGTGGTTATGAAATAATAAATTAGTCAAAATTATAACATAATACATTTATCAATAAAATACCTACAAGTTCAATATCTCATAATCATAAGTTTTGTCAGTATTGTCTCTGTTAAACAAAACAGGTAAAATAATTACAAAACAAGGACCTATAATTATAAGTTATGAATCTTTAATTATATGATACACATAATTCTGAAATGCTGAGTCATAATTATCAAATAATATATTTTTCTCTGGTGACTTTACCAAACATAGTTATTTATCTGAAAAGCATCTTTCATTTACACTCAGAAAATACAAAACTACCCAGTTTGTGCCTCTCGCCTAATCAACACTTTTCTATTTGAGACTTTGTAGTGATGATTATGGTCAAGTTACGGAAATAAAACACAACTTGCATCAAAATTAAATGAGTATATAATGAAACACGGAGGCAGGTCATTAATCTAAATTTAAGAAGGGGTTTAAAACATTATCCATAATTTTCAGACTCTTCTATCACTTTGCTAGAAAAGTAAAGCAGAATTTTGAGCCATTACTCTCTGTCAACTTACATTTTACTTAAATTTTGACCTTCTAAATAATACATTTTTAAGTGCTTAATAAATAAATATACCTTAATCAGTAGAGAAAATTATTACCGTGGTAACCGCCATAATGAAGAAAATCATCCCTCAGCCCTGACAGAAAAGTATTTTTTCTTGTAATGTATGATTATTTAAAGCTTCAAGTTAAAAATAAATAAATATAGTTCTTGATGTTTTCCATTGTAGGGTAGCCGTGAAAACGTCAAAGGTCAGGGTTTCATTCCAAAAAGAAGATATCCAAAATAATGAAATTATTCACAGACAAACTGACTGCTGCAGCCATTTAAACAATTCATTATACAAAGTTGGAGAACTCTTTGTTTCAGGTACAATGGATATGTAGCATTTTGGAATGAAAATCCTCAGTTGCTTAAAAATCAGTGCCAACAAAAAAAAAGTCAGTATTTTTCTGGTTCTATTTTTTCCAAACACTGTATCCACGGTTATCTAACGCTGACAGAAGTGTTCAGATTTTTCTTTTTTTTTTTTGGCATCACCATGATTTATTAATTAATTAATTTATTTATTAATCTTTGTGAGATTTTAATTTGACGAATCCAAGCCTCTGTCAGTGTGTGTTTTTTACTGTAGTCTAAGAGCTAAAAGGCTGCCTGTCACTCAGTCTGAAGGCAATTGAACATTCAAGTCTTTATTCAGAGAACACAATAATTAAAACGACTTCAAAAAAAAGGAAAATGTTCAAAAAACAAAACAAAAAACAAAACCCAAAACAAAAAAAAAACAAACAAACAGCATGTTTGGCAGCAGGTTCACCTGAATGCTAATAGTGTCCTCTGTCAACAGTACGAATGTTTTCAGTTTTTCAGCACATTTACTGTACGTATAACCGATATACACACTGTTCTAAGCTTTTAATGAACACAACTTCAAGGCCATGATCACTCTGGAAGCTTTTCAGGAATGAGTTTTGTTTTTATCTCCAACTTCTGCCTCTTTTTTTTAAGGTTTCATAAAGTTATGAAACAAGGATCTGTAATTTTACCTGGAGTCAAGTTTCTCAGCTTGACCTACAGAAGACCACAAGGATTGTAGGTAGAACTTTTAAATAATGATAAAACACTTTTGGATAAAGTTAGCTGATGCTAGCTAGATAAGTTGCAAACTGTTTTCCAACTTTCTGTTTGCTTTAAATTACAGAAAAGTAAAAAAAAAAAAAAAAAAAAAAAAAAAAGCTTCACACGTGATCATGGCCTGAGTGAAACTGTTGGTCCAGTGTTGCCTTGCTTACTAGTAAACATACAAAAAAACTTGAAATGTTAAAAAACACAACCTGATCTCACAGAAATGACCACAACCTCTTATAGCTCGACATGGTGGTGGCACATAAGGTGTTAAAATTACATACGTTGAAAGCAGCATTGCCAAATGTACAATAATTATCATATTTGTACAATTATTATTTGTACAAATTGGACAATAGCCTAGACGTCTAGAGCGACATCTACACGTCACACTGTCTGAATAGCCTCAAACGTGCATGTTCTCTGATATGTCTCCTTTGTTAAGATATTTTAAATAAGTAATTTAGAAATGTGTTGCAGCCAGTGCAGGTACCAGGAGCAGACTATGTGTTCTGAAATAACACATTTATACCTATTATGAGTCAAATATAATAATTTCCCATGAAATGCAGTCCCAAGCTACTTTCCGTTGTCACTGTTTGTGGTAATTTTAACACATTATGTGACGCCACCATGTAAGCGCAGTGTTAAGAGGTAGTTTCACATATTTCTGTGAGATCAGTCCAGAAAATGTTTACCTTAACACGTTTGCCTTTGAATGTAGCAACTTTCATCGTCAAAGTTTAACTTTCAGACTACACAGTTTCAGTCCAATAATGCCTCAATGTGACGTTCTTATGTGGGGAGTGACATTAGCATTTTTTTTTTTTTCACCCCGTGTAGTTTATCATAGTCGCTACAATTAGGGGTGAAATAAATCCACATAAAGTTTCCTCATAGACCTCCAACCGTGAACTTTAACAAGCAGATTTGTGCCATATAACCACTTCCAATCTGTCGTGACTTTGAAGGCAATAAAAAGCCAGAGAGTCAAAAATGGAGGACGTTATCACGTTAGCCATGTCATGTCATCAAATTATATATTACGATGCTACGTAGCCTAATTAACTCTGCCAGAACACCAACAGCCACTAGTTGGCCCTCTGCTTCCTTTCCGGAGGTTTTTGCTGTATCTCATGTTTACAAAAATATGGAATCTCCCAAATTTGGAAATCTGCCTGGATCGTTCCTGAAAAAAAACAACAACAAACAAACAATTGTATCGTCATATTTCATGCTGTCTTCTTCAAATGCGAGGCAGGTATTAACATACTGCCTTCCACCTTAACACAGGCAGTTATTTACATTATAAAAAACACTGATTTTATTTTTTAGGTGGATAACAATTTTAAATTTTTACTTATTGCAAAGATATTCAGCTCTATTTCTGTAACACTTCTAACACTTTGGGAGGTAAGACCTTATTTATGCATATAGTTACTGTGGTTCATGAGCTACAGACATTTTCATTTTTGTATTTGGGTTATTTCAGTTGTTTTTCCTCTAGGATTGGATTTGATTGGAGTGGAAGATAAATACATTAATGCAGTTTGTGTCTTGAATAAACTGAGGATTTAAAAAAAAAAATACCAAACTAGTTAGCTTGCCAAGCCTTCAAGGCAGTAGTAAGGTACTGGCTAGCTAGTGCGTTACCCTTCACTTTCCAGCTACAATAAGTCACCAACAAGCCCTGCAAGTAGTCACTATATATATATATATATATATATATATATATATATATTTTTTAAGGATGAACATTGCTGTGCCACTTTCTGCTCTTACCAGGCATTAACCATGTGTTTTTATTGTTATATGGAAGGGTAAAGGGAACAAAACATTAACTTTTTTGCCTGTGATCATAGTTTTATGATCTCAACAGACAGTTATTTTCACAAAAACACATTATAAGAAAATTAAACTTAAAGCGTTATTTTGTTGAAGGAATTGCACATCCATCCCCTCTGGATTTCCATATTTCTTGCTTCCATGCAGTAAAAACTAAAACATTTGATGATTCAAATAATTATACTTGATGCAGTTTAACATTTAAAATGTCAGCGTTCCTCCTACAGTCTCTTTCCCACCAGAACATATTGTGGGCAGCTGCAAATTAATTTTAAAGTTTATTGCCCTAACTGCTGCTCAGTGAATGATTCAGAAAAAGCCTCCCGTCATGCTATCTGAGTCTGTTTACCGATAAGCAAGGCAAAATTGAACTGTTGAATCCTTTCATACAGACACAAAAAGAGAACAGCATGTATCTGGGTTATTATATTATTATTGTACTGCCATAGATCTGAAAAATAAGGGCTGTTTCTCTGAAGCCTTCATGGCCTTGTCTTCTTCGTGCCTCTCTTGTTGATCAAAGCTTCTTCTGTCTTCTCTGAAACTGACATTTCAACTACAATAGGGACAGAATTGTCACCTGTATCATATGTTTCTCTGTAAAGAGGCGACTTACCGAGCATTTGTTGAAATACTTGTTTTATAATTGTGTGTACAAATGGTCCAGCAGCGGCGTGTGTGTGCGCGCGTGTGTTATCTATTGTAATTAAGCTGTAGATTACAAAAGCTCTGGTTGATTGTGTCCATGCAGGTACCATCTGTTTCTGAAGGTGTGTAAAAAAATTTAAAAAAAAGGAAAAGTGAGGTTATATCAGGTGACCAGGTAAAGTAGTTCTGCTCATGTTTTCACAATATAGAGTACAAACTAAATTCAGACTCATGTCCTTGAGTGTCCTTGAGTCCAAACTCACAAGAACCTCGTACATTAAATTGCAATTCAGACAATAGCGTTCACGCTGACATCACCTGCTCAGCTAAGCTTCTACCTAACATTAAATAATCAACAGTTACATCATTGAAACATATATTTACAATATATTGAATAAAGTATTACACACTACGCTGCCTCTTTTCATTTTCATCAATAAATATATTTTGTGTGGTGACATCTGGAAATGTAAGAAGCTAATAATACATAAAAGTATACCTGCAGACAAACCAATGGCAGCAACAAATATTAGATTTAAACTCTTACATTTATTGCACAAAAGTTATTATATCTTACATTTCAATCACTATAAAAGATGAGAACCACCAGTAAATTATCAAAGGTTTGCTTAGATAAGACTGGTTTTACTGGGGACAATGGCTGTTGACTATTTTGATAGATGCTAGCTTGCGTGCTAATCGCTAGCTTGCATGCTAGCTGTCAAGATTACTGACAGTTAGCAAGTCTGTATATTTTCTAAAACATTGGAGATTTGAGGATCCTGAAGTCTCCACTGGTTGGATGTTACCTGCTGTAATCCAGTTATTGCTTTCCACAAAGAAATAAGTTTTCAATCCAAATGTAATGAAAACTTTTTCAAAACATTTCCAAAACATACAGTAGCTTTTTTATCTACACAATGACTTTTGCATCTCAGACAAGCGTCAAACATTTTCATGATATTTCAGGTTTGTTTTTTTTTGTTTTTTTTTTACATTTTCATCGTTTCCACTCAGGTTTTATAATCCGCAATTTGAAAATGCCAAAAAACAAATGGATGTAAACGCACCTGTCCTCCTTCACATACCACTGTAAAACGACGACAGATTGTATGGATTAAACAAATGAGATATAACATGTTAATCAGGAAGCTGTAGAGGTGTTGGTAGGTAAATTTTATCTTTAACCTCCCTGACCAAAGGCCAACAGGAGGGTTAAAGAAGAACGAGGCTAACTGTTTCCCGCTGCATCAAGTCTTTACTTCAAATTCAGTTCAGTTTTATTTATATGGCACCAAATCACAACAGACGTTATCTCAGGGCTCTTTTCACATAGAGCAGGGTTAGATTATACTCTTTAATTTACAAAAACCAAACATTCCTCCAAAAAACTCCCCTTTAACGGTACTAAGCTAACCAGCTGCTAATGGTAGCTTCATATTTATGGTACAGACATGAAAATGGTATTAATCTTCTCATTATAAATGTAAGTAACCTTTACTTTTAATTACTTTTTAAAGACTTTTACCATATATCTGCAGACAATCCTTTGAGATTTTAGTCTAAGTGCAAAAAACTATATGTAATAATTAAAAGATTACAGGTTTAATGATGTCAAAGTGTCCTTGAGCAAAACCCTGAACCTTGTTTCCCTATACATGCCTGGATCCTGGTTTAAAGATATTAAAGATGAGCAGTTTGTGGGCAGTTTTCCTCTGAATGTATTTAGCTCGGGGCTCAGAGCTGTTGAAGTGTGTCTCCATGTTGCTTGAACGGTCGACTGTTTATGTGGCTTCACTTCTCTGGTGTCTGTGCTATGAACAACCTGCCTGAAGTGCTCACAAAAAGTGTTTGCTATCTGCAGGAACTTTAAGAAAAAATGATTTTTTTTTCTTGATTATGTTTAAATAAAGATATTTTAAAAATCAATGTGGAGATGATTTCTGTGGCATTCTTTCACATATATGTCATTTACGTATGTTAAATGTCGATGTTTTTAGCCTGTTTCTTACCTCAAATGCTTTCAGAAACATATTTTACGTGTACTGTTTAGCTGAAGGGTTTTACGTGATAAATTTGGAGCAATTTTCAACACCATCCCCTCTTGAAAATCCAACAAATCTTTCAACGGACCAATTAAAACTCTCTGCCGTATCTGGTGGAATTATAAACATCTGTCCACGTACCAGGGGTTGCTCTTCAAGTTCTTCACCAGATGTGGGATGTCTGGCACGAAGTATAGCCTCCTGTCTGCTGGATGTGGGACAGATGTTTCATTGTGGTCCACTCCAAAACTCTCCCACATTGCCTGATTAGGGCTGCACATGTCCGTGGTGATGTTAAATCAGATGTAGCTCTATGGAAGCTGCTGTCAGTAACATCCAGGATAATTGGTTTGTAGTGATAAGCCACTACTTGTTTTCATCATGTCATGTCTTCTTGCCAATCTAAAAACATGTGCATTTCTTTTTTGCTTTGCTACATCCCACAAAGCTAACCCTAACCTCCAACCCCTGGAGCACAGGAGTATTTCGGACGGCTTGCAGGATGACTGGACTGGACTGCTACATAGATATTTGACCCTTCTTCCTCCACAGAAATCTGTATTATTAATTTATAGCCCGCCCACGCAGTAGCCGCAGGTTAAGACGACCAATGCCGGAGGTGCTGGTTCACCTTCCCTCTCAGTTGATTCCACAGGTTCCTCAAGGTGAGTATCAGATTGAAACTCTGAGGACTCTTGAGTCCAAGAGGTCCAAGTCCCAAGTTACCATTGCAGGAGTCGTGCGAGACTGTCGTAACTTAAGTCGCAAGTTCCAGCAAGTTGGCCTTGCATTTGTGGATACTGCAACCTTTGCAGACTGAAATGGTTTATAGATTACATTTATGTGATGCCTGGAATATGTTAACGTAATAAGAATAATAATAATATGAATTTACAGTCAAATCCTGATGTGACTGTGAGTTCAAGTCGTTGCATCTGTTACATTCACATTTTTGTTGCTTAGCTGACGTTCTTATCCAGAGTGATTTACATAGTTTCATAGTTTTTTCATCCATTTAAACAGTCAGATATTTATTGTGATGATTCAAATCAGATACCTTCAGTCAGTAAAGTTACTACAGCCCTGCTACTTCCCTCTACACCACACTGCTGCTGTGTCCACCGGCAACAATAATAATACTGCATTTTCACAAGAGAGTAGAGTATTTCCAAGTGTTGAATTCACCTGCTGGCTACGTATCAAAGATAGAGATAATTCTTCAACATGTATGATGAGGTGGTATTTTACCAAGTGTTGGTGATTTCCACTGTAGCTGTTGGTGCAAATGGGACATCACTACTGCTGTTAGTACTGCATTGTATTTAGGCTAGTGGTACCACTGCTGCTATTGTCACTACTACATGATGACTTCCTCTATCACTGCACTGCTACAACTACTGTTGTTATTATTACTGTAACAACTATAACTGCGACTCAAAGTCAGACTCCTGCCTGCAGCCTTTTCTCTGTTTAATTCATCCAGCATGTGACAGAACAGATTCACACTGACTGTTCCTGCAGTTTAAATGAACTGTAACTGAAACCATAATCAGAACAATATAGTATTGCATATATATTACAAATAGCAATATAGTACTGTATAAAAAAATACAATATTTCAATACTGGCACAATTATTGTCTGTTATACTGCAATGTTGACTTTTTACAGGATCGTATTTACCTTGTTAATTCCATAATTATCTTTTTAATTCTGTATGTATCTTATTAATTGTCACTAACTGTGCAATAGGCTATATATAGTAATCTACATGTGTTTGGTACATACCGCATTAGAAACTGCTGTATTTCCAATAACTTCTACTAATATGGCGATTAGTTATACTCAACATTTTTATATCTGTATATTATTTTGTTTTATTTTGCTACTTACTGATAATATTTTGTCATCCATGAGCACATTGGTATGTTTTTTTTACTATTTTTGCTCTCTGAGATTAATAAAATATCTATCTATCTATCTATCTATCTATCTATCTATCTATCTATCTATCTATCTATCTAATAATATTACTACTTGTACTTCTAGGCTTATTATAGCATAACTCTTACAGTACTGCCCACATTGTTATTTGATTTGTATAATATTATAATTCTTAACTATTTATAATACACAACAGCTTATATGTTATTGTTATATTGATAAAACTTTACTTTAAGTCTCCATGTTCAGCATAATCAGCGTTAAGGAAGATAATGAATGACAATATAGTAATAATGGACACTAGTAAACACTTAAAATGCTCACAAATGTTCATAACTACATTATATAAACATCTTATTAAATGTTTATATAGCAATATAAATATATATATATATTGATAAGTGTTATTTTGACAAAGAGATAGCAACATTAACAATGGAAATAACAGTAAACAGTCTGTTTTTCATTCATATAATTCCCAATATTCATAAACTCAGTATACAAACGCTGCTATTCTTATTTACATTTTGTACATTTCTGCATTTTTTCTGACACATTTGAATAACAAACTAATCGCTGGATTCTGAATTTTTACAAGAAGAGGAAAAAACAAACAAACAAGAAAATAGAAATCATGTTTGTGCAGGTGTGTGTTTGCTCTGGTGGCTGATGGCGCCACTAGATGGCGCCCCATGAGAGGCAACTGGTTTCATCTTAGTGTGTGTGTCTCACTCATCTCTGTATATGTGTGTGTGTGTGTGTGTGTGTGTGTGTGTGTGTGTGTGTGTGTGTGTTTTGTGTATCATTTTGCTTGTGTGTGTGCTTCTCCATGAGGATGTCGGGAGTTTTTTGTGTGTGTGTGTGTGTGTGTTTTAACAGGTTTTGTCTCTGAGTTGTGTGTATGTGTGTGTATGTTTTTGTGTTCCCATGGTTTATGTGTGTGTTATAGTTTTGTGTGTGTGTGTTATCGTTGTGTGTGAGTTTATGTGTGTGTATTTCTGTCTTTGTCATCTATTTTGTCTGGTGTATTTTCTGTGGGTTTTTTTTTTTTTTTTTTTTGTGCGTGTGTGTGTGTGTGTGTGTGTGTGTTTGTGCTGCCGAAAGCGCCTCCCAACACCTACCGCGGTGCTTGTTGGGACACCGGGGGCCACATGAACACGAACACACACATTTAAGAAACAGCAGACAACAAAAACAAACAAGCCTCCCTATATGCCAATTAAAAAAAACACAGAGAGAGATGGAGAGAGAGAGAGAGAGGCGGGTTTAAAACAAAAAAATGAATTATTTTAGAGACTCTGAGCGATTAAAGAAAACAAACCATTTGTAGAAGGAGTGTCTGCGAGGCTGAGATCCTCCTGATTTCACCTTCGAATCATAAATATGAAACGTTCGATGACAAATAATCAAAGTAGAAGATTCTCCTGTGAAATTTAACAAAAAAAAAAGTGTAAAATACAAACAGCAGACAGTTTGTTTCTGTGCAGCAGCAGCAGGAAAGAAGAAGAAAAAAAAGAAACAGGCTTCATGTTTTCACACCGGTGTAACACACACACACACACACACACACACACACACACACACAGTGAAACCTGTCACATGTGTGTAAATGAGTTGTTGAATCAAAGCAGCTGCAGGAAAACTGAAGTGAATCCTCTTTGTCTCCATCTGACACTCACACATACTATATAATAATAACATATAACAATAATAATACTTTTTAAAATGATTCTGAAGCCGATACACAAAAAAATACCACGTTTTTAAAAGTATACTTTAAATAAATATATTTATTTGGTCCGATTTCAGTTTAAATATAAACTGTTGTTTTGTTATTATATAGTAATATACTATCAATATATTTTACATTTTGTAAACAGCTTTTCATTATTGTTTTAATTCAGTATATTATATATATTAATATATATTCCAGTATTGTTTCCTATATTACACAGTTATGTTGGAAATGGTGAAAATTATAAAAAATAAATAAATAAATACTGTATTACATATTTAATATACATTGAATATATCTATATATCTAAGTATTACACATTCAATAGTATTTTATTTTATTGTTATTGCATTTGCCATATAGAAAACAATAGTAGTATTAATATCAGTATCAATTAAAATAACTTGAAACAAATTACAACATGTTCATTAACATTAATAAGAATTTTTCTTTACTGGAGTAACTAATTGATCACCTTTAAAAAGTTAAGATTATCATAATAATTATTAATGCTTATATTTTATTACCTATGTATGTTTTTAAATAAAAATAAAACAATGTGTCATAACATCACTCCTACAAATGATGAATAAAATGGTTATTTCGATTATATTGACATCATAACTAATTATCACTCTCATAATTATAACAATAACAAAATCAGGAAGCCTATTATAATTAAAAATTAAAACAAAAATACAATAATAAATGTTTCCTCAAAACAACAATATCAATGCAACAGTGTATTTTAGATTATTAATAACTTCATATTTAATTTTGAGGACACTGATCATGTTCTTTGTATTTTTTTTATGAATTTAACCTTTTTACATTTCACAATTATAAACTTGCACATTTTTTTTTTGTATTTTTTAGAGTGAATATGTTTAACTGTGATTACTTTAAGGCTAACAAAATGATAAATAGAGTAAAGCTTTCAGTATTAATTCATGAATAGTCCCGGCAGAGTAATTTTTCATGTTCACAAATAAAATTAAATAAAAAACTAAACAAATAAAGTATGAAAAACACAAACAATTATAAAAAATATACTATTATTATTAGTATTACTGGTAGTAGGAGTATGAAATATTTTCTAAAAGTGAATTATATTTACCTGTATGACCTAATTTAAGGTGTATTTTTTCCCCATTTGTGTGTTTTTAGTGGGGTTTTTTTCCACTTTTGTTTTTACGTTTTCAGGCACTTTGTCGTCTGCGTCTCGCTGCAGCGATTTGTCCTGTCAAGCCGTTTGTTTCTTCAGACTCTGCAGCAGAAAGAAGCTTCAGTCTGTTCAGCTCAAGAAGAAGAAGAAGAAGAAGAAGAAGGAAAAAAAAACAACACATTCTTTGTGTTGAGACTCTCGTTAAGCGTCCGCCTGCTGAGGCAGCAGCCAAACCATAAAGAAACCTACATATAACACCTCATCAGTTATTCTATAGCATGTACAATGAAAGCACTGCAGGGAATTAAAGCTGCATGCATGAGAAGCTTCAGGTTAGACTCGACACGTCTCTGCAGTAATTTACAAATAAAATTAAAGGTTTTGTACCGAGAAAGGAATAAAATATTTATTATTTTGTAGTAGTTTGAAGATGGAAAAAACTACACATTTGTTTTTAACTATGTAAATAGTTTTCACAGATGATGAAAAATAGATAATTTTTGAGTGGAAAGACTAAATATTTTATTGAAATACATAAAAATGCATCCACACCATTAAACACAACAACAAAAAACCTTCAATATACACTTTACTATAATGCATCTTTAGATATATTTATTCTTATTATTCACATTTCTGGACCAGATTTTATTTATTTTATGCTTTTTGATCTTTTCCTCAACAATTCACAAATTCACAACAATATTGTCTCTTAATATTAATTTTATTCTTATCCAGTGTGTATTTAGAAAATACCCAAACATTTAGAGCTACAGTTTATTTGCAGACGGGCCTTTAAAAAACATAATGCTAAATTTATTCTCTAAGTATTATAATCATTATAATAACACTTAGAGTTTGAATTTAAATGTCTACATTTATTTATTTATTCATTATTTAAATTTTTGACATAAATTAAATTATAATATCCTTACGTCTTGAAATATTTTACTACACACATATATTATGTTTTTCTTTTTAGTATACACATTATATTAAACATTAAAACAAAAACACATGCAGTAAAGTGATGAATAGCTTTCTGCTTTCTGTATTTATTTAATTACTGTTTCACTTTAAGCTCTTTTTTTCCCTGTTGTGATATTTCATTAATCCTATTTTATCTGTGTTTTATTCAAATATTTTGTTTCCTAGTATATTTATAGATGTAAATATGAGCTAAGACCCTGTTAATCTCTGATGCTTTAAAGTGTTTGGTGCAGTTTTATCATTTAATTTTAATCCTTGTTCTTGTTTATGTTTGTCTATAATTATATTTATCCAGATTTTTTTTTTTTCTCCTCTGTTTTTTTATTTATTCATGTGTGACATTAAACGCTGCACAAACAAACCAGCTCTGAGCTCTCATGATCTCCATCTCTCTGCCTCGGTGTTTTCTGCTGCCTCGGTCCTACTGTCTCTACCTTTTTATTTCTATTTTTACATGTTGTGTTCCTGCGTTGTTCAAGAGCGGCGAGGCGAGCTGTCAGCTCGACGCCGCGAGGCAGAAAAGTCTGCAAACCATCAGCCACCATATGTCTCTCACTCTCTCTCTCTCTCTCGTTTTCTCGCTTCATTACCCTCTCTCTCTCTCTCTTTTCATTCCTTTCTCTGATGTCTTCATTTATCCCCCCCCCCTCCTTTTTTTCTTTTGTTTTCTGTCATCATTTTACTCTTAATTTTTTTTAAATATTCAAACAGGTTTACCAGCATTGTAGGCCTATAGCGTTACAGAACAGCCGTGGTTCCCAACATAGGGGTTGGGAACCCTCACAAGGGCTCACAAGATACATCTGACGGGTCACAAGTGATTAACAGAGGAGGAAAGTGATAAAAGAAACATAATTCTGCCTCACAAAATGATGAAAAAACACAAAATACTTGACAATTCTGCAAAAATTGGATGTTTTTATTTAAAATTTAGGGTTAAAGTGAAAGAAAGGTTGCAGTTATAGTTAATAAAAAAGTGAAAAAAGTATATATTATAAGTCTGATGCACCATAAACCCGTCCACCTTCGAGGTGTCAGAATGTGTCAAAATGTTTGTAACTTTCCCGAAATCGACAACCGTGTCCATTTGTGCAGTGATTGGTCAGCGGTGTGGAGGTAAGAAAGAGGTATTAGTTCACACAATAAAGTCACTTTTCTCGTCTTTCCATGTGATCGGACGCCACTTCTTCCAAACTACCCACCCTTAGACTGGATTTATACCTGTCCAGGTTCATCCCTGTATCATTTTATTCATTGCAAATTTGTTATTAATGTGCAGCAGTGAAGTCTAATGTGAGCTCCTCCATCCAGAGAGACTTTAAAAGTTTCAGTTCATCTGTTGTAAAGTTGTGTTTTTATCAAACTGCACACAGAAAACTGAGGACAAGTCGTATTATTCCATCAAAGCAGGGCTGTGAAGTTACATTTTTAAAATATTTGCTTCCATTTTCTTCCAATTTATTGATTTTGTCTGCGTATAAAATGTTAGAAAATGTTGATCATCATCACCTGAACATATTCAGATGATTTGTTTTTGTCAAAAACGCAAAAACGTTGAGTTTACTACGATGGAAAACTAGCAAATTCAGAGCATTTTATTGTGTATAACAGTGACTTAAACAGTTATTAAATGATCAAAATAGTCTCCCACATGTTTTCTCTGACAGTGAAGTCTCAGCAGCGATTACACGGAGCGAGTCTCCTTTTCATGATGATGATTTGTGGTGAAATAAGATTATAAGTTACCTGCATGTAACTCCGCTTCTGTGAAGATGTTTCATAAAAGTAAATGAGAAGAATGCAAACAGAGTTACTGTGAATGTGGATATAAACAACCCCAACAATAACATACATAACAACGAGATATTTTAACCTTTTCTGTTGTTGTTTTATTTCCTTTTTTATGTGTGTGTGTGTGGAGGAAGACCACTGAGATATTTGGAAATAGGAGAGGAAGATAAACATAACAAAGATGACAGAATTTTTTCTCTTTGTCTGTTTTCGGCCTCTCTGGTTTTTACTCCTTGTTGCTCGTCTTCCTCCTCTCACCGTCTTTCACTTCTCTGTATCTCCAGCTCCTTGTCTCTTGTCTATTCTCCCTCTCTCTCTCTCCTCTCTCTCTCTCTGGCAGACAGAGGGATGATGGGTTTGTTGCCGTAGTAACTCCTTCATTCAGCCTCTCTCTCTCTCTCTCTTTCTGTGTGTTGGCACCGGCAGCATCACCAAATGACGACACACACACACACACACACACACAAAAACACAACAGTTTTCCCCGCGTCGAAATGATTTAGTTGGGTCTGTTAGGAAACAAAATGAGACTAGACAACACGAACAGCCCTCCCTCTCTCCGTCTGTCCACCATGCTCGCTCACATGTTGATTACACACAGCAGCAGAAAAGACAACACACCAGTAAAAACAAAATGAATCGAGCCTTACAATTATCACCCTGCCGCCGAGTCGCTCCCCCCCCCCCTTCCCCCCTCCCCAACCTTTCAGAGATGTTTCCTGGTTTCGTTCGAGATGAGATGAAACTTTTATTGATCGTCGCAGACAGAGAGAGAGAGAGAGAGGACGAAAATGATAAAAACCGATACAGATGCAGGAAGATAGAAAAATAAACGAGAAAAAAAAAAAGGCGAGTTGTGGCAAGTTGAGAGAAGACATCTGTTAACAAAAGAAGAGAGATGTGCTGATGGATGTTCTGTCTGGTTTCACGTGTTTTTCATAACCGTCACAAACGCCTCAAATTGTTTATTTTTTGCCCAACGAGCAGCCGCGTTGCATGTAGATTATGTTACAGAGCCGCGGCGCCTACATTACTTTACATTATGCTACATTAACGGAGAAAAGCTTATAGGTACGGAGGCCCCGGTGTGACCTCTAAAAAGACCTTCTTGTTCTTGATATTTAAAGGAGACGTTCACGGTTTTTCTAGTGAGAGAGCACAAATGATCGTGAAAGCTGTTTTTTTTTTTTCTTGCTGTAATCATTCCTCCTGTTCATACTGACCATTAGAAGATCCCTTCATAATGACCTTACAGTCCTCCTTCTGTGCAAAAATAATGTATTTAAAAGTTTATATGAAGCTTCAGAAACGTCCAGACGAGTCAAATCCAGTAGATATCTTTCAACGTTTCAGTCTTTTTAGTGCCAAAGTCCCTCTTTTTGTTTCTATACTTCCACCTGCAGCTCAACAGGGAAACACAAAGAGGAGAATTTGATGCTAAAAAGACTGTAAATGTGTCAGATATCCACTTGATATGACTAAACTCAGACTGATGAAGCTGAACAGAAGCTTCACACACACACTTTAAATGACTGTGTGGACACACTGTGGACATTTGAAGGAGATCTTTTAACATCCAGTGTGATTACGAGCGAGGAAAAGCTCTGTCACTGTTGTGTTGGACACCTGACTGCTGGTTTAAGACACATAGGAAATATTGTGTGCGGATCGTTTACTGGAAGGTAGACCGATGCTGCTGAGAGAAGCGGGATGAAACCTTTGGTCGCCTCGTGGAAAAAACACTGTTTTGAAGAAGAGAGCGCTCATCCATGAAGTCTTTTTCCCTCATCGAAATGAAATAAATACCATTAAAGCAGGAGGTATATCCTACATCTATGTATCTCATCTATCAGTCACGCGTTCACACTCCCCCCCGAGCTAACCAAACATCTCCGGCCGGCCGCTAGCAACCGTTCATTGCACTCATCAACATCCCAGCATGCCAAGCTGCTTCTGGCTAGAGCCGGAGCTCATTTAATGCAAACTTGCAGCCTCTGTAGTCGGTCAGATGGAGGTCAAATCATGTCCCCGCCGCAAACGAAGAGCTCCAGATTCAACTAAAAAAAAAAAAAAAAAAAAAAAAAGAGTCTGTGTGTGGTTGTTTTGGTCCGAGTACGATCGCCGGGTTCAGATCTGCTCGAATGAATCGAACCAAGGAGGAAAAACATCATTTCATTCAACAAGAAAACCTTCAGGTGGAGACGTTTGTCAGGGTTTTATGAGTCACTGCGGCGTGTTCAGATCCTCCTCTGTGTTTTAAGAGCGTTTCAATTCAGCAGCTTCCAAAGTTTCCATCCAAATTACATCCACAGGTGGCGCTAATTCTCCAGTCGGTGCCGTTAAACCATCACAGAAGAAGAAGAAGAAGAAGGAGGAGGACACAACGAGATGACGTCATTAAAAGAGCGACAGTCCAAACAGCTCCAACATGATGGACAATATGACCTTTCTGTTAGCTTCATGTATTGATTTTGAAGGTTGCAGTCTTCTCATCATCAGATCTGATGGAGGTTTAAGGTTGCAGGAGTCCTTGAAGAGGATCTAGAGGTCTGTGAAGAACTTCTTGAGGAGCGTCTGAAGCTCGTTGGGTTAATGAAGCGGTGATGCATCCAATCAGACGCCAGGATCTCAGACTCTGGGTATCATAGAGTTTGAGATGTCCTTAGAGAGGCTTTAAGGCTTTTTGAGAAGTCACCAGAAGTCCTTGAGGAGGTTTTCCAGGGTGAATTAAGCACCAACAGTTGAACAATGAAGCCGAACAGACACCTGGCATCCAATCAGAGAGCAGGATTCTCGGCGGATCGGTCCTCGGAGGGCTTGAGAAGGTTGTAAAGATGCTTTGCAAGTCCTTGAGAAAGTTTTAAGGATCCTTGAAGAGTTTCCAAAGGACCTAACAGTAACAGTAACATGCTGCTTCTTCCTTCCTGGACCTTTGTGTGAAAAATTAACTGCGCTTTCATCATCACATCATCATCATCACATGATTATTATACAGCTGAAAAAACTCTTTAACCACATGGAGGCACTTTATAGACGTGAGGAGACGTGAGGCCGTCAGCTGACTTGAAGGACAAAAGTGTTTGTTGCATGAATCATCACTTTTTGACACATAAAAACAGATTAATTGTATTTATTTATTGACTGTACAAAGCAAAAAAAACACACTAAAATAGAAAACATTCACCCACAATGTCAACTAGAAATGAATAATGTAAACTTGTCAAAATAAAAGCAAGACTTCCTGCACTAACGAGACCATAGATGAGGTCTTTAATCTGCCCGACTGATCGTTTTGTCTATAAAATGTTAGAAAACAGTGAAAAATGACAGTTATAAATGTCATAATCTCACAGTGACGTCTTGTTTTTCCATCAACAGTCCAGAGATATTCAGTTTACTATCATGTCTGACACATAAATGCTTCAAATTCTCACATTTTGAGAAGCTGCAACCTGCAAATATCTGGCTTTTTTTTTTTTAGCTTAAAAAGTGACTAAAACGATTGTTTGTTTATCAAAATATATGACAGCTCATTTTCTGTTGGCCGACTAATCAAACCTGTTTGATTTTTAAGTGATAGAAGTGTCAGAAACAGGCTTAAATATGTCTGAAAGTTTCACTCTGTGTGATCAAAGTTGTCTTTTTTTTTTCTCTCTCTCTCTCTCTCTCGTCAGTCAGATTTCCTCCTCAAAGCCAGACTTTCTGAGGCCCTGACCGAGCAGCTTATTTCTGCGCCGACGTTTTGTGAGCACGAAATTCCTGAGTCAGAGCGACATGTGGCCTCTTTTCATGTTCTGTCAGCCGGATCGATTTTGTATCACCGCTGCTGTTTTGCTGCCGGGGGGAAAAGATTTGAAAGGACCGTCGGGGTTGTGAATACACGCCGGCCGACCGTTTACGCTGTTTACCCGCTACAACAACTCCACTGCAAACCTATAGATCTGTGTGTGTGTGTGTGTGTGTGTGTGTGTGTGTGTGTGTGACTGAATCAGTGTATGTACTGGGATAACAGTGGTGAAACTACTGATTGATTTAGAAAGTACTAAAACAAATACGAATAATGAGAAACCATCAGACATGAGATCTAAAAACATAAAAATAAAATATTTTGCAGCAAAATTCGCAGCTCGTCTTCATTTTTAATGGACTTAAACACACTTTTGGTTGCTGAAGACACTTTATATCACCTCTCAAAGGTCAAACTGATGCTCCTGGTCCTTCTTCTTGTCCTGACAGCTTCATCTCATCTCCTAGATATTACATTTACATATGCATATAGATATATATATGTACTTTCTTCACTTCTTGGATGTTCACAGGTAACATTTTATTGGAATGAATGAAGCTCTACATTAGTGCTGCAACTTTTTTTATTTGAAATGTGAACTTTTGTTTGTCTGTTTTGTTTGAACGAAGGGAAAAAGTTAAATATTTGAACTGTAACGACTTGTTCAAGTTCAAAATTTACAGTCTGTAAGCGCAGCCTCCTTCTTAAAATCAGCTCGATCTAAACTAAGCTCACAGATAAAAATGCGGGACGTCGACTGCACCGATCAGATAATCAGTGAGACGTACGGAAGGGTTTTAGGAGGCGACGCCGAACATCTGTCAGCAGCTGCGACCCGCGACAAACCTGAAGACGGCGCAGCGGAACGACGTCACCTCCACAACCTGGCCTGACACGGTGCGGCTGTATGACATCACACAGGTGAATATACAGACTGTAATGATCGATAAGATGCTCTTTGACCACTGATGGACATCGACAGCCAATCAGGAAACTGCATCTCTGACACGTTACGTTAAATATGTTGTGTTGGACTTTGTTAGTTTGAAATTGTTCGAACTTGAGTTTTTGATAAAGTGGCAGCTCAACTCTATACTAATGTAGGTCAGAGGTCAGAGGTCAGAGCTTCACGTCCTGAGTCCTGTGTGTGTTCAGTTTTAGAAACTTAAAGCACTTCTGTTGAGTGCCAGTGAAGGATTGTGGTTTGACTTAAATATCAACATGTTGAGCTTCAAAGTCGCCGCAGAGATGATAACTTTAACCACGTGCCACCATAAAACAGTTTAACAAGGCTGTCGTCACCACAAGCAGATGTTCTTCTACAAGATCAGATATTAAGGTGGACAAGAAAGAACTAGCTACGTTATCTCCCCTAAGATGAGACGATAGAGTCGGTATAGTTTGATGTTGTGTACGTAGCCCGTTCCCTCCGTGAAGTCGTGCCGGTGTTTGCATCTCACACTCGCTCACGAGTTCTCCTTCAGCAGGACGGAGACACAGCGGCGGTCCGGACAGAGAGCGAAGAGACACAACAGCTCAGATAATAAAGCGGAGCCATGCTTTAGCTAACTAGCTTGTAGCTAACTAGCCTGTGTTGTTCACTTCCTGTCTTGAAGTACGTCGTCTGTGGCGCCGACTCAAGCTGCTGATCGGCTAGTTTTCCTTCACAGAACCTGTATGAGACGCACAGAGCTGCACAGAGCTGCACAGGAGGAAGAACTTCGTCTACCTCAGTGAAAACTTTAAGACTTTGTCAGAGCAGGTCGGCCTGTTGTTGTTTCTGTTCGGTTTACATTTTGATTGTTTTTTTGCACAGCTGTGTGTTTTGTTTAGTAGCAGATAAGAACCTTTAGTCTGCTCTCTATTTGTTGTCAGTCTGTTATGTTATTGTCACCTATTTTTTTTATTAAATACAGACCCATCTGCATCCAGCCCAGGCAGCATGACTGGATTTCAATATGCAAATTAGCTATGGCCCAAGTTCTGTTTACTTTCTAACAGGAAGTAAATATTCCTACAATTAGCTTCTTAATAAAAATGTGCTGCCCTATTTGATGTTGTATGTTTTATACATTGTGCTCCTTTATTTTCTTTTACTTCCGTTTGCTCAGATTTGTTTTGTTTTGTTTGTTCTGTCGCTTGTGTTTCATTGATTTATTGTAACGTGTGTTGTCTTGTAGTGCTGCGCAAAAGTTTTAGGCACTAAAAGTAAAGTGAGGAAGTTTTGACAATGAATACTTTTTATTGATCAGTTAACTTGATATAGATTGTCTTGTAGATGACGACGGTTCATTATGTTTGAGCTCGTTGGCCTGCTGCAGAATAAAGAGAAGAAGAAGAAACATCTAAAGTGCATAAAACTGTTTTGCACAGTGTTGTTTATGTGTTTCAGCCCTGATGCCAGTCCTCAGGTTTGCCTCAGGACGTCCCAAATATAGAAAATACCCAAAATTGAATGTAATACTTCACTTTTATGAGTTAATGTCACATTTTTATGACAGCACACAAGTCTCACAGGAGCCTTACAGTTAAACCCTGCTGACTAAATGTCGGCTGTGACTGATTTCCTCTCTGAAGTCGTCAGTTTTTGCAGACTTGACTCATAAACCAGTCGCTTGTTTTAGTAACTAAAGAGTTAAAACCTTCTTCAGCCTTCACTGTAACTTTGATTCTCTTGTTTTATTTCCTTTTTTAGCTTCTTTTTATTTGCAAATTTAACACTTTTTGAATGTTTTTATATATCTTTTTTTACTTGTGTTGCTTTTATATTCTGTTTTAAAGCCTTTATATGTAAAACACTTTAAATGAAACGTTGCTGTGCACAAACTTTCCTTCTAAAAAACAGCAGAACGGTCCTTAAATATAAAGGAGCCGTCAATACGGAGGATAAATCAAACATGAAAAGTCTTTCTCAGAGTGACGGTGATGAAGTTTCTCCTCTTGGCCTCTCTCTCTCTCTCTCTCTCTCTCCGTTTTTAAAACAAAGCGTTGGCTGCTGTCAATCACGCAGTAATAGCCAGCGAGGAGTGGCGGCGGCGGCGAGGTCGTTATGACTTCGCGAAGCGTCTGCTCAGAAGTTGATTGGATGAATTAGTGACCGCAATCGTTAGCGCCCGTGCTTCAAACAGACTCTTAATGTCTCCGTATTAGCACTAATGGAATGCAATTTCAGCTCCCTCTCTGCTCTCCGTCACCCCGCCCAGCCGTGATCCCCGGGCCACCGCCGGACCGTCGTCTAGGTAACTGTAATCACCATGCCGACTTGTCACCGGTGTCTTCTATGAACCCCTCAGTGAGACAGAGAGAAAATTAGAGATGGCTCTTAATAAGAGTCCTGGTGCTAAAAGAAAATGACCAATATTCTTCCTCTGGCAGGGAGAACGATTTGAGCCGCAGCCAGTTTTGTGAAGGAGCAGCGGGGGAGATTAGCTCGATTAAGGCCAAATCAGACCTGCTTCCAATTTGATGAGAGAAGGGAAGATAATAGCTCTCTAGATTGGTTTCTCATGCCGCTCCGGCCTTCACTGAGGCAATTAAACCACTCTTTGTTCTCTATCTCTCAGGGTGACTCCACTCCCCCGGCGAATCAGAGGAGCTAGCGGCTAAATTAGAAAGATAATATAACCTTTTCTCCTGAGAATTAACGTCATGTGCAACTAGTTTTCATCAGCTAAACAATTTTTTTTGTGTGTGTGTGTGTGTGTCTCGGCTGCGGGGAAAATAGTTGGTTTCTGATCCTGGTTTTATATATCAGGACGCCTCAAACATACAGTTTAACCACAACTCCATATGAAGCTGCAGGTAACCATGACAACAACCAGTTAACTGACTATTAGAGCTGCCGTGATTAATTGATTAGTCTAGCTATTTTAACGGGTGTAGACAGGCAGCTTTGAGCATTTTAGGTTTTGGTTTTGGTCTCATTTGTATAAAACGTTGTTGTACGTTTCTGCATCTTATTCATTCTTGTGTACCGGCCTAATAAGCTACAATTAAAATATGTTTTTTTTTTTCATATGATATAAAAGAGCTCAATGTTTAAATGCCCATAAATCTATAATTTAATTTCATTCATTAGTGAAGAATAATTTCATGCAGCCTGGCAACCAAGTGCTGCCCCTTTACTAGAGAGACAGAGAGAGAGAGAGAGAGAGAGAATAGGACTAGGCAGCAGCTGTAAACAGACAATGTAGGTTAATTAGTTGATGCATGATGTATCTGTGGAGGCACACGGTTCCTTACTGCGTCCTCTGGAAGTCATTTTGTTATATCCTTTGTCTGCACACAGCTTTATTCGAAACAAGACGACGGCGTCCTCGTCAATGTTGACCAGCAGAGAGAGAAAGGCAGAGCTACTTTTATGCGATTCAATGTCCTCCAATTATATTAAAAACATCTTTTAAGCATAAATGAATGTATGTATTCATCTACCATGAATGCATGTTCCTATCTTGACTTCCTCTCTGGAGTTCTTTGCGCTTTCTCATCCGCAGGAAACCCCGTAAACCCGAGCTGACGTCCTTCTCCTGCTGTCGCTGTTGTCTGTTGTTGTTGTTGTTGCTGTGCCTCTCTGTGGCCCCGCCCCCTGACCGCTCTGTGTGAAAAGTGCCCTGAGATGACTTCTGTTGTGATTTGGCGCTCTATAAAATAAAATTTCATCTTTTAACAGCGGCCGTATCGGTAGTCTGATCTCAGAGCTGCTCGAACCCAGCCGTCGATCGATCAGGTGTGACGTCAAACCACAAGTGAGCCGACAGAAAGTGAGTCTAGTCCACCAAACTGGGGTTTCAAATCCAGCTTCATCATGTCTGCTGGGCTTTAAGGTTTAAAGCAAGAAAATATACGTGAGCCTGAACTGAATTAAGTATTATATGAATATAAAACTGCTTTATGTGTCAAATCAGTGACCATGGCTGATGATTTTATTTATGTAGCGCCAAATCACAACACAAAGTCATCTCAGGGCATTTTTACATGGAGCGGGTCTAGACCACGCTCTTTAATTTACAAAAAGAGAAACCCAACAGTTCCCCCCATCTGCCTTGATGAGCTAGTTGAGATGAGCTCAGTGCATCAATGAAGGTCCCCCGACAGTCTACGCCTATAGCAGCATAACTAAGGGCTGTCTAGGCCTATAGCAGCATAACTAAGGGCAGTCTAGGCCTATAGCAGCATAACTAAGGGCAGTCTAGGCCTATAGCAGCATAACTAAGGGCAGTCTAGGTCTATAGCAGCATAACTAAGGGCAGTCTAGGCCTATAGCAGCATAACTAAGGGCTGATCCAAGGCGAGCCTGGTCAGACCTAACTATAAGCTTTATCAAAGAGGAAAGTTTTAAGCCTACTCTTAAACATAGAGAGGGTGTCTGCCCCTAGGGCCGAATCTGGGAGATGGTTCCAGTTCTGCTTTTAAGACTGTAGGAACCACCAGTTAACCTGCATACTGGGAGCGCAGTGCTCGAGTGGGATAATACAGTTGTCACAAAGTTGCGCAGGAAGCAGGACCCAGATGCAGAGCTTGCGTGGCAAAAATCCTTTATTGTTTAATCCAAAACGGCAAGGCTAGGCTAGGCTAGGCTAGGCTAGGGACTGTGACTGTGACTTGGGGGCAAAAACCAAACTAACCGACAAGGACAGAACTGAAAACCAGGGATTAAATACACAGACATAATTGACGAGGGAATGGGGAACAGGTGGGGTAATCACACAGACACATGAGGAAGGGCAAGTGACCAGAGACAAGGAGGAATAATTTTCAAAATAAAACAGGAAATGACAAAGACAAGACATGGAGACAGGACACAAAAACCCAACTAAACCTCACCACGGCGTGACAGGTATGATGGCGCCTGACCGTTAAGGGCTTTGTAGGTAAGGAGAAGGATTTTAACTCGATTATTCTTGATTCTACAGGAAGTGCTAAGCAGCGAAGCTAAGATGAGGGAAATGTGATCTCTGGACCAGCTGCAGAGTCTTTATAGACCTGTTAGGGCTGTGCTGTGTTAAAGTTCCCATTCGTACTTAAACGTTACTCTATCACTTACATATGAGGTTCTTCACAGCAGACTGGAAAATTGCATATTCAGATCTCTCTTTCTGTTCCCTGAAAAAAAAACTATTTAAGAAAAGACTGAAACAATCGAATGTGACCTTTACGGAGAGACGATGAGAACACGGAGACGAGGAGTCGGTCTGAGAGGGAAAGGTGCAAACAGGACGAGTGGCGGAGAATTAACAGCGCCGAGTGTCAGACTGTTCTCAGATCAGACGGCCGCGGCGCACTTTACTGCGCTTTGACATTTGAATGAAGTCACACGTCTACATGTAGCTGTGTGTGTGTGTGTGTGTGTGTGTGTGTGTGTGTGTGTGTTGAACAGGACTCTGTTACATTCAGTTTGATCTCACTTGTATGAAAAAAAAAGCTCCATTCAGGATGAGTTATGAGATTTATTTTTGTCCTAGAGGTCGGATGTGCTCGGAGGTTCAATTTCCTTGAAGCTGCTCTTGTGTTTTTTTGCAAGAGAAGCTCATCAAACTCGATAACTGATTTAACTGCTTCTGAAGGATCTCCTTGACAGATTTCTTGATGCTGAAAGGCTTCAACTTTTTGTTTTTTTCTATTTATATCCTGTTATAATGGTCAAACATGGTCAAAGCTCCAAAACTTGAAGTAAGATTTGTAAAAAAAAAAGCTGCCTGCAAGTTAAAATCCAGGGCGTCAACCTAATCTGAATGCTTCATTTGCAACGATTTTTTTTTTCTGCCAACCCATAAACATCCCTTCTTTCTGTAGCTTCGGTTGCTAAGGCGGTTGCTAAGGTGTTTCCATGTGTTGTTGTATGGATGGATTTGAGAAGTTGAACATTTGTGAGTAAAGAAGGAGAAAAAAAAGTGAAATCCTGCTACTGTTGTTTGTTTACGTAGCCTCTGGAGCCGTAGGAAGCTTCCTGAAAGCTGACCAATCAGAACAGAGCAGGGGCTCATCAGGAGGCGGGGCCTTAAAGAGACAGGAGCCTGTTTCAGACAGAGGTTGAACTGAGGGGCTGCATAAAGGACCAGTAGAAGATAAATAAGGAGTTTTTAACTGGAAATCATGTAAATATATTCCAGTAGAGCCCCAGAATATAAATATAGAAGCTGGAAATGTAAAGAATATGTGACCTTTACAGCTTTACGGAGCTTTATAGTGAGTTTCAGCTCATTGTTTATCTATCTGGCTACAACTTTTACTGTTCTGGTTCACTCTCAGCGGCTCTCATAGCGACGTTTTCAGAGAGAAAAAGCCGCCGTACACTACCTGCTCAGCACCAAAACATATGCTGTCTTCTATTTAAGGTTAGCATACGACTACAGAGTTCACATCAACCTGACAATACAATGAATCAACTGTTTCTCTCACATGAGAAGAAGAAGAAGAAGAAAAAAAAAAGACATTCAGACAGTAAACTGCACGTTCTTTATTTTGGTTCTTGCAGTGTGAAGTTGAGGAAACACGCCGCCGTGCTGGTTCAACAGAAAAACAAACAGCGAGCGGTTTGAAGCGAAGCTGACTTTCCTCTGAATGTAAAAAACACTCGTTCTGATCAGTTCAGCTGCACTTTGTTGTTGTTCGGGATGTTTTTCGTTCTATTTTCGGGGGACGAAACGACGGATGCACAGCTGATGTCAGAACGAATCCGCCGTTTCTCGGCTTTAATTGAAAATTATGTTGGAAAAAACTAATTTCAGACTTTTAAAAAAGTGTCTGAAGAAAAAACAACACGGTCATTAAAACTCTTCCCGCTTCCTATTCTCACTCAATTAGCTCACATTTGCTTTGAAATTAGACTGTAATTACAGCGACAGGCTGCTGCGTTCAATATTTTTAAAGCACAGAAACAATATTATACGTTAACTTATTACATTACTTTTGTAAAGAGAGGCAGCGAACGTGTGTTTCTACAGAATATCAAATGTCATTTTGTTAAATTAAACATAATGAGCCCATAGGTTTTTTATCACAGATCGCTTTATTTGCACATATAAACAAGATTTTATAGACTATTTATAATTTCAGCTGCATTCAAGTGGAGTTCAGGGATCAATAAACAATAAATGAAATTCACTTTAATTTGCAGACTGACAGTTTTGTGTTTTTATTTGAACTGCAAGAACATCTTTGTGGGTTTTTTTTTTTTTTTTTCCTGGTTTGTTTGACTCCAAACAACCAACAGGAAAAAAAAAAAAAAAACACAACATTTTTACATCTGACAACAAACTAGCAGTTAGAGGTCGGAGGGTTCAGAAATGATTTGAAAGTCTCATTAATTTTGCTTTTGAGGCTGTCAGAGGAGGTTTTTACGTGTCAGATACGGAGTTTGAAGGTCAGACTCTTCTGTTCGCTGGCTGCCCACGCTGTTTCATTTGGTCATTTCAAGCAGAAAAACAGCTTGAATTCAACCAGAGAGAGAGATAAAAAAAAAAAAAAGGTTTTTTAAAAAGGCCTGCAAAAAAAAATTAACATGAGAAAAAATAAACTTGTTTTCTTTCTTACACGGATGAAGCAAATCAACAGCTGTGGTCATTTCACATCATTTCCTCGCTGTTTATAACACATATACAATATACGTTATGTGACGTTTATATAGAATAAACAACAATATTAGATGTTTTTTCCAGAAAAGTCCGATCCAACCTTGCATTTTTTACTCATCAGTGTATTTTCTGGAGGTTTTCTTACTTCTGAAACAGAACCTGGAACCTGCAGGACCTTCGTTTGTCTGCTTTAGTCTTCTTCAAACTGAGAGCGCTTTGACTCCAAAGTTTTTGCGTAAGGAGCCGTTGAATCGCAGAGCTACAGACTTGGACCTTTGACCTCCTGCTCTCCTCCTCCTCCTCCTCCTCTTCCTCGTTCCTCCTGCTCCTCTCTGTTTACATGAAACATTCTTTTTCCTGCTTCAACTCCTCCATCTTGTTTTCATGCTGCTTGTCTGTCTGTTTCCTGTCTCTCTCTCTCTCTCTCTCTCTCTCTCTCTCTCCTGGTCACACACACACATACACACACACAGATTAAACAGTCTCGTGATGGATAGACGGGCCTCTAGTTTTGGAGGGGGGGGGTGCGGGCGGGCGGGGCTAAGCGCTGTCACGTGTCAGCGGCGGGGGCAGCGGCTGATTGGTTGGTTTTCGGGAAGCGAGGGGCAGCTTTACTGTTGTTTCCTCACATCAAACACCTTTTCAACCCGTTGCTTTGACAACCATCAGCCAGCAGCTGATTGGAGCTGACGGAGGCAGGTTCAGACGGGGCCTCCAGCCGTCCTCACGCCGGACTGCTTTGGTTTGGTGGGTGAACACGAACACGGTTTCGTTTCAGATGCCAATCACACGCGATTCCAAGAGTCTTAACAAGAGTACAAAACATGTCAGCTGTGGAAAATCCTTTACTTAAAGCTCCACTAATCAACATTTATGATATTAAATTGATTTAATGTCTCTGAAATGAAAGCGGGTCTGGTAGCTTTGCTTTTTTTGCGGCTGATTTTAACCCAGAATCTCCCAGTTTGAGGTCACGGCGTCTGATTAATCCACCCCCACCATCAACAGTCTGGATCTTGGATGAGCCCGTTTTGGATTTCTGGCATGTCAGAGCAGTTTCAGCGTCCCGTTTCCCACAAGTCAGCGTCAAGTTACCTCAATAAGAAACTAAACGGTAACAAACATGGCGCAGACGGGAGAGAGAGCGTGTTGTGTGAACAGAGTCTACGAGAGCGTGTTAATCCGGCTCTGTGTACAGTAAATATGTAAAAGTAAAAAACCCGCCTTCCTCTCAGCTCACGGTTGCGTTAAGAGGACGAAGATGGCGCCGATTCATTGCTGAAGACAGAAAAGTCTGCCGTGTTCGGAGCATGCTCAGTAGAGTCCTTCTCCAGCTGACTTCCTGTGCTGCTGGAGGCTGATTGATTAATCGATTAACCAATCAACAACAACAACAACAACAAAAAAGAATCACCAAACATGTTTCAGCTTCTCGGATGTGTCGAGTCACTTTTCTGACATTTTACATGTAAAACAGTTGAACAAAGTTACAGCCTGAATAACATCTAACGGTTTTATTATTTTAATTTGCTGCCTTGTTTGAAGCACTTTGCAACGTCCACATTTGAAAATAAAGTTTCCATAAATAAAGATTGTTGTTTTTTTCCATTAAAGACACACACATACATACATACATCTTCCCTCCTGTCAGTTTTTGTCTACTTTTTAATTTCACTCATTTCTTATTACTAATTATTATTATAACATTTTCATATTTTTCATTTTCCCCGTGCGTGAGTCTCTTTCACTGTTTACATTTGTCTTATTATCAGCTTGTCAGTCATCTGTAATGAAAGGTGAAGTATGATTGATTGATTGATTTAAATATCTCCGCCATAAATCCAAGTACACATATTTTAATGACACAAACAGAGCTGTGTGTCACACCCCTTGTTTTATGCTACTAATTTATTTTTCCAACACACCTACACCTGTTATTTGCAAGGTAAATATAAATGTATGTAAATATATCTTGTATGGAGCGGATTCTTTTTTTTTTCCTCATAAATATAAACAATTTATCTAGAAACTTGTACTGAAGTTTCTTTGTAGAAGAAGTGTCAGTTTAAATAAAAAAATGAAATCTTTTGTGTGTTTGTCATGTTACACACTGATGGAGACTTTCTGCCAAAACATGTAAGTTATTCTGCAGCACAAAGATATTTTTAGGTCATCATCATCATCAGCCTGCAGGAGCCAGGATGAATTTATTCTCCCTCTCTGAAAAGCGAGGCAGCCACACTTTTGATTTTTCTTGATCAGATGTCTTTTTCCATCATCTCCATCACCGACCTGCAGCCCCGCACTCAGTGTCCCTGATTTGCACTTTGATTCAAGCACCACTGGATAAAGCAAATTTCATCAGAGTTGTTTCCTGAATAAAAAATGAAGGAGTTTAGCTATTTCTCTCTGCGGAGCGCCGCCGCTGACAGCTGACTGGAGGCTCAGACTGAGCGATGGATCCATATGTGAGTGAGAAATGTGACAAACACCAACAAAACCAGCATCATTTTTCAACCAACATGGCCAGTAGGTTTATGGGAATTTTGTGAAGAAGAAGAAGAAATAAACGGAGAATTACAATCTGTAGTGTGACGGTTAAAACACAGAGACACATCTCAGTTATTCATCATTCATTCCTTTATGTTCTCAGTAAAGTTCAGCTGTCTTGTTTTTGCAAAAATATATTTTTTAAATTTAATTTGGAATAGCTAAACCCAGCCACATCTCAATAATGACAGAATTATGCAAATGTGATTGTCACTCATGATACTGACGTCATGTCTCCAGTTTGGTGGAATAACCAGTGTGTTATTAAAATTAAGATCATACTGAGTGTGTGCCCCTTTTCCTTTTGGTATGTCAAGATCCAGGTTTCTGTTTTATTCTGTAACTTACACAGATAGTAACTCCAGCTAATATTAACGCCAGGATACATATGTATGAGGAGGTCAGAAAGGGTCCGGAGGAGGTTAGCTAGATTGAGGTATTTTAGGGGGGGGACCTATGTTCTATATGTTGTTGAGTTGTGTTCTTACATTAATGTTCAAACCCAGAGAAATCTGTCATTTTAATCAAAGGAACGGACCGTTTCATTTGGTGGCCTGTCAATGGCGTCATACCTCCTCTACCAAAGAGTATAGTGCACAAGATGCATGCGTCGGCGCCGTGTTTGTCCGCTACAATGGCGTCTAGCAAAGAGTAACTTACACACATACAAGATAATACATGGGCTTTGTTGTGCTTGTTCCACACAAACTGTTAGAAATTGTCACAAAGTTGCACAGAAGCAGGACCCAGGCGCAGAGGCATCATGAGATGTGAAAAGTCCTTTATTTTTGATGGCAAAACAGACAAGACAAGACAAGACAAGACAAGACAAGACAAGACAAGACTAAAACAAACCAAATGACCCGACAAGGACAGAACTGAAAACCAGGGATTAAATACATAGACAGAACTGACGAGGGAATGGGGAACAGGTGAAGGGAACAGGTGGAAACACTTGGGGTAATCACACAGACACATGAGGAAGGGCAAGTGACCAGAAACAAGGAGGAATAATTTTCAAAATAAAACAGCAAGTGACGAGACAAAACATACCCCCAACTAAACTTCACCACGGCGTGACAGAAATGGACTTTTATTCAGTTTGAAGCCACATTTTCATAATAAATTTAGCTGGTTTTTAACTTGATCTTTTAGCCGCAAGAAGGATTTTAGTCATTGGACGTCTGGATCTTAAGTTATCAGAGAAATAAACTGGGCAAACGTTAGCAGCAGCTCGGCTAACAGCCCCTCCAGGAAGTCCGCTGCTCACCCAACATGGTGGAGAAACACTGATTTTTTAGCTGAAACTGCTTTATTCAGTGTTTTTACCTGTAATCAGCGGGTCCGAGACCTCTGCGGGTAAAAACATCCTGAACCATCAACACTGGAGTAATCCTATCCCACTGAAGCTGCTGGTTTAACAACCAAGACAACAACTCCCATCATCCCTTGCTGCTTCACACCTGAAATCACATGTACGTTTAACAAAACTGTTTACAGATACTACACTTTTCAAAAATGTCCCCACTTTTTTCCAAAAAATGTTATACAGTGATGTAAAAACTACAATTTAAAAATGTGTAAAGACAGATAAATATCCTCACTTTACTATTTTTTTTTAAATTTTCCAAAAAATTCTCACTTATTACACTTTTCAAAACTGGTTTAATTTTCCAAAAATATATTTACATGTTTACAAATGTACACAAATTTGAAAAATGCACAACCACAAACTGATATCCTGACTTTATAAAACTGTTTCCATTTTACAAAAAGTCCTCACTTTACAAAACATTTAACAAAAATGTCCCCATTTTCTAAAAAACAAAAAAACTATGGCCTCATTTTCACAAAAATACCCACTTTCCAAAATATGCAATTTTACAAAATGTCCAAACTTTCTGAAAAACATCCTCACTTTCCAAAACATGTTTACAGTAGCGTAAAATGTACAAAGTACAAAAACTACAGATACTACTTTACAATTTTTAAAAAATTTTTACAAAAATTTCTCACTTCCTCAGAAACGTTTACACTTTCCTAAACTGGTTTCATTTTCCAAAATATATTTACATGTACACGAATTGAAAAATGCACAACTACAAACAAATATCCTGACTTTATAAAGCTGTTAATTTTAGTCCTCACTTTACAAAACATTTAGCAAAAATGTCCCCATTATCTTAAAAAAAAAACAAAAAAACAATGGCCTCATTTTTCAAACATACCCACTTCGTAAAATATGTAATTTTACAAAATGTCCAAACTTTACAATTTTTTTTTTAAAAATTACAAAAATTTCTCACTTTCTACACTTTCCAAAACTGGTTTAATTTTACAAAATATATTTACATGTTTATAAATTTACACAAATTGAAAAATGCACAACCACAAACTGATATCCTGTCCAAACTTTCTGAAAAACATCCTCCCTTTCCAAAACATTTTTACAGTAGCGTAAAAATGTACACAAAGTACAAAAACTACAGATAAATGTCCTCACTTCTTAAGAAATATCTACACCACTTTCAACAAAATGTCCCCACAAATATTTTTACAGTAACAACATAGAGAGTTGAAACACCAGCTGGAAATAAAATAGACTTTGAGATAACGAACAACAAAAAGCTATTTTAATCTTCAGGTTTGCTAAAAGTGAGTGAGATCGTGGATCCGTGCGGGCTGTCAGGGAGGAAGGACGCGTCTGTTTCCTGGTGTTTTCTCGCTGTTTGGATCCAAACAGGGCCGGCTGTGTGTTCAGGTTACGGCCTTCGTTCCTGCCGAGGACGTCGGATATCTGACAATCCTCCACCTTCCTGTCTGCTAACCAGCCATTAACTGATTGGAAGCCGTCAATGTGTAATAATAATATTCCAGCGGGGCCGTAGTCTCCTCAGTCGGCGCTGGTGATGGTGGTGATACTAGTGGTGGTGAGGAGGAGGGAGGGGAGGTGGTGGTGGTGGTGGGGAAGGAGGGGGGGGTCCATTCTTTCATCTATCCATCCGTCCAAATCAGCATTAATCAAGACGGCGCCGTTCATTCCTCCTCGTATCAAATCAGACAAATGATTACTGGCATTCAGACGACGAGGGCCGTCGACGGCGAGGGGCCGAGCTGCCGAGCCGTGCCGCAATCAGACCGCCGCTCGCTTCCTGGAGATCCCACCTCTGAATCACAGTGTTTTTCCTTTTCTTAACTAATCGTTTAATAAAAAGGACGATGATTGACGTGCAGGGAAATAAAGAAGTAGTTGTGTGTTTCTGCTTGGGGGGGGGGGGTAAAAAAAACGCCCAGAATCTGCACATCGCAAACCTGAAGCCGAGAATATTTAGATCAGCACTGAAAATACTCATCATTCCTTTTTAATTTTCTTTTTTTTTTCTTCTTCTTCTTCTTCTCTCAATCAAGCTCTGATCCAGCAGAGATAATTTCATTTCCACTGTGGTGTAAATACAGCAGACTGCCCTGAACACCACAGAAGAAGAGAGTGGGTTTAATCAGGCTGCACATTTATAATCTCATGAGGTAAAAAATATGAAAACAGCAAGACCTGCAGGGACAGATGTTTGTCTTCGGGTAAAACAACGACACGTCATGTGTTTTTATGAGGAGTTCGGTTCCTTAATTATTATTTACAGATTGTCACAATGTTAAAATATTTACAGTTATGTTTTTATTTTTATATTTTTTAAATATATAAACGTCAGAAGCCTGATGTGTTTGAACTTTTGTGTTTGTCAGATGTGGATGAAAGTGTTTTTATGAAAGCAGCAAACACACACACACACACATATTTGTATATATACACTTACTAGGACCATCGACATAAAACATTTTCCAGCTCCCCATCTAAATCTAATTCTTATCCAACTTACAAATTGTTCTCAAAAATGTTACTGCTTGTTTAAAATGTTTTCAAAATAAATAAATAAATAAATAAAATACCTCTGCTTTAGAAAAATGTCCTCACTTTACCAAAAAAGGTTTCTCTTTTAAATCCCTCCCTCCTTCCTTCCATTGTCTGAAAATGATCCTGACTGTCCTTTAACATTTCTGTGTCGAAGATGTAAAATAAGGACATTTTGGAAAGTGATGAGTATCCTTCTCTCTCCCTTTTTTTTTTTTTTTTTCACGTGATTTTACAGTCAAATTTCTCTTTGACTTGTGAGACTCAGCTGCTACAAACATTTTCTGGTGTTTTTCTCGGTATTCAGATTCAAACAGAGATCAGCTTCCTCTCCTACACACCTGTCACCTGAGCTGTAAAGCTACAAATCAAAATACAACGGGAATAACATATTTTTAGTGTGTTGTGGCAGAAAGGTGATTAGTAGTGCTGTTAACTTGTTTGCTTCTTGTTTTTTTCATGTTAGAGCATCATTGCAAACTGAATCTAACAGACAGTTTAATTTCATTACACTCAACATGAATTTTTTATCAGAATGTCACAGTTATTTAGTAATTACTTTAAATAATCATTACACTCTAGATTTATTACGGCTGATTGATTTATGACCACACTGACTTTGTTTTGTGTGTGTTTGGGACCAAAATGTTGTTTCTAAACAGCAGTGTTGTGAAGGAGAAACACGACACCAGGTAGCTCACCTGAGCAAACACAACATGGACAGGGGGAGAGGGTGAGGGAGGGGTGAGGAGGGGGTGAGGGAGGGGGACAAAGAGAAGAAAGAAGCTCCAGAAATTTTTCATCTGAGCCAAAAAAAAGCTTTTATCAAACAAAAAAGAGGAAATAGTGCATTTACTGTGGACTATTTTGAGCAGCGGATGAATACATATTCAGTGCAAACAACAGTGTGTGTGTTCATAGTGATGAAGGTCCATGCAGTTATTCAGCAGACCCTTTTTTCCCACGCTCCACCTGTTCCTCCAGGTCTGTATGGTGAGCGCCTCACCGCTCTCCCCCAGGGACCAGCTGTGGTTCTGGGCCACGCTGCCGCAGCGGCCCCTTGGCTCTCTAATCCCTGCAGGGCAGAGCTCTGAGAAACCTGGTGAGAGGCCTCTCCCAGACAGCCAGGCTGTCATTAAATCACTGATCTGATCATTAGAGGCCGCAGGCGGTTAAAACCAGACAGTGATGGAAAGTAACATTTAAGTACATTTACTCAAGTATTTGAGGTACCTGTACTTTATTTGAGTATTTCCATGTGATGCTACTTTCTACATTTTAGAGGGAAATATTGTACTTTCTACTCAACTACATTTATTTGACAGCTTTAGTTACTTTTCAGATGCAGATTTGACACAATGGATAATATAACAAGCTTTTAAAATACAACACATTGTTAAAGATGGATTCCAACCTTTTTGGCATTTGACGTCTTACAAAAAGCAGTGTGTAGTCGGGGTCACATTTCACATGTCTATGAGTTGTTAACAGCTCCACCAAATAGTGATTTTTCCCTCCAAACTTCTCACATGCTTTCATTTCAATAAATGTTCAAATGATCCAATATTTCAGCAAAAATCAAAGATTAGAGAAAAAGTCCAAAAAACTGAAAACAGATTTGTGTATCAGAACTTTGTTTTTTCTTCTTTCCTCTCCCATTAATCATCTCACGACCCCTCAGATTTATCTGCTGACCCTTTGGAGGGGCCCCGACCCCTAGGTTGGGAACCAGTGGTCTAAACTAGCTAACTGTATATAAAGTGGTTGAAACTAGCTCCACCTCCAGCAGCTACAACAGTAACATGCACACAGCAGCTTCACTCCTGAATCCTGCAGCTTGTTTCCACTCAGATCCAGCTCTCTCAGATGGGAGGGGTTGGACTTCAGAGCTGAGGCCAGAGAAGCACAGCTGATCTCTGACAAACTGCAGTCACCAAATGTGAATGAAGAATAAATTGGTTAATAAATAGGTTGGGAACCAATGAACTAAACTAGCTAACTGTATATAAAGTAGTGTAAACTAGCTCCACCTCCAGCAGCTACAACAGTAACATGCTGCTCTAACACTGATGCTTCACTATTAATAATCTTACTTGTAATGGAGTATTTTTCATTGCTGTACTGATACTTTTATTGCGGTAAAGGATCTGAATACTTCTTCCACCTTTACCATCAGAGCTGCAGGGACACAATCCAATTTATAATCATTAAAGTTAGTTTTAGCGCTGCAAAGATGCATCTGAATGAATTTTAGGATGAAACAAAGACACCCCCCAAAAAAAAACTGGCCTGTAAACTGCACCTGTTACAAAATGATGTGGAGGTGCAGAGAGGAGGAGGAGGAGGAGGATGAAGGAGGTCCACAGGGAGTCCTGAGCTCTCCGGCTGACAGTGGGAATGTTTGGTATTAGCAGGACGAGGCGGTGCGAGCACAGGTGACAGCAGATTGTGTTTCAGGATAATTGAGGGATCGGTGGATATTAAACGATCAACAAACAGCCCCGAACGTTCTCACACTGACTCCAGATCAGCTGCTCGGTAGTTTAAAAAGATTTGTTGTTGTCACACATGAGAATCCAGCTGAACCGTTGGTCATTTGCACAACATGTGTCACTTAAGTTAGCCAAAACAAAGACACGAGAGCTGTGTGCACAACATGTCTGTAGCTTTCTTTTTTTTTTTTTTTTGACATTGTGCAGAATTTAGTGGCATCATATAGATTAATAAGTATGTTTTAATTCCTGGATAATCACCTGAAAATAAGAATTGTTATCTTTTCGTTAGCTTACAATGAACCTTTTGGCTCTTCTCATTTCTATGTTTTGTGTCGTCTCCCCTCCTTCCTCCTGCTGTGACCTAGAAATCGATCTCAGTGCACCGTGTTTAAGGAAAATGCATCTGGAGGAGCTACGAGCGAGAGTACACAGGTTTATCCATAAAAGAGGCAACACACAGGTGGAATATACAAACCATTTGTAGTGCTCCACACAACAAAATAGTATAGTATAGTAGGATATATATGTGTGTGTGTGTGTGTTTGCGCATTAAATTGTAAATAAATAAATTGTCATGAACACTGTTCTTCTCATCAGGCTGTAACACAACAACGGACAGATGATGCAGCTTTATATTTAATTTACATGAGTTTACGTGACATAAGTGAGGACGTTTTATTTTGTTAAACGTCTCCTCCTCGCGAGGACGTACAAACTGAGAAATGAGAAGGAGACGGGAGAATATCTACAGAGGGAGCGAGTCCTCTTACATGGACGCCGCCATGTTGCACCGCCATGTTTCTACGGTAGCCCAGAACGGACAAACCAAACACTGACTACACACCGGTCCTTTAAGAAACAAACTTTATACCCACTGATTCTAATTGAAAGCTTATTTTAATAGATGAAGTATGTGGGTCCAACTCAAGGTCTATTTACTAGACATTTCCAGAGCTTTCAACCGTCTCTCATTAGTTTAAAAGTTCAGCATGAAACTTAGTTCTTGATAGTAACTCAGTGAATCCAGACTCAAGGGCCACTTACTGTTTTACTGCATCTTATTTGAATGATTATTTTAGTAACTATTCAGATAAATAAGTTTCCAGCTAGCCGATTAAGAACTGAAATGATCAGATATTAGTTTTCTGATTTATCTTTGGTCAAGTTTTCATCAAAATGCACACAAAATTGTCAAAAGGAAATGTGGTGAATCAGTTTCGTATCAGCAGATAAACAGCAGGTGGCGCTAAATCTACCCGTTGGTCACAGAAGAAGAAGAACACAACGAGATGATGTCGTTAAAAGAGCGACAGTGAAAGCTCAGACAATGTAAAACATGATGGAAATATTGCTGTTAGTTTTAAGTGTCTCCTCGTCATCATCATCGCTGATGTTTTCAGTTCTTCAGTGACGTTTAAGTCACATGACTCATGCCCGTCAGTCTGTTTACATTTGACTTTCATCCATACGACTACTGTTACACCTCAAAGACAAGATTTTCTTTTAATACTCGCGCCGATTATTTTTCAATCATTAATTGAGAAACTGATCGATAATGAAAACAATCATCAGCTGCGGCGTAAATCTACATTATCCTTCAGAAACCCCAGAGTGTCTTCAGGTCCTCAAACTCAATTAAACGACAGCGACAGACACTCTGAAGTGGTCTGAGCGGTTCAGGGTCGGGGGACAGAGGGACACCGTAAACAATCCCACGACCTGGTTCGGACCCTTCAGCCATATTTCTAGAAGGTTTGGCGCCTCGGGGGACAGCGGCAGCGGCATCGGGGGGCCAGTGATACCTGTTGGCCCCTCCCCTCTCTTCCTGATTGACAGATGGCTGCTCCATTAGATGAGAATGATAAGTGGCTCTCCGTCGGCAGAAAGAACTTCCTCTTGACATCTGACCCCCGACCCTGACTCTTGACCCCTCTCAGGGGTCGACCAGGCAGCAACCCACCCCCTCCTCCATCCACCATCTCTCTCTCCAGCCCCAGCGTCGGTCTCCTGGCTCTCCACAGGTGCAGCTCAGGCCTAAGTGATGTGGAGAGCGGCTTTTGTTCCTCTGAAGGAGGAATCTGTCGAGGAGAAAAGAGAGGAAGAGACAGACGAGAGGGAGGATGAAGAGGTGAGGAGAAAGAGAGAGAGATACAGCCGGAGATAATGAAGACAAATCCAGTCGCCTCTCTGACAGATTTACAAGCCAAATGCCAGTGAAACGCAGCACTTAAAGGACGAGTTCACAATTTTTCCAAGTGTGTTAAACCAGCAGTCAGGTGTCCGTATGAGCGGTGAAAGAGGTTTTTCCTCGCTGTAATCATTCCTCCTGTTCATACTGGAGATTAAAAGATCTCCTTCAAATGTTCACAGTGTGTCCACACAGTCATTTAAAGTCTGTGTGAAGCTTCTGTTCAGCTTCAGCAGTCTGAGTTTAGTCATATCAAGTGGATATCTGACACATTTACAGTCTTTTTAGCATCAAATTCTCCTCTTTGTGTTTCCCTGTTGAGCTGCAGGTGGAAGTATAGAAACAAAAAGAGGGACTTTGCCACTAAAAAGACTGTAACGTTGAAAGATATCTACTGGATTTGACTCATTTGGACGTTTCTGAAGCTTCATATAAACTTTTTTTTGCACAGAAGGAGGACTGTGGATTTAGTCCTCCATCATTTCTATTGTAAGGTCATTATGAAGGGATCTTCTAATGGTCAGTATGAACAGGAGGAACTTTCTCTCCCTGGTTGTTTCTGCTCTCACAATCGTATAAACCACTAAAAAAAAAAAAACCAAACTCAGCAGCTCACAGGTTCCCTCCTCCTCCTCCTCCTCCTCCTCCTCCATCTCCTTCTCCTCCTTCCTTCCTCTTGTTTTCCCGCTCGGAGGAGATCTCGACTCCTCGGCGGCTGTAATCACTTTACTACTGTTTTTGTTCGCAGTAAGTGGACTAAATATTTGGATGCTCATAAGTAAAGCAGAATAATTGAACGTGTGATTTGTGGCAGCTGGCTCCGAGTCTATGGGCTTGTCTCAGCATAATGAAAACAGCTAGCGAGCCGCTGTAAACAAAAGCAACTTGTTATGTTGCAAACCCCTCGCTGTGCTTTGCTGTGTGTGGGAAACAACTAATTTTCTTGATGGCGTACTGTAATCATGGCGAAGCTTTACCACGCGCTGTGCTGAGTACTGCACTGCTTATTAATACAGAGAGAGAGAGAGAGAGAGTCGGTCCACTCCTGGCAGAGCTACTATTACTGTAAACACTTTAAAGTACGAGGAGAGAGAGTGAGAACAATAAGGCAACCTGAATTATTATAATTATTAGTTGAGTCCAGAGCGGCGGACGAGGCCAACTGGAGGACCTGAGCCCGTTTATAGCTGTCGATGGAGCCGTCAAATTTGGACCCCAAGATGGAGAAGTCAGTCTGACATGAGAGCACTCAGGCCTTTTTAAAAAAAATCACACAATAACAATTATAATACTAAAAATAATTACAGTAATAACAATGACGCAGGTGAAAGCAGCCCTCTCCAGCGAGGCGTGAGACGGAGCTGAAGGTTTGCAGGACCCTTCAGCTGATGTTAGAAATAATCTTAAGAGTTTTAAAGCTTTAAAACACGTCTCATAACCTTTGTGGATGAATGGAGTTAAAGTTACTACAAACTAAATAAAGATTATAATAATATTAATAAAGAAACACTTTCTCCAACAATCAAAAGAAGCTTGTTAAAGCTCAGTTTGACTCCTTTAAAGGCCTCCAGTATGAGCACCTCAATTTTAAGTTCATAGTTTGTCTTAGTGTGTCTTAAACTAACAGTCAGGAGCCAAAATGGACGTTAAAGCTGTTTTTCTTGGTGTAATTATCCCTCCGGTTCATACGTACTCACTTACTTTCATTGTTACAGTCTTTTTAGTGGCAAAGTCCCTCTTTTTGTTTCTATACTTCCACCTGCAGCTCAACAGGGAAACACAAAGAGGAGAATTTGATGCTAAAAAGACTGTAAACGTCAGATATCCACTTGATATGACTAACTCAGAGTGCTGAAACTGAACAGAAGCTTCACACAGACTTTAAATGACTGTGTGGACACACTGTGGACATTTGAAGGAGATCTTTTAATATCCAGTATGAACAGGAGGAATGATTACAGCGAGGAAAAACCTCTTTCACTGCTCATACAAACACCTGACTGCTGGTTTAAGACTCACTTAAACATTGTGAACTCGTCCTTTAATCATCTCACGACCCCTCAGATTTATCTGCTGACCCTTTGGAGAGGCCCCGACCCCTAGGTTGGGAACCAGTGGACTAAACTAGCTAACTGTACATAAAGTAGTGTAAACTAGCTCCACCTCCAGCAGCTACAACAGTAACATGCACACAGCAGCTTCACTCCTGAATCCTGCAGCTTGTTTCCTCTCAGATCCAGCTCTCTCAGATGGGAGGGGTTGGACTTCAGAGCTGAGGCCAGAGAAACACAGCTGATCTCTGACAAACTGCAGTCACCAAATGTCAATAAAGAAGAAATTGGTCAATAAATAGGTTGGGAACCAGTGGACTAAACTAGCTAACTGTATATAAAGTAGTGTAAACTAGCTCCACCTCCAGCAGCTACAACAGTAACATGCTGCTCTAACATTGATGCTTCACTATTAATAATCTAATGATGTCATATATAATAATATATCAGTCAGAGGGACCAAACAACTACTTTTACTGCAATACTTTAACTACATCAAGCTCATAATACTTATGTACTTTTATTCTAGTAGGATTTTTCATGCTTGTAATGAAGTATTAGTACTTTTACTGCAGTAAAGGGTCTGTATACTTCTTCCACGGCTGCAAACAGGGAAGTTAAAACACAAAAAACACACCAAAATGTCTCAAAAACAAAGAAAACACTGCAATTAAACCTTCTAACGGAACACTTCCTGTTAACCCTGACAGGGAATTGAACCCGTAACCCTGCCGGTGTTTAACTCTGCCTTGCTCGGCCCACACAGCAGCTGCAGAGGAAGTCTCGGCGCGAGGTTAAAGCCTTTAAAGGATTAGTCCACAATATTTGTAAAGTGTTTCTATCAAAGCGTGTAATCCTCCTCCACAGGCCTGGTGGGAGTCTGAACTCCTGCGTTCCTCTGCTGAAGATCTGTAGAGCTCAGCTCGTCTTTCTCTTCAAAGACCTGCCTGGACTCAGGGGTCACGACCTTTCGACCTCTGCCAGGATGACCCCCTCCCGCCCCTGTCCTCAACTGTCCATCTCCCTCTTTAACTCTACTTACTCTCTCTGTCAGTCTCAGTCTCACTTTTTTTCCCCAGTGTTTCAGAGCTTCTACTTAACTTGACTGCTCTGAATTTCTCCCACATCTCCGATTAATTCGGCGTTTCCAGTGAATAAAGATTAATTTAGTCTAATTATTACTAGCAGAATAGAGGAGGAAGGAGAAATTTGACATCTGGAGTCACTTGTAGATTCACATTTTTCATTTGTTGTGCGACAATTATTAAAGTCATACGATTGTTGGAACAAAAATGCACTACTCTTCTGACTTTTCGTACTTTGCTCTTTCCTTTTTTAACTTTTTCTTCCTTCCTCTTTTCCTTCTTTCTGCTCCATCTTTCCTTCCTTCCTGTTTATCACTTTGATTCCTTTGATTCCTTCCTTAGTTTCTGCTTTCCCTCTCAGACTTCCCTTCCTTCCTTCTTTCTCGCTCTCCTTCCTGTCAGACTGTTCTTTTCTTCTCCACTTTCCTTATTTCCATCCTTCCTTGATTTGTTTCCAGCTTTCCTTTCCTTTCATTTACTGAAACGAAACCATGTGATAAGTTTAGAGGGAAACTGCAAGTTTCTGCACATGCTCAGTAGTGTCCGCCGTACACAGAACTACTCTCCAGAGACTGAAAACGTGATGCTGTTATTAGTGTTTGGAGCCGTTTCTAAACAAACTAACATGACCAAAACTCTTGATGATGAAGGAACATGTCCTTCATAACTTTAGGGAATAAAAGGACAGTTAATGTAGATAGCAGTGTTTAATATAATAGCTAATAGTCATATTATACAGCGGCCTTCTGTCAGTGGAGGAAAGTCAAAGACCTGAAGTAAGTTTTTTTTAATTTTACTTCCTTCAAATTTAAATGATAAAGTCGTGTTCGCGGCACCAGAATACATCCATTGATGATATGCTGTGTTTAATATGACTTTCAAGTGTTGTTATGTCACATGAACACTGTTGCTAGGCAACTGACAACAAAATTAATCTGTGTTTCATTGTTCAGGAATGAGGAAAAAGTACCAACTGAGCTAAAAACATTAAGACAAAAGCAACATCGGTGAGCTGATACAGTTTTAAAACACAGTTAGTGACGCTGTTGTGCAGTTAAAGTGTCTTCCTGCTCTTCGGATGATGTTTACTGTTGTTTATTTAAAAGTTACTCTTGGTTTCTACTGTCTTAATGTGTCAGCCAGTTACTTTTGCTGTTGGTACTTTTCCCGTTCCTGATTACAGGTAAAAACACTGAATAAAGCAGTTTCAGCTAAAAAAATCAGTGTTTCTCCACCATGTTGGGTGAGCAGCGGACTTCCTGGAGGGGCTGTTAGCCGAGCTGCTGCTAACGTTTGCCCAGTTTATTTCTCTGATAACTTAAGATCCAGACGTCCAATGACTAAAATCCTTCTTGCGGCTAAAAGATCAAGTTAAAAACCAGCTAAATTTATCATGAAAATGTGGCTTCAAACTGAATAAAAGTCCATTTCTAACAGTTTGTGTGGAACAAGCACAACAAAGCCCATGTATTATCTTGTATGTGTGTAAGTTACTCTTTGCTAGACGCCATTGTAGCGGACAAACACGGCGCCGACGCATGCATCTTGTGCACTATACTCTTTGGTAGAGGAGGTATGACGGGCTCTCAGATGTAAAGACCACGTTCTTGAATAAAGGACAGTTCACTGTTGGTTTGGGTCCAATCATGAGACGTGTTGACAAGGAGAAAAATATAAAAAAATCACCAGCTGTGTTTGTTATTCTTCGTTCTCTAAATGTTCCAGATGAACCAGGTGGAAGCTTCCTGGCAGGACAGACTGCGGAGACGTAAGCGATACGTTCATGTTATTCTTTAAAACGGCTCCTTTAATAGGTGATAATGAGATACTTTATTGATCCTCTCTCTGATATATAGAGGTTGTCCTGGCTTTTGTTGCACCTCCACACAGAGGTCAGAGGTCAGAGGTCAGCCACAGAACGGCACCAAAGAACTTTATTTATACAGCAAATTTAATACTCAGGACGATTTCAAAATAAAACAAAAGCATTATACAGAAGTTAATAGATTTTTATAAAAACATAAATATTAAGACAATAAAGAATAAATAAAAAATGAAATAAAAAACAATATATCTACCAGTCACTACACACTAAACACTCAAACAGTCACAACATGTAATATTTAAAATGATATAATAAAGCAGATGATCCAAACATCTGATTCACATTAATTCAAAATGCTTCAAAATAAAAGATTATTACAGCAAAATCAATTAAAGACAAATATACTTTACATTAAAACTATGTAAACACACTTAATTTAGCTTTTTTTTTAAAAAAAGATATAAATAAGTAAAACACATATAAAAGCACAATAATGAGTTGTTTTTTCTTCCTCGCTGAGTCGCAGCAGCAAATAAAAACAGTAATTTAGTGCAAAAAAAAAAGGCAAACTTTGGAAAAATACGACTTGCTTTTAGCAGGAATCTTACTCTATTCTTTCCACAACTTGCTAAAAGCAAAAATATCTTATTAAAATATTGAAGATAAGGTTATATTTGCCCTGAAAGACTTAAACATTACACCTGTATAGTATTATGTCCAAAAAAAAAGGTGAAACACTGCTTTTATACATCTGTTTTTCTCTTTTAACATAAACTCTGCTTAGTTTTAATATGTTATTTCACCTTTAAACTTAGTTTTGGTGTCTATTTACTGTGGAAGGATTCAAGATTTCAATCGATTGATGATCTTAACGGGAGGAGAGTAGTTTTATAAACATTTCAAAAAAGATAACTGAAGTATAAAATGTATATGAGACGTTTCATCAGAGAATAGTTGGACATTTTCTGTGTTCTTTGGAGCTTTTACAACAACAGAAAGGAAAAAAATAAAACAGTTTGTAACCTCTGAATCGACTCGCAGACTCACACCTCCAGCCCACACACACACACACACACACACACACACACAAACACACACAGCAGACACAACAACGCAACAACTTATTCAGCAGATATATCCGCAAGCCACGACGGACCCCGCAGGAAACCCGACACATGACTCATCCCTGCATCCTCACAAACACGGCGTCCAACAGGACTGACAGCATCGTTTAAGAGTGGAAACACGAGGTGACAGACGTGAGAGGAAGACAAGACAGAAGAATATTAAAAAGATATTATTATTTGGATGGAGAAATAAAACGCCCCAAAAAAGGAAAGCGAAGCCTCTCGAGGGGCCCGGCAGGCGGCTGGGTTGAAGGACCAGGTGATGAATCTCAGAGAATTTAATTTTCGTCTCTGCTGCTGCAGGAGTGAACTTCTCACTCAGAGACCTTCAGTATCAGCGTATGATACACACATTAACATATTGATTTAAAGTGTCTGCTTACTTCCAAGCATTTGTTGTGTCATTTAAAGCCTTTTTTCTCTTCTTGTTATTTCAGCTGGATGTTCTTCTTCTTCTTCTCACATCCATCATCTTCCCTCTTTAACTTCAACGGCCTGATGCATCTTATACTGCAGATGTTTAGATTCATTTTCATTCCCTCCTTTCATATTTTGCACCTCTAAACAGTTTTAAAATACATTTTGCATGAAAACAAACACACAGTGCTAAAAAAAAAGGCCGCAGTAAATATGCACCAAAGGTTTTAAGGATGGTTTTGATGATATAAAGTCTTGCCACTTATTTATTTATATTCATTATTTATTGATTTATTATAAAACCCCTTCTATAATAAAATATGTCGTTTCTTCTCTGTGCAGAGTTTGTTTTCCTGCACCTGCAGAAGGAGGAAAGTCTGTTCTCGCCTTAAAGATCTCAGATTAACTCGTGAGCCTACGAGCACGGGTTTATGACATCACAGCTAGTCCGGAGGAGCCAATCGTGATCCAGTGTGACGTGTGAGAACGAACTTTAACGTTGAAGGAGGAGGAGGAAAACATCTGGCGTCCAGCGGGGAAACCTTTAGGGATCGACAATATTTAACAGATTCTGGATGTTTAATGAGGGAGGAAGAGAACAGTATTTTTTTTTTATGTCTTAAAACTTGCCTCTCACCCAACATAAACTCCCCTCCAGTAAAACTAAAACCTCTCAACACATGAACTGCATCTGCTGCATCAACAAAGCCCAGACGATTAAAAATGTCATCATCACATCCAACTCTGACAGCTCTTTTCACTCACTTAGAATATATGTTTACTCGTTTTTTCATTGTAAAACATACATTTATATTATTCTCTGTGTTTAGATTGATAAATTCCTTGTGCAATAAATCTGATTCTGATGTCTGGAGGATCTTTAAGAGACAGTTGTGTCACTTTAAAGCCACTTAGAAGTGATTTTCTGCTTCATAAATACAGATTACCTCTATTATTTATCCACATATTAAAAAAAATGTTAATGGTCTGTAAATGATTCTGACAAAACTTTCATCTTAAAACGTCGAACTTCCTGCTAAAAGTCATAAATATCTCCCGTCCCGCTGTGTGAGGAGCGTTTCTAGTCTTTCCCTTCTAGGCTGATTCTGCGATGAATACGAGTTCGGTCTTTGTGGGGAAAGTTGATTCACGTATTTATGACGTTCAAACTTTACAGCGAGACGCTTTCAGTGTCGAAGAAACTCCACGTGAAGCCTTCAACGACAAAAAAAAAAAAATCATCCAAAAGTTATGTGCTTTTCTGGCCGTGACGGCAGCAGTCGCCCCCCGACTCCCCCTCACACACACACATCATCCAACCATCCAACCTTCCCCATGACCCTCACCCCTCCAAACCCCCCCTCCCTCCCTCCCCCCTCCCTCCCCCCATCCATCCCATTAGCTGCAGCTATTACAGCCCCTGAGAGAGAGTCATTACCGCTCCCATCCATGATGATGAAGCTCTCAGCTCGAAACACCGGCAGCTTGTACAGACTGCGCTTGATTGGCAGGATACAGGGGGTGAGGAGGGAGGAGGAGGAGGGGGTGGGGGGAGGAGAGGGTGAGGAGGAGGAGGAGGGGGTTGGTATAGGGGGTTTGTGTGATGGGAACTCCACTCGAGATGTGAATTGGCTTTGCCACTCCAATCAGGCCACTGGATGACAAATGAAGTGTGTCTCTTTCACTCACTCTCTCTCTCTCACCCTTCCTCTCCCTCTCCTCCCTCCCTCCCTCCCTCCTCTCTCTCTCTCCCTTCACACTTCTCCTCTCTGTCCGGGTGGAGAAAGAAAAGGGGAGTTCATGTGGGAGCGCTTGACAGCAACACAATCACATTTCTATTCAGCTCCCCCGCCTGCCTATTTTACCTTCCCGGCAGCCGGGCATGCCATGCACGCTAACACACAGGCCCGGCCAGCCAATTAGAACGCAGCGCAAAAGAATCTGTGAAAGACACAAAAGGTCTTTAGAGGTTTGGACAGGTGTCTCATTTGGCCGCGGGACATAGTTTAGAGGCTTTTTTTTTTATTTCTTTGGTCGAATTTGTGGGCAGAAAGCGAGGAAGGTTATTTGTCGCGCTGTCATTTTTTTTTTTTTCCTTCCTTCTTTCCTTTGACGCCCGTCTCGTTGTCTGTCTGTCTGTCTGTCGATGCTCGCCGGCCCCCTCCATGGGAATGATAGGTAAATTTAGGGAGGAATGAGAGAGAGAGAGAGAGAGAGGTGAGGGTAGAGTAGAGTAGAGTAGAGTAGGGTAGGGTGGGGTTGACTTTACTCGGAGGCCAAGGATTGAAAAATGAAATCAAAGCTGATTATTTTTTTCGTGTTTCTTCTTCTTCTTCTTGTGCTTCTTGTGCGTACAGTAATTACAGTGGGGTTTGGAAAAACAAGAGCCAAAGATAATTGGTTTGTTGGTTTGCAGTTGAGTTTGTTTTTGCAGGGTTATTATCCAGCAGCTCCATTATGGCTGGCAGCACGGAAATCCCTCATTAGCATACACAAATATATACAGAGAGGATGTGGGAAGAGAGAGAGAGAGAGAGAGAGAGAGAGAGAGAGAGACACACACACACACATATATAAGAAAAAAAAAAAAACATGAAAAATGCAAACCACAATGGAGCGGCGTTGACACTGCCTCCAGCTGTGAGGAGACGCAGGGAGGTGTCAGGAGGAGTAAAAGAGGAGAGATGGAGAGGTGGGAGGAGGTGGCGTGAACTATTTGTTCGGCAGACAATGGAGGAACGAGGGAAGAACATATGAAGACAGATGCAGCGGTAATTAGCGCCGGGCCTTGGCGGCGGTTGGCGGCGGCGGCGGCTGCTGCAGTGGTTGCTGCTGCTGCTGATGATGATGTTGGTGGAGATGACAGAAGAAGGTGATGATGGTGGCTTTCACCCGCCACCATCATCACCATCATCATCATCATCATCCGTTAGCAGCAGGGCCTACACAAACGCTGGGCCAACAATCGCTGTCAGTCTGTGGCAGTGAGTCAGCGCACAAAGGCTGCTGTCAGCGAGCGCCGGTTCATCTGGATCGACTCACGTTACTGTTTGTTTGTTTGTCTGTTCGTTTGTTTGTTTGTTTGCGTGTCGTGCTGGTTTTTACTCGGTTCTGCGATTTAGTTTGGAAAGTTCGACGTGACGTTTGTCGCTTCAGACGATTGGACGTTCGTGATCCGACCTCCGCCTGACCGTCCGTCCGTCCATGAGCTAAACGGCCACGAGCACTTTGCCAGTCGAGGTCCGACCTGAACGTTTTCTGAACTTCAGGAGCTTCTTCCTGTGTTTATGTCCTCGCTCCCCCTCCAAATTAAAAGCCTGATTAGCTGAATTAACACAAACTAGTTGTCACGTAGAAGAAGGTCGACATATCCGAGCTGACACACAAAAAAACACTCGAAACCTCGAACTACTTAAACAAAAACCATGAGAGTAAATGATCAAATAACTTCTGTTAGCTTAGCATAATCAGATAAACTCACTTTATTTTATCTTTGGCATTACAGCTTGTGATGCTACAGTCACTTCCTGTTTACATGGCTGGTTGCTTCTTATTTGACGATTCAATGATTTACTCATCGTGTTTTAAAGGTGCAACCACTAGTTTGAAACTAATCAATAGTTGCTGAGAGGTTAAAGGGGACATATTCAACGTTCTGTGCTTTTTGTTATTTATATTTACTTGGTTAAAGTTACAAAACTTGAGGTGAACATATGTAAAAATGCTGCCTGCAAGTCAAAAGTCAGGGCTTCAACCTGCTCTGGATGCTTCATTTATGCCGATAAACAATCCTCCATTTTGTAGTCTTGGTTGCTAAGGTGGTTGCTAAGGTGTTTCCATGTGTTGTTGAGCTCCAAAGTGTACGAATGGATTTGAGAAGTTGACATTTTAGAGTAAAGAAGGAGAAAAAGAACTGTAGTTTTTTATGTAGCTTCCTGAAAGCTGACCAATCAGAACAGAGCGGGCTCATCAGGAGGCGGGGCCTTAAAGAGACAGGAGCTAAAACTTCCTGTTTCAGACAGAAGCTGAACTGAGGGGCTGCATAAAGGACCAGTAGAAGATAAATAAGGAGTTTTTAACTGGAAATCATGTAAAGATATTCCAGTAGAGCCCCAGAATATAAATATAGAGGCTGGAAATGTGAAGAATATGAGTCCTTTAAGACACAAACTTCTATGAGCAGCTGCTGCCACACAGAGCTGACGCATTAAAACTCACCAAAACTGCAGCTAGAAACATGCAGATGTGCTCTATTCATCAGATTTAATAAAGCTGTACATGCTAGTGCATCTGTTTTGTTTTGTTTTTTAAATAATTGTGAAAGTTTGGAAATCATGCAAAGATATTCCAGTAGAGCCCCAGAATATAAATATAGAGGCTGGAGATGTAAAGAATATGCTCATGTTTTTTAAATCATTGTGAAAGTTTGTACATTCGCCTAATTTCCACATTAACATCCACATTTGTGACCAGACGTTGATGATGGAACATGAGAAACCAGATTATTCTTATTTATACCAACAGTATCTGACAGTTTCTGATCCTCTGTGTCCAGTTGAGTCTTGATTTCAGGCCACAGTATTCCAGGTATTATATCCAAGTTTCTGAAACCAGGATATAATGTTCACATGCAGAACACATAAGCAGGATACTGGTGAACATGTGAGCACCCTAAGTTAGCTATAAATTGATGCAAACACCTTTAAACAGCAGCCTGCTCCACCAGGCTTTACATCTGTCAACAAAATGTTCTTCCAACGTTGTCGGAGCTGTTGCCATTCAGCTGATGTTTATATCATCTGAGCATTAATTCATCAGTGTGTTCTGTGGATTTGTGCGGTTATTATTGGATAATGTGAAGTTCATTCACCTCCAGTCTCATTTTATTTCTGACTGTGAGCTCCGCTTTAAACAACACACACAAAACAATAATGTGCAGTGACGTCTTTTAGCAAAAATATTCACCGTTTTATATCTTTTATTCCCGCCTTAACTGCACAGTTTCAGCCTCGTTGCTCTGGTTACCGACTTTTTGTTTAAGAATAATTTTAAAATCCAAGCGACCAAGTGATCTTTTTGTCCGGAACTAAACCTGCATTTCAACCGGAGGAACCAGGAACATAAATTTAGCTGCAGGTGCAAAAACTTTCCAAAGTTACAGGAACTTTTCGAACTTCAGCAGATCGTTCGCTGTGCGTTCATTCATCACCTCAAACATCAGAGTCACCAACAGTTAATACAAAGAAGAACAAAAAGACGACTACCTCTGAGTCTAACTAGTCTTCACGGTTCTTCAGTTTCGCTCTTCGGATTCGTTTCCTAAAACTTTTTGGTCGGAAAGAAGCTGAAGATCTTATTTGTTTAAGGTCAAAAAGGTCAAACAGCTACTCTGTTTTTGTCTTCCAGTTAATATTCAGTCTGTCTCGCATCTGAAAATACTTTTTTTTTTTTCTTCTTGTCTGACAGCTATTTGTATTTCATAGTGCAGCTCTTGTTGTGTAACCGACACATTTTGTTTATTGAGGATTCAGCTGCCGTGCAGACTTTTAATGAGCGTTAACAAGACACCACCACATCCTGTTGTCGTTAACCGGACCGTTTTTTCTTTAAGCGACCCGCACGATGACGGTTATGATCAGAATCTGACCGGTTGGGCTTTTTTTTGCAGATATATAAAATATAAACGACAAGAAATACAAATGCAGGAATGACAAATGACGACAGATTTTTATTGTTCCGCTGTTAAGATTTCTTTCCAGATACATGTTTGGATGCAGAGGTGAATCTGAGCATCAACAGTATTTCAGTCTGTTATGTGTCGACCTAAATATACATACATACATACATATATATATATATATATGTGTATATATATATCTAGTTATATAACCTCAGCTGCTCTGCATTCTTGCAACCCTTCAGCTGGTCGTCACAGTATCCGTCCAGACCTGCGTGCACGTTTTCTGAAGAACATGATAGTCAGTTTATTATTATTAATGTTGCATCTGTGCACAACTTTTACTTACTTCTTTATATTTATTTAGTTATTTACTTACTTATTCTTATTGATAACTTATTTTTACTTTTATTTTCACTGTGTTTTGTTGTCATCACTTTACTAAAACCAAGCCATAACTTCTCTGGAACTGATTTTATATTAAATTATATTTCTCACTTTTAAAGCTGGACAAGCTGGACTGACAACAGAATAAATAATAAAGCTGTATAAACATCCTCTGATCCTGAACGTGCTTACTTCCTGTTCCCAGATCAGACGTAGTGATCAGAAGGTTCCTAAACTCTGGATGGATTAATTGAGTAGTTGCAACCTGACATGTCTTGTGAATTTACAGTTTATTGTCATAAAAGACTTTTAAAAAAATTGAAAAAAGTCACATTTCAGAAGCTGGAACCAGATTTTTTTTGCATTTTTTTTCTTATTGGTTGATTATTAAGTTCAAAGTTTGACATAAAAGTTTACTAGAAGTGAGTTTTTTTCAGGTTTTGAGTGAACTGAGCCTTTAACGTCCTGTTTGCTGCGGTTTAATCAGGTCGGTTTGAGGCCTCGGCTGAGAGCTGAGAGCTGTGAGAGCTCACTGGCTGCCCAGAGGGGGGAGGAGGAGGAGGAGGAGGGAGGGAGGGGAGGGGGGGGGTTAAGAAAAGGTAATGTGAGAAAGCTGGAGGTGACAGCTATTGTGGGAAGGTGTGAACGACAGAGACACAGAGAGAGAGAGAGAGAGAGAGAGAGAGGAGAGGGAGGAGGGACGACTGAAAAGTGCTCCTTGTCCTGTGAGGAAGAGGATCTTTTGAGGAGGAACCTTCACCTCCTTCTTTCTGCCTCCCCTCACCCTCCTCCTCCTCCCACCCAAGTCCCCCCAATTAGACAAACATTAACATCAATTAAGGGCCCTCACGGGAACACAGGCTCTATATAATTACCTTAATGGGCGGACGCTTTCTCTCTGTCCCTCTCTCTTTCTGTCTCTTTCTTTGGACCCTCAATCTCTTAAACAAACTTAGAGGGCCTCGGTGGGAGGGGCGGGGGAGAGCCGGGGAGGCCGGGGGGGTAAGAAAATGTTGATCGGCAGCAGGGGGGGTGAGGAGGGGGGGGGGGGGGGGGGTCGTTTCCCGTTGGCTTTTGTGGTGCTGGTCTTTCTAAAAAGGCCCCGGCTGAATTGGACCTATTGGCCAACAAACAGAGGAGCTGTTCCCACAGAGAGACGAGAGGGGGACAATACAGACCCCCGACTGAGAGGGGGGGGAGGAGGAGAGGAGGGGAGAGAGGAGAGGAGGGGAGAGAGAGAAGGGGGGAGGAAACAAGGGAGGAAAGGGAGAGAGGAAGGAGAGAGGAGGACGATATTGACCCTCGACTGAGAGGGCAGAAAGAGGGAGAGGAGGAGAGGACGAGAGAGGGGAGAGGAGAGGAGGAGGAGAGGAGGAGAGGAAACAAGGGAGGAAAGGAGAGAGGAGAGGAGGAGAGAGGAGAGGAGGAGAGAGAGAGGAGAAAACAAGAGAGGAAGGAGAGAGGAGGAGACAGGAGAGGGGGAAACAAGGGAGGAAAGGAGAGAGGAGAGACAGGAGAGAGGAGGACAATATTGACCTATTGACCCCCTGAGAGGGGGAGAGGGCAGAAAGAGGGAGAGGAGGAGAGAGGAGGAAGGGAGGAGAGACAGGAGAGGAGGAGAGATAGGAGAAGAGAGAGAGGAGGAAAGGAGGAGAGGAAAGGGGAGAGGGCAGAAAGGAGGAGAAACAGAAGAGGAGGAGAAGGGGAGAGGGAAAGGACGAGAGAGGAGGACAGACTCCCGACTGAGAGGGAAACAGAGGGGAGAAGAGGAGAAAGTGGGGATGGTGAGAGCGGGAATAGGAGGAGTGACAGAAGAGGAGGAGAGATGGGAGAGGAGGGAAGGTGAAAACGGGAGAGGAGCAGACTTAGGAGAGCAGGAGAGGAAACAAGATAGGAGAGACAAGAGGAGAAGAGGAGAAAAGAGGAGAGGAGATGAAGAGTGAAAAGGAGGCCAAAAAAAGCAAGGAGGAGGAGGAGAAAGGACTCCAAACGGGAGGAGGGAAGGAGATAGGAGGAGGAGGAGCAGAGGAAAGAAACAGGAGACAGAGGAGAGAGGAGGAGGAGAAGTGGGAGATAAAGAGGCCTTAAAGTGGAGGAGAAGATAAAATGAGAAGATGGAGGGAAAGAGGAGGAGAAACCAAAAAGACCAGGAGGTCATGAAGGGAAGAAGAGAAAGGAGAAGAGAGGGCAAGGAGGTGAGGAGGAGGAGGAGGAGAAAGCAGAGAGGAGGAGGAGGTGAGGAGTAGGATGGAGGGAGAGGAGAGAGGAGAAACATCTGCAGCAACATAAAGGAAGCTAACTGAGCTAAAAAAGCTGCAGAGACGTTAAATCCATCAGTCAGATCATCGCATCATCAGATCACGATCTCGCCATGACGACGACGACAACGACGACGCGTTGACCAGCTGATCAGAAAACATCCGAGCCAATTCCCAAACATTTCTAAACGGTCACTTCCTGTTTTAAAGCTTAACAAAGTGACTTATAAACAGTCCTACGTTGAAAATTAACAACACATAACAGCTGTTAACCTGCCTCAAAGTCTCCGCCATCACTGCCGGTTAGTGTGAAATGCATTCTGGGATACTCGGCTGTCCACGCAAGGCCGTCCCCCCCTCCCCCACTCCCCTCCCTCGCCATGTATGATGTCTAACAAGAACACACAAAAACACAAATACAGTCGAGAACACAGACGGAGAGAAAAAAAAAAAAGGTGCCTGTGGTCTTTTTAATCAGCCGTCAGGTCACATGACCTCCTCAGATATGCAGTTTTGAGACTCTTTATTTTCCAGCAGCCGGCGGTAACAACAGGAAGTTAAAGAGAGGGGGACGCTGTACAGAGCAGCGGTGGATGGATGTCGGTTAGAAACTGGTCCCAGCGTGACCAGTAACAGCAAAGAAGAAGACGATGAGGAGGAGATGTGACTTCACTGACCCGTCACTCATCTGCCTCTAGAGGGCAGTAGGTGTTCAGGACCGTAATGTGTGTGTGTGTGTGTGTGTGTGTGTGTGTGGGTCTGGCCTCCAACTTCTCACACACACACACACACACACACACACACACACACACAGAGCAGTGTGAGGGCCTTATTGAGCTGTCAGTTGTCAAACGGCAGCTCTAGTCGGGGTAATGTGTGTGTGTGTGTGTGTGTGTGTGTGGAGGCCAGTCCCACACACACACACACACACACACACACAGAGCAAACGGCCAGACTGAGGCTTTAAGTATCTGGACTCGTTTGTTTCCATCATATTGTCTCTCAGTGCAAGTTTCACTGGATTTAGGTTAATTTAAAGGGCAAGTTCACCATGTTTCCCTCGCTGTAATCATTCCTCCTGTTCATAGTGGTTATTAAAAGTCATTTAGTGCAAAAAAAAAATGCATTTTAAAGTGTGTGTGAAGCTTCTGTTCAGCTTCATCAGTCTGAGTTTAGTCACATCAAGTGGATATCTGACACATTTACAGTCTTTTTAGCATCAAATTCTCCTCTTTGTGTTTCTCTGTTGAGCTGCAGGTGGAAGTATAGAAACAAAAAGAGGGACTTTGCCACTAAAAAGACTGAAACGTTGAAAGATATCTACTGGATTTGACTCATTTGGACGCTGAAGCTTCATATTAGCTTCACATAAACTTAACTTCCATTTTAAGGTCATTATGAAAGGATCAGTATGAACAGGAGGAATGATTACAGCAAGAAAAAAAACAGCTTTAATGATCATTTGGGCTCCTGACTGTTAGTTTAAGACACATTTGATAAACTGTGAACTCGTCCTTTAAAACACATTAACAGCATGAAAACAGACGACAAAACTAATATTAAGTATATTCTGTTGTTTACATTTTTCTTAAATGCAGTTTTATGTGCATATAAATGTGTGTACAGAGAGAGAGAGAGTGTGAATACAGCTTTTTTGATTATATTTTATTTGACATGCTTTATATACGATATTTCCAGCGTTCATTTGATTAATGACGAGAATATTTTCTTTAACAAACAGCAACAACAGACGAAAACAACAAAGCAGCAACGGTTCGTTTTTCCAATAAAAAACATTCTTACAAGTTCTGTTTTTTACCCTGAAAATCAGCTGAACGTTCATCTGAAGTTTGTTTTATTTACTGAAATAACAGTAGTAATACCACAATGTAGAAATAATCCCTGCATTTAAACCCTTACTTAAGTAAAAATACACAAGTATCAGCAGCTAGATTTAATATTAAAAGTAAAAGTATGATTTTGCAGAGAGTTGGTGCTGCTGTGGAAGATTTAATAAATCAAACAGGAAACAAGAAACAAGCAAAAACAAAAACAGTTTGATTGTAAAATATTAGAAAGTTTTACCTTTTTTTGTATTTTGGAAGCTTATTATATTATATTTCATGTAACTGTTTAATCTGAAAAGTAACTAAAGCTGTCAGATAAATGTAGTGGAGTATAAACTACAATATTTCCCTCTGAAAATATAGAAAGTAGCATCACATGAGTATTTAATGCACTTCTCCTGCTTCAGAAGTCTCGGCAGGATTTTCTTTCCTTCAACTTTTCTCTCTCCGTTCGGTTTCTGCAAGTGAAACATGACGAATGTTGAACATCAGCGGTGAAGCTGTCAGCAGACTTAATTAACCAGCAGAAGTGCAGATGATTTGAAAAGATTGCGCCGCGTTTCGAGGAGTTTTCAAGGAGTTTCTGATGGTGAACGTGCAGAATTTTTCCTTCTTCATCGTCTTCTTCTTCTTCTTCTCTCCTCCCAAATTACAAGTATTGACGCGTGTTGCATCTCACACTTCAATCATTGTCGGCTGATGGAGTTTTTAAAACAGCGACATGAGAGAAGGTGAAAAAAAAAGAGACAAGAAGAAGAAGAAGGAGGAGTAAAAGTTTCTGTTTACAGATGCTATCAGTGTGAGGTCAGCGGGTCAAAGGTCACAGCAGCCAGAGGACAGAGGAGGATGATGGAGGTGAATCCCTGCCTGCTGTACTTTCTCATAAAATCTGTGCCGGTAATCAAAGCTGTGATCATTCATTGTGGATCCATTAAAAGGTCATTAAAGGTCAAACAGGACACTCATAGTTTCAGTGGTTTTCTTTCTTTGTGGTTGTTGTTACAGTCCAACAAACTAAACTATGAAAATATGTTTTCTGTCTCAGCTTTTCAAAACAACCCGACTGTTTTCTGATTTTTCTTTCATGCGTGTAAAAATTTTTTAAAACAAATTAAGAGGAAATGTGCTCCACAAACTGTAAAACACACACAAGATTAAAAACACAAACACTGAGACATGCACAGCTGAACAGCAGCAAACGGTAAAACACACACAGATCTTTAGAACCGACTTCCTGTCTGTCAAAGAACTGACTTTAAGATGCTGCTGTTGGTTTATAAAGCACTGAATGGTTTCTGATCTGGTGCTACAATACGAGCCATCCAGACCTCTCAGCTGGTCTGGGATCAGGTCTGGGATCAGGTTTTGCTTTCTGTCCTCAGAGTCAGAACTAAACCTGGAGAAGCAGCCTTCAGTTTTTATGCTCCACACATTTTATGCAGGTCTGCTGCATCTCTCAGTTCTTTTAAAGACTTTTCTGTTTGCTGCCTTTCATTAATCCACATTAAAAGTTTTAATATTTTACGCTGTACTGTTACTTTTATCTCTCTTGTTTCCTTTTTAGCTTCTTTTTTAATTTCCAAATGTAACACTTTGAATTGTTTTATGTCTTTTTCACATGTCTTGCTTTTAAATTCTGTTTTAATGCCTTTTATGATCTCTGTAAAGCAGTGTGAACTGCCTTGTTGTTGTAATGTGCTATACAAATAAACTCGCCTTTCCTTGCCTACATAAACAGGAAGTGCCTCCCGGCCAGTAGGGGGAGCGATGAGCTCTTTGACCTCGCTGTGACTTCATCATGACTCTTTTTCTGGAGTTGCTTTATTCTGCTTGCAGCATTTTTTACTGGAATTTTCTTAATTTTTGTGCTTTTGTTGTTTGTTTTTTTCATATGTTTTGTCCGAAAAGTCCACCGTAGTTTTCCTTATTTGCAAGACAACACTGTTCATCAGTAGCTTCCCCAAAACTCACAATATAAATCAGCTTCATATGATGTTTTTGATCCTCTAATATTAAAGTTTGGTCACGTTTACATAAATAATCTGTTTCCTACTGTGACAGAAGTGCTGATTGTCATTTTTATACTTCTGGTAGGGGAGTGAACTGAAGAAGTGTTGCTGATATTGATTTTTTTTACTGTTCAGCCGTCCGTGTGAAGTTCATGACAAACCGGTCGGTGTCTCAACGTGTCCAGAAACATCAAACCGTCTCTCATCGATCCGTCGTTCTGACCGTGTGGCTCTAAGAACGTCAAGTCAGCCTGTCGGTCCGCTGATCGACCACGTCGGTTCAGACTGAAACATCTCAACAACTATTTGAGAGACGTCCTCAAACCTAAAGAAGGACTAAAGAAACTAAAAAAAAAGCAGAGAATAATCACATCTGAGGGGCTGAAATCAGATAATTAACATTAATTTAATAATTGTCGTTGCAGCTTTAACTTATACGAACATTCATGGTCGTCAGAAGATAAATCCTACTGACTCTGGAGAGGAGCCACCAGCAGGTCAATGCTTTAATTTGTCTATTTATTACCAAATACCTGCAAAATTAATGACATTTGCTGCTAATTAGCAAACTGTCGGCATGCTCAGATGCTACAGAAAGATGGTGAACACGGCCAAACATCAGCATCATCTCCGCTCAACAAAGTTTATATCCTCTAAATTGAAGTTTTCTCTCTTTTTTTTTTTTTGGCAAAGAAATACCTCCTCAGGCAAGTTTCAAGTCTCTGCACGTTTAAAATGTCACACTGTAGTGAAATAAACGGACACCGCCGCCGCCGCCGCCAACCTGGAAGGTAAAAGAAAAAAATTTGTCAATCTACAAACCTTTTTTTTTTTTTTTTTTTTTTTGGAATAACGGTGTAAAAATAAACACGGGCATGTTCCTTTAAAGAACAAAAGCTTTCTATTGCTGCTTTCTGGCAATTTCAAAACTGCAAAGTGACACTGAAGAGAAGAAGTACGAGTGTGCGGCTCAAAACAAGTTGACTGATTGACTGATTGACGCTGCAGAGTTTATTGTTGAGCAGCCAGTTGGCCGCACGGCTCCCACTAAAAAACTTGGCTCCAGCAGAGACAGCTGTATTGGAAAATGCGGCGTGTGCCAACTGTGATAATATCTGTGTTCTCTGTGTGGAGTTTTCATTGAGGACATGTTTGTGTGAATTTGTGCCCTACACCCCCGTCTGCAGGCGCACTTCTGAGCCTTCATGCTCCAAACAGCATCCAGACTCATTCTCACAGGCGGATCAACACCGAGCATCTCTGTTATAAAAAAAATAAAATAAAAAAAAGAGTCCAGAGTATTCACAACGGTTTTCTTTTATTGCAGGTGTTCAGTCTTCATGATGAAATGTGTGCTGCTGAAAACGCAGTCAAACACACACACACACACACACACACAAAAGCCGTCAAGACTGAATGAAACGTTCATTATTACAGCAGGAAACTAACAACAAAACAACTATCAAGAAAAAGTTCATTTTAAAAATGTAGTGCTTGTTTTTAAGGCCTTCATTGCCTGTCAGCTATGAACTGTTTGGAAAATTGCTGCTTTTAAGCTTTTAAGCTTCTGGAACATCTTAACTAATCGTATCAGATGTGCTGCAACATGATCAGCTTTTTAAAACTCAACTTAAAACGTTCATTTTTAGCTCCGCTTTTAAGTTGTCTCTTAATTATTGTAACTTTTTAATCTTGTTATTTATTCTAATCTGTTTGTTTAAACTGCATTTAATTGCTGTCTGATGTTTTATTTTGTATAATATATTTACATTTTAGTGGCATTTTTAATCCACACGTAAGAAGAAAACAAAGACCGGAGGTTATGCAAAAAATACGTAAAGTCCGTAGGTTACGTGAAAAATGGGTAAAGTTGAAAGGGTGTCGCATTTTCCCCAAAACCTGATAAAATGACTATGGGGTGGGTGTTAATGGAGAAATTGGTAAAGTTAGAAAGATTGGGTTTAGTTCAAAAACCTTTTAAGGACCAGAGGTTACATGAAAAACACGTGAAGTTCGCAGGCTACAGATTGGGTTTAGTTCGGAGAAAGTTCGAAAAAAAATCCCCAAGTAAGTGTTTCCTGTTCTCCGAGGTGTAAATGTGGTTGTGTGGATCCATGAAATCATGTGACTTAAACGATGATGATGAGGAGGCTGTGACCTTCATCACATCAACACATCAAACTAACAGAAACGTCATATTTCGTAACCATGTTTTCCATCGTTTGAGCTTTGACTGTTTTAATGTGTCGCCACTTCTTCTTCTGTGACGGTTTAACGGCAGCGACTGGAGAATTAGCGCCACCTGTTGACATGAAGTCACATTTTGTTTGGCTCATATTCTGGAAATCGGTCAAAGTTTGTGCTAAATTTGGTTGGAAACCTGACTAGTGATGCAATGTTGTTGTTTATAGGGCTGTAGTCAACCAAAGAAAACCTTGGTCGACTAAAATTGTACGTAATCTTTGACTAATCGAACTCAGCAGCCACACATTTCTCTGTTTAGCGTCTTCAGGCTAGGCTAACCCATCGTTGCTAACTTTGGAGCTAACCTTCACTTTTCCAGCACTTGGAGAAACAACAGATGTGACTTTTCATCATTTAACTGACACACTGTAGTCTGTGCTGTACATTTACTGCCAGACTGACAACTTATCGCTAACCTTTTCCTCTGCTCCGCTCATATCCACCGTCACTTTCTCTGCGTCCAACTCGCTACGCTAACATACTACGCAATGCTGTATTACTTAACAGAGTTGCGCTCGTTTCCCAGGCAACGACAACAGAGGTTCACTCACGTCCTGAACAGCTGCACAGACTCCCAAACGCTAAATATTTCTGAATGAGTTGATATTTGTTGTTAATTCTGGCATTAAAACATATTTTTTTTGTCCTGGCGGGTTCTCGTTGATATAATTGTAGGAGAAACACTGATTCAGTAAACGTTCAGTACGTTTAGTAAACGCTCAGTAACCGTTGAGAACAGTTAGACCCAGAAGTCTCCGTTAGTTTGGAAGAGTCCAAAGTGGTGAAAACAACAGGGGTGTTTTTTTAATACACCCCCATTGCAGGAAATAATGGATTAATCCCAGAAAGCTGCTGATGTAGCACTTTTCTCCTTTATGAAAGTAACACAGAGATTATTCGACCAATGAGAATTTAGTCGGACGAGAGCATATCGACCAACTAATCGACTAGTCGACCAGCAGACTGCAGCCTTAGTTGTTTACCAACTGAAAAGAAGACAAAGAAGAAGAGATTTAGCTGTTTATTTCTGTTGTTCAGGTGTTTTTCTGTTGGCAGAAGTCTTTATAAAAACCACTTGGTAACACCTGTTGATGCAAATAATGAAAACAGACATCTTAGCGTAGACATCATCTTAACATCTGCTCTGTTATATAAACATTTTGACAATCTTTGATGCTTTTTTTTTGGTCAGCTGACCAGAACAAAACCTGCAACAATCTCTCTCTAACTAATACGTGACTGGTTAACACTTTATTAATAACTCCTTTTTGCACCAACATCCAGTCTGAAAGGGTGGAAAAAAACATCCTGTTACAGCAGCTGGATGCATTTTCTTTATGACGGAGGGGACGGAGCGTCTCCTGCTCCATCCAGACTGTTATTATTAATGCTGTTGTGGCAGACAGGCTGCTGTGTGTAGTTAAAGCCCTTTCAGTGAAGTTAGGTTAGCTGGCAGTGATTCAAAAACTCAAATTACTTCGGTGTTACACTTTAAATCTCGGCAGCACATTTGTGCCTTTTTGTTTTTTTTTTTCCCTTTCGTTTTTTTTTTTAAAGGTGATGATTTAAGCTGTCATGTTGGAGAGCAGTTTAACAATGGTTTTATAATAATATTTCAGAAAACTCAAAAAAACATCCTGGACTGGGCCTGTAAAGTGCTTGAGTGTTTGTGCCTTTTGTGTGTGGCTCAGCGAAGGTAACCATTTAATCTGGCATATTTCGGAGCAGCAGAATAATAATATTTCAGCGTGGTCTTTCTTAATAGCGGGGGGAAGAACAAAAGGCTGCAGGCCATTCATCCGGCTGACGGCTTACTTTGACACGGGCTGCTCCGGGCTCTGCGGGGCACCGCAGGAGGAAGTCGGTGGGTTTAGACGAGCGGCTGCTCAAACTCACTGACAGGGAATCATTAGCTGGTCCCGCGGCTGCTGCGGGTCACGGGTTCGATCCTGCTGAAGCGTCCTCGAGAAAGACGCTGGATCTCGCTTTGCTTTCCTCTTCTTTTTCCTCAGACGAACTAGCAGAATGTGTCGATGTTACGTCACATCATGGTTACACACAGCCGGCAGGTAAAAAACACCTTCAATACGCTGAGAGTCGAGTGAAAAAAAAAAGAGAGTAGGACGTTTTAACCAGAAAGAGGCGCCCGAAACTGAAAAGCTTCATCCTCTGGAGATTTGCTGCTAAAACCTTTCCTTTATTTTCTCAATTCATTGTTCAAAACATGAACCGTCAACCATAAATGAGGCTTACCTGAGTAGGTAGTGACATCTTTTAATTGCTTATTTTGTCTCACCAACAGTCCAAAACAAAAAATATTTAATTTATTTTACATGTGGTGAAAAAAAGAAGAAGGAAATCCTCGTTTCTGAGAAGCTTAAACCAGAAAATATTTATCATTTTTGGTTGAAGGATGATTAAAATGATTCATTTTGCTTTTGTTGTTTGTGTACAAATTGTAATTTTGGCTCGGTGTTACAGCAAAGTTTTATAACATGGCCACCATTGGTGGTAGGTTCATGAAAAATATATATGTGAACATTAACAGAATTATTGCCTTATTATAGAGGACATATTGTAGAAAACCTTAACTTGGTTTTGTTCATATCCATAAAGCTCCAAACAGCCTGCAAACATCTAAGACTTATTGGAAACAGTGTTTGTTAAAGGCTGCTAAAAGAAGACTAAAATATTGAACAAACAATGTTGTGAGATTGTTTTTCAAAAAACTTCCATCCTCATCTAAACATATTAAGTATGCAACACGACATACTGTTGAGAAAGGTTCTGTTTACTTATTAGTGTAGTTATTATTGGGATTTTTAAAGGGCTGGCATTATGGAAAACAGTCTCTATCTCCTCTGTCTTTTTAAAGTTATTTGAATTTTTGAGATTCGCAGGTGGGTGGAAAGAGTGAGCGGCGTTGAGACTGGACTCATTCCTACGTCACACCAGAAAGTCAAATCAGATCTGCAGGAAGCTTCATTATGAGTCCGCCACCACTGCTGCTGCCTCCCAGCGCTACGCAGAGTGTTTACGTAACCTCTGTGGTCGCAGTTTGCATCACAGCCGGATGGCGAGTAAAGCAGTACGCTGGAAGTGTTGCTGGTTGTTCAGCAGATAAAAAGCCTTTACGTCAGGAACAGACTGGAAAAATAAATAAATATGATGTGGTCACTCTGACATCACCCGTTGGTTTTCGAATGGCTGTTTTGAAGCCTTGAGTGCCAGAAGTGATCGTATTTGGACTAGAGGGTGGTGCTGACCATATCGTTAGCTGCTAGCGTGATTAGCATGGTGGATTTACAAGCTATGGTTAACAGTAATAATGCTAATGCTAACTTTCGATAGCAAAAAAACATTAAAACTGATCATCCGACTCATTGATGGTCTTTTACTAAAACCAAACGCTGAACAAGACTTTTTTTTAGGCGACCACTGAAGTTAACTGTAACATTGAGAACTGAAAACACGCTGTGAAATAACAGCAGCTACGCCTAAACGCCATGGTTACATCAGCAATGTTGTCATCGTGGTAGCAACTTGTCAATCACAATGTTGCCACGCCCTGAAGCATACGCTGCTTCATCATCAAATTTAAATGAAATGGGACCATAATTTACTAAATGCTGTGTTGAAGAAGACTTGAAACTAGTGATTGAGAGCATAAACTCATCAGGAAACAGTTTACTGAGCTAATAAATCAAGAGAGAAGTAGGCTCGTTTTCTCATAGACTTCCATACAATCAGTCAGTGGAGTCGCCCCCTGCTGGCCGTTAGAGAGAGGCTCTTCAGCATTGGCTTCACTTTTCAGCCCCAGAGGTTGCCGCTTGGTCAGAAACATCTTCAGTCTTTGGATGAAGTTTTGAAACATAGTTTTCCTTCTGTTTACTGAGCTATATGAAAACACCTGTGCTAAAGCTAAGCTAGCAACCTCCAGCTACATTTACTTTGTGAGGAAACTTGGACACGATCTCACATCCTGTTGAGTCTCAACTGTCTCAACTTCGTTAGACTCTACTTCACGGACGCTCTAAACCGTCTTACATCTCCAGCTGCAGACATTACTCCAGCTAAACATGCTGCATTAGATTGTATTCTGATTGGCTGGGGGTGAAGGTGGGGGGCCACACCTCCAGCCAATCAGAGGAGGTGCTCATTAATAATGCAGATTTTATGTAAATATCTTCAGCAACAGCCTGGAGGTCAGAGGGGAGTCTGGGCTGTAAGGAAAGTCGGATTTAGAGAAATCTAAACAACTTTTGGTGAATAAAATCACAGGTATGATAAATATAGATAGTATTTACACATTTGGAATCCGTAGATGGTCAGAAAAGGCTGTTGCACCTTAAATATGACTGGAACAACCAACGTGACACCGACATCATCCGAACATCCGTTAAGAGTCAGGGAAATTAAAGAGGGACGAAAGGGAGAGAACGGAGTTGAGTTGGGGAGGAACGGACGGCGGGAAAGATGGGAAGGAAAATAAAGCTTCGTGTGTTAAAACTTCACAGGTTCAGTTTGAAAATGAAGAAACGAAACGTTTGTTCAGTGTGATTTTCCAGCTGTGGAGGAGGCAAATTATGTTTTTGTGATGAAAAGCGTATTTTCGGGTGTTTTGTGTGAATACAGTCTTTGGTGTTTTTTTTTTTTTTTCTCTCTCAGAGAGAGAAGCTAATGATTTAAACTTGACATGTCGGCGCAGCTTAATAACAGCAGAATAATAATATTTCAGCTCGCTCTTTCATAATAGCGCCGGCAACGAGGGAGAGAGAGAGAGAGAGAGAGAGAGCGGCCCATTCATGCGGCATGATGGGTAGTTTGACACGGGCTGCTTTTCTGCTCAGCATGATGTTTTCCACTTAGAGACGACTACACACACACACACACACACACACACACGGCAAATCCCCACATGGAAAGGCTAACAAATGCTAACATATGCTAACACACACACACACACACACACACACACACTGCAGGCCTGTCATCCTGTGCATCGAACTGGTTGATGAGAAGCATTTAAAGCTCACTCTCCTGACACACACCCCTCATCTGCAATGACAGATAGCAAGCTATTATTAACACACACACACACACACACACACACACACAGGTATGCACATCAAACTGACAGCTAGGCTATTAACCCTGAGCCCTGACTGAACCTCATACACATCACAGCAGGAATACATACATGTCTCTTTCTGTACGTGTGTGTGTGTGTGTGTGTGTGTGTGTGTGTGTGACTGACAGCCTATGGCGGTACCTCGGCAGCTCCGGTGTAAAAACAAAGTGCAGTCGACAAAGTGAGCAGCGGCGCCGTCGGTAAACACATCGGGGAAAAATATGAAAACAAGAGAGAAATAAACACACAGTTAAATATTCTTCTTGTCGCCTGGAGGCGAGTCTGAAGACAGACTCGCCTCCAGGCGGGATGCTCAGAGGTCAGAGAGGTCACGGGCACGTCGTGATTCAGGTGGTTCGAGTCTTGAGAGCGCTGTTGCTAGGCAACAACAAAATTGGAGGTTTCCTTGCTTTCCTTCTCAAAAATCAGTGAATATTTTTCTGTTGCATTTTCATTCTTTTTTTTTTTATATCTTAAATCCTTCATAGAAATATTCTATTTATTGTTGTTAAAGCAGATATAATCAACATTTTTTATAATAAGAGTGTCAGTGTCAGTGTGTAACGTGTTGGTTGAACCTACAAAGAATTTCGCTTTATAGTGAGTTTCAGCTCATTGTTTATCTGTCTGGCTGCAACTTTTACTGTTCTGGTTCACTCTCAGCAGCTCTCATAGCTCTACACTACCTGCTCAGCAGCAAACAGCTAAACAGACACAGTTAGCTGTAGACTAGCTGGTGAACATAGCGGAGCATTTAGCAGCTAAAGAGCTGGATATTTCCCTCAGGAGTTGGTAGAGAGCAGAAACAGGAGCTAAAAGAGAGAGAAGATTGGACAGAAACACGACTCCACATGAAGGATAATGTTGCTCCGTAACTGCTGGATGTGGAAATAAACAACTGTTTGCTAACATGTTAGCATCTTAGCTTTATAAGTTACTTTATAGGCTGATAATATGTTAGAAGTAGTTTTTACAGACTATTCTAGTGAAAACAAGTGGACAAAAAAAAACATAATTTCATGCAGGTTTAACCAGATTGAAACTATAAAGGACCGAGAATAGAACCCTGAGGAACTCCACGTTTAATTATTGACATTATCAATGAGAGGATAATGTTGCTCCGTAACCGCTGAATGTGGAAATAAAAGCAACTGTTGGCTGACAAATTTAACATATCAGCTGATAAGGTGATGAGGATGTTTTTAGGTTTCTGGTGTTTTTAGTGAGACATTGGCCATTTTTATTTTAACCCAAACCATGATCTTTTCCTAACCCTAACCCGACCTGAACCAAAGCGTTATCACACCATAAAACATCATTATTCAACCAATAGAAATATTAATATGCTACATTTGTAGAAATGTTGATATGATAGGTATTGCACACGTTATTAAATGTATATATTCAACGTTTCTGTGGTTTGCAGAAATCTTTGCTCATGCAGCATCTTTACCTCACTTTAAACTCTCCTCTTTGACTTTTGCTCTGCTGTATGTCCGTGTCAGTTAGAGACCACATCCTATCACTTCCTCATAGTTAAAATGCCGCCCGGAGTGCAATTATTTCATCCTTCTCCTCCCCCCTGAATCTGAATTTCCTTTAATCTTTTTTTTTTAAAAAAACAGCATCCAGGTCACTCTGATAAACCTGATGGAGAAACTCAGCACATAAAAACAAAAACCGGGATCCATCCCAGGAGGGATAAGAGAGGAAATATGTTTCAATTAGAGAGATTTATTACCTGTGTGAGTTTCACCTGAACTCTTTAAGTTTTCACTGTGCAACTCATGAGTCAACAGTTTATTACAACACGCAGGACTTCATGTTTTTAAATGGTTTCCCAACTTGACTTGTATTGCGAAACCTATCGCTGATAAGATATCATCATTAGATCCTTCTCCCTCCTCCTCCCTCCACAGAAAGAATCACAGTGTTCAAATCCTCCAGGATCAGCAGCAGCAGCAGGAGGATTATCGAGGCCTCGGCGCTCACACTGAAGCTCTTTGTAAAAAAAAAAAAAAAAAAAAAAAAAAATCCAAATATCACTCTGCTTCCTCGGTTACCTGATGATTTCACTAATCTGCTGCTAAGTGGATAAGTAGCTCTGCTGGCTGTGGAGGCGGCGCTGGGTGTGGTCTGCAGGTTCCAGGTGATATCTTGTTATCAGTTAGTTATCAGAGTTGTCCAGATCGGTTTGATCATTCATGGAGGATTTTTTTTTTTCTTAGCACTCAGTGTTGACCGGACTCGTCAACTCTCCTGTTCTTTCCCAGGTGTACTTTCATCACATCTCCCGCCGGACTATCTGCCAGTTCATAACAAAAAGCATGTTAGGAAACACGGTGGTTTACGAATATTTGTTTCATACAAATAAAAAAAAACTAAAAAAATATGTCAAATACCAGCACACAGGTCGGTTACGTCACATCCACCTGCTACATGACGCACATTTCATTGTTTAGACATCACTCCTGTAGTTGGGGGGGTGTTCCCCAGAGATAAAGCTGAGCTACTGACACACATCACTATCATTCAGTGGCTCACAAGTTTGAAGATTTGAAGAGAGAGAGAGAAAGTTACGCTTCGGTTACCATCATTTCTCTGAAGACGCTAATAATTTCGCTCTAACTGCATGTTGCTGTTAGCGCTGGTCTTTGTAGATTGGACTGTTTCTGCAGTGAGGCTCATTTGCAAATGTATGCACGTTAATTAATTTACATATGTGCAAATAACAAAGGAGAACCAAGATGCTATTAGCTTTCTTTGCTTTGTGAATTACGTCATTACTTTTTGTCTCATTTGTGCAGGTTTATCAGCCACAAAAGCCGCTCATTCCCCTAATTTTCCCCTCAATTAATTTCTCTCTGCCTGTAGCGCTAACTTCCTGTAGTGTGTGTTAGCATTATCACTGCTACTAGCTGCTGTTTGTTACTGAAATATGTGTCTTATGTTAGCTAGCAAGAGCAGACAGATGTTTATAAAAGCAAAAAAGCGTTGTTTGAAAAGCGTTGCTCACAAATTTACCTATAAACAGTTATTTCACTGTTTTCCAGCAAGCTGCTTTATTTCTAAATACTGAAAATGTTCATACATAAGCTAACATGGCATTGTGGTTGTGTGTTTTTTGGCCTGTTGCTGCATCCTTGATTGTTTGTACATGAGAGACTCACATGTATTCAGACATATTTGTACCACAGATGACACATAACTACTTATTTTTCACCTGCAAACAGGAAAAACACAGTTTACCTTTGCAGCACAGTCATCACAGATTAGTGTTGTGTGATTTTATGTGTGTGCGTGCGCGTGTGTGTGTAACAACATTAAGCTAGCTGTCTCATTAATCAAACATGGAGCTGTCTCCTTTCTCAGACATTAGTGCTCGATTAGCTGTTAATCTGGTGGCCACTCAGCTCTAATCAGTTCCCTTCTGTAATTAGTGTCCCGTTGTACGTGTTCAGCCTCCACATGTAACAATAAAGTGATGGAAAATGAAAAATTACATCTAATGAGTGCTAAAAGAAAAAAGAAATAAATGTAATTAAAGTTTCAGCATACAGTGTGCAGGCTCTTCAAACAGAGAGAAGAAAGGAAGAAAGTTTATATTGGGTTTGTGCTTCTGGTAAGCTGGCAGGCTGTCAAAGCAGAAAAGCTTTTTTTAAAACACTCGACACGCCGTTTCTGTGTCTTAAAACACCACGAATAAAAAAAAGGAAAGGAAACAAATCTAAGATGATCTCAGGATGAAAATAAGCTTCGTCTCAAACGGCTTCATGTACGTTTAAAGGTTTGTTTCATACTTATTAACTCAAAACCTCAAGTTCATGTGTAACCATCATTTAAATTCTAAATGATCTCATGTTTTAAGATATTACAAAGTTATATTTATTGAGATTTACATGAGCTTTGTGTTTACATTGTTATCTACAGAGTCGTGTAAAAGATTTGATTAATCTATAAAAAAAAAGGGGAAAACTTCAGCTTTTGTTAAGGGGCCAAATATTTTCATTGGGAGGCCCGGAGTTGGCCCACAGGCCGCTATTTGTCCACCATTTGGCATCTACACAAAGGCCCAGTAAATCAATATGTCTGACATGAAAAAGGTCTATTAAGATATTTCAAATTTGAGCTGATGTGCCAAAATATTCACACGAAACCAAGCATATAGTTTATCTTTTTATAGAGCTTATCTTTTTTTTATTGTCACGGGGGTTTGTTCAGGGAGAGCCGGGACCCAGATGCAGAGTAACGAGGAGGTTTATTATGAGTCAAAAGCTCAACAAAAAAAAAACACCCAGGCAGGGAAAAATACAACAAACACAAGAGTCCCAACAGAAAATCTCCAAAAGAGAAAAAGTAACAAAAGAAAACACAAAATCACCACGAATGGGAAAGCTACCTAAACTACTAGGATGACCAGGAGAAACTCAACTGGTAAGAAAACAAAAGACAAGACAAGACAACCAAAAAGTTCACTGGTGAGCTGAGTTCACACAGGTGGCAGGGGGGAAGAGGAAATAGGGTGATTGTGACTAGGTGCAGGTGTGACTTGTAATCCGGAGCCGGCCTGACGATCACCCCGCTCACCTGGTAGGCCGTGACATTTATCATCATTTATACATCTGTGATGTGGGACACGTTATCTCCGGAGCTCTCCGTTCTTTTAGTAAAAGTCTCTTTCATAATAATAATAATAATAATAATAATAATACATTTTATTTGGAGGCGCCTTTCATGACACTCAAGGTCACCTTACAAGGGATAAAATCAACAATAGCATCAAATAAATAAATAAAAGAAAGAAAACACACATCAGTATATACAAAAGAGAGAGAGCAAACAGGTGAGATGCATGAAGTGCGATTATAGTGTGTATGCAAGTTTGAACAGGTGAGTTTTGAGGTGTGTTTTAAATGAGGTGATAGAGTCTGACTGTCTTCATCTCACAGACAACGAGCTTCGAGTGTTGCAAGTCGGATTCAGTAAACTCTATTCACCGTCTGGACGTTCATGAGATCTGATGTGATGGTGTGAGCACCTCAGTGGAGAGAAAAGCGCGACGTGAGCCTTTGATGTCTTAAAGCTGAAAGTGTTTATTGAAGCACTTGATCAAGAAGAACTGAGATACTGAACATGGAAGTCATCTGTAACTCTTTTCCGTCTGATCTCGTGAATTTTTAATCGTACCTCAGAGAAACTTCTGAGAGAACTGATGAACACAAATCCTCGTATGTTCGCATGTTTGTTTCTTCTAGCAGCATGAAACCAACCAGCCAGTTTGTTTTTAATTCTTTGTATTTGTATTTATACACAAGTAGAACTATATGTTTCTGCCCACAGCGTTCACACTCACCCTCGCCGAACCGTTTCACTGCTTCATCAAAATAGAAAACAGGAAGTGCGGGACGACAGGAGACAGTAAAAATATTTTCACCTCCTCTTCGTCTCTCTCCCTCTCTCTCCTCCTCGTCTATCAATAAAGGTGTTGACGGGAGCAGACAGATACAAAAGACGGAGCGACTCAAACACATGAACACAATCTGTCACACTCCTAAATATATACCTCCAACCTCCGACTCTCCCTCGCTTCCTACGTCCTCCTCTTCCTCACTTCCTCCTCTCATCCCTCTCCTTCTTTCTTCTTCACTTCGTTCTTTTTACAGTCTCTTTTCGTTCCCTTTCATCCCACAGTCTTCTTTATTTCTTCTCTCCTTTATTCCTTTCACTCGTCCGTCCGCTTATAACAAAATAAAATACATCTTTATCTGAATAACATGAAGTCAGTAAGTAAATATAGTTCACATCCTTATATATCTACCTTAATGAAAATCATCCAAATTGCAAATATATGAATATGTCTTGTAACGTTTGCATGTGAGATGTTGCGTGAGAGTCACAGCTGAAGTAGAGGTTCTTAGTAAAAGCACTGGGAGGGTTTGAAGTGTAAGAGATGAAAGTAATCGAATTTGTCAGTAGAACAAGCAGCTGAACTTTCAGCTTATGAGTAAACACTGAGAGCAGTTGAACTGTCAGTAAAAGTGTAAGAGATGAAACTAGTTGAAATGTCAGATGATGATGAAGCCATGAAAACGTTGACCTTTCAGTTCATGACTAAGCACTGAAAGCAGTTGAAGTGTAAGAAGTGAAAGTAGTTGAAATGTCAGACGATGGAGGACATGAAAATGTTGACATTTACCTTTCAGTTCACGGCTAAGCGTTGAGAGCAGTTAAAGTGTGAGAGATGAAAGTAAGCAGTAAATGTTTGTTAAAGGTTTGTCCACAAGTGTAAGATGTAAGCAGTGTAAGTGTAAAAGGAGTTGAATTGTTAGTTGACGAGTAAGCACTGAAAGCAGTTGAAGTTTAAGGGTAAGAGATGAAAGTAGTTTAACTGTCAAATATTCTAATCATGAAAAAAACAGTTAAACTGTGAGTCGACATGCCTGAAAGCAGTTGAAATGTATGATGACAAAGCTGTGAAGACGTTGACCTTTTGGTTCATGACTAAGTACTGGAAGCAGTTGAAGTGTAAGAAGTTAAATCAGTTGAAATGTCAGATGATGAAGCCATGAAAACGTTGACTTTTCAGTTCATAACTAAGCACTGAAAGCAGTTAAAGTGTAAGAGATGAAAGTAAGTACTAAAAGTTTTTCATGTCCACAAGTGTAGGAGGTAAGTAGTGCAAGTGTAAAAGGAGTTGAATTGTTAGTTGACAAGTAAGCACTGAAAGCAGTTGAGCTGTCAGTTGAAGTGTAGGAGGTGAAAGCAATTAAAGTGTAAGAAGTGAAAGCAGTTAAAATGTCAGATGACAAAGCCATGAAAACGTTGACCTTTAAGTTCATGACTAAGCAGTGGAAGCAGTTGAAAGCAGTTAAAGTGTGAGAGATGAAAGTAATCACTAAAAGTTTTTCATGTCTACAAGTTTAAGATGTAAATAGTGTAAGTGTAAAAGCAGTTGAACTGTCAGTTGAAATGTAGGAAGTGAAAGCAGTTGAAGTTTAAGGGTAAGAGCAGTTTAACTGTCAAATATTCTAATCATGAAAAAGCAGTTAAACTGTGTGTTGATAAGTCTGAAAGCAATTGAAGTGTAAGAGATGAAAGTAGTTCCGTGAAAACATTGACATTTACCTTTCTGTTCATGACTAAGCACTGAAAGCAGTTGAAATGTATTGAAACTGTGAACGCTTTCAGTTGAAACCGAAGCACCAGAGACAGTTGAAGTGTTTGCGCTGTAGGTAGTCGAAGTGTTAGTTGGTATGTAATCAATAGCAGCAGATCAACAGCAGTTGTAGTTTTATATTTGCTTACAAATATGAACTTTTCAGTGCGTACGGTGTACTTTTCTTCTCCTGAGAACATTTCTAGAGTCTGGAAGGAGGCAGAAGATGGATCGTAATTATTCAAACTGCAGGAAATGTTTGTTTTCAGCCAATAAAAAGTATGAAAACCGAGATCCGTGTTTAAATCCGTGTGTGAAAGTTTGAGTCTTTGTTTGTTTTGACAGTTTATTTTCGATCTGTTTGCAGTTTTAACATTTTGTTTTTCACGTTCTGATAGCTGAAGGTCAGCTAGTTTGATTTTTCTTTTGCTCTTCATGACTCCCCCCCCCCTCTCTCCCCACTTTTTTCTCACCCCACCTCCTCCCCCCTTTCCCTCCCCCTCATTTCCACCTGAGCCTGGCTGTCAATCAGACATGAAGGGGGAGAGGAGGAGGAGGAGGAGACAGATGGAGGTGAAGGAGGAGGCCTCGGTGCTGCTGGCACTCAGTCTGTGTGCGTCTATATGTGTCTATATATACTGTGGTGAATATATGATCAGCCTAAACATGGAGGACGGCGTGCAGATGGAGACGACGAGGTCACGTCTGCCGGAGCGCTCTCTGTCTGTCTCAGTCTGATGCTCTATAGAAGATATACATTTTGTTTTTGTTTTTTTTTAAAGCACTTATAGAAACGAGGAAAGTCGGGGGTCTTTGTGTTCTTTTTCAGCGTCAAACTCTCACAAAACACAAAATAAATAAACAAGAAAGCCAATTAATCAGTGATGTGCTCAGTTAATTGATGAGTGAATATGTTTTTTAGATCTTAAACTTGTAATGACCCCGGTAATTGTGACACATTTTTAAACCTGTTCACACAGAAATTTCAGTAGAAGTTTCAACCCGTCTGGCATCTCTTATCGGCGGCGATCGGCAGGATGACATCATCTGTTTGTTACACATCGCTGCAATGTTTTAAGATGTTGCAACGCTGCGGTTCAGATCTGGTTAGGTTTAGGAAAAGATCATGTTATTTACTTCCTCAAAGTTAGACCACCTTCGTCATCACAGCTGCAATAATAACCACGAGGTTAAAGGATTGAACTGGTGAGTGTCTATGTTTTTGTTCATGTTTGGATCCAAATCAACAATGAACTGATCTACTAACAAGTATTGTGTGTGTATCAAATCTCTGATATGTCTGATTCCTCTGTATATCCCTTGTTGTACTAAAACAATGAGCCTCACTGCTGCACCGGGTGACGCATGGTTACCGTAACTTGTTTAGAAACAGCTTAAAGAGCAAAAAGATAAGTTAATAACCCAAACACGGTTCTGTTTACAGCTTCACTAGATCATCACAACCTCTGGACTTTGTGCTGAAGTTCTATGAGACATTTATAATGTAGTATAAAGACCAGAGGATGTGATCTGTAACACAACAAGCTGTAAACAGAACCGTGTTCCTGCACATGCTCAGTAGCGTCCGCCGTACACAGAACTACTCTCCAGAGACTGAAAATGTGATGCTGTTATTTAGTCTTTGGAGCCGTTTTTAATCAAACGAACGTCACCAAAACTCTTCATGATGAAGGAACATGTGACCCAGAGCAGCGCTGTGACTCGCTGACTGGTTTTTAATAGTTTGTGGAACAACAACAGAGGAATAAGAGATACGCACACGATACTTGTTAGTAGATCAGTTCATTGATGGTTTGGATCCAAACATGAGATTTATTGACAAGAAGAAAAATAAAGAAAATTACTAAACATACTTTAAGATTAGGAGGAGATCATAGTTACACTTTTTAGAAAACTGTCCTGACTTGAAGTTGGAAACATATAATTCATCTGAAGCAGCAGTTCTGCTATAAATTCAACTTTTACAAAGCTTTTACATTTTCAGTTTTTGATCATTCTACTGTATATTTATTATTGAGGTCATAATGGGTGGTAGTGAATTATATTTTATTATAAGTGGACAAAATATTAGGAACACTTCTCAGTATAATGAACTTTGCAAACATTAACAAACAGCTGAGGTCTGTCAGTGTGTACCAGTCTTAATAATGATTTATTTATTATTATATTTATTATTAACATTTCACACCAAATACAGCGCAAATTAAAAAAGAAAACACAACAGTTTAAGTAATAAAATACACAAAAAGAAGAAGGAAGTGCTAAACAGAATGTGTTTTATTGTTTTTATATTATTTTAAACTGGAGTTATTTTTAGAAATGGCAAAATGACTGTAGTTTAAAAAAACACATGTAATCTTCGTCATGTAGGAAGAGGTCAATTTGTCATTAAATGTTTCTCAAATAAAAATATGAAGTTCGGTTGTGTGTCAACATTTCACAACATCCATTTCATACCACACACACACTCTTATCTCTCCTCTTTCTTCACCTCGTCCTCCTCCTCCCATCCCTCTTTCTTCATCACCTCCTCCGCCTTCTTCTTCTTCTTCTTCTTCTTCTTCGTCTTCTTCGTCTTCTCGGTCTTCCACCTCTCTCACCCTGAGCTGATTCTTTAAACACACACTCAGACAGAAAAACTTCAGCTGGCAGCAGATGTCATATAGAAGAGAAAAAAAAAAAAGAAAAGAGATAAAAACATGAGAGGAACAGATGAATGTGGTTTTTTTTTTACAAGTATGTTTTGATTTTTATTTCATCCACTTATCAACTTTCGGTTCCTCCTTTCTCTGAACCGGCATATGTGAGAGTTATCGGTATATTATCATTTTCTTCCCTTTTATTTGAGATATTTGGGAAATAAATGATGTGTTGACACAACCTGTCATAAACATCTTCACTTCTTTTGTATTTTCTCTCTACTGTTGTGTTTACTTCCTTATTAAAGGACACATATTCTTTACATTTTTAGTCTCTATATTTATATTCTGGGGCTCTACTGGAATATCTTTACATGATTTCCAGTTAAAAACTCCTTATTTATCTTCTACAGCCGCTCAGTTCAGCCTCTGTCCGAAACAGGAAGTTTTAGCTTCCTGTCTCTTTAAGGCCCCGCCTCCTGATGAGCCCCGCTCTGTTCTGATTGGTCAGCTTTCAGGAAGCTCCGGAGGCTACGTAAACAAACTATAGTCTTTACTCCGAACGTCAACTTCTCAAATCCATCCATACATGCTGGAGCTGAACAACACATGGAAACACCTTAGCAACCGCCTTAGCAACCACCTTAATTAGGTAATTATTTACAGCAGGAAGTGGTGTTTTTGACTTTTGACTGTATCCAGTTCTTATAATACATCCATGGTTTAATCCCTGGGTTTTGACTTGCAGGGAACTTTTTTTTTTTCTCAAGTTTTGGAGCTTTGTTGTCTTTTGAGTGTTAAAATCCAACGTCTTAACGGTAAAAAAAAAGTCTGATGTGTCACCTTTAAGGAGGGGAAAATAAAGTATCCAAAGTTAACAAGCTGTTGGTCAGTGGTGCAAATTTGTGGGTCAAAGTTCACCAGAGTTGCCCTTTCACCTGCTAGCAGCGACAGCTTATATTTACAATCCTGCAGTGTGAATAGTTGCTCTGGGATGTTCTCTGCTGGCTTTTCATGAGCTGATCTGATCAAACCTTTTTGCAGGAAAACAAAAGTTCAATAAACAAAAGCTGCAAAGTAAGAAGCTTTCAAACATGACAAATACAATAAAAAATACCGAAAACATGCTGAAGTTCTGTAGTTTTTAATGGTTTAAAGTATTTGACTTTAAATATTTATGAAGGTTTTTCATTCCTTATAGCGTTTTAGATATAGTGTGTTGATGTGACTGTGTGCAGCTGAACCGTCGTGTACGATCTGAAGAGTTCACGCTTTTGGTTTTTAGGCGTGTGTGTGTTACCATCTGTTCCTGTCTGTGTATGTTACCTCCTGAGTGTGTGTTTATTCTACAGGGCAGATTTCATCACACACACACACACATACACATACACACACACACTTCAGGTCATGTGGATGTTCGTCCAAATCTTCCTCGAGCTCAGATTGCACTGAGAAAATAAACTCTGGGAGCGTTTATTATTCCTGACCTGCCTGCTGTGTGTGTGTGTGTGTGTGTGTGTGTGTGTGTGTGCTGCAGGTTTTAAGCTGTTGAACTTGGCCAACCTCCATGAATCAATTTATCTTCTTCTTCTTCTTCTCCTTGTTCCTCCTTTCCAGTGTTTTTCTGCTTTTATTCATCATCTTGTCATTCTCCTCCTCCTCTTTTTTTTTTTAAATGTTTACCTGCCTTTTATTTCTCTCCTCCTCCTCTCATTCGTTCTTTTCCCCTTTAGGAATAACAAAGTTTATTGACATAACACTTTGCTAAACCAACATTACAATGTGCTTCGTAAAAAAAAAAAAAAAAAAAAGCTGAATAAAACCAACAGAATCAAATGTCAGCAAAACAGACCGTAACATATAAATCTGAGATGAAGAGTTTATAAAACATACTGAGATTTGAATCCATCCATCTCAGTGGGGAGAGATGGAACCGTCCTCTTTATTAATATATTCATCCTACACATTGTGGATTTAACATTTGTTCACCTCCTGTCCAAAGTGTCATAAACACAAAAATCAGCGTTTCAGAAAAGCGTCCGCAAAGTCAAAACGTCACATCAAAACCACCTGAAACACCTTAAAGACGACATATTTTACATCTCCAGCCTCTATATTTATATTCTGGGGCTCTACTGGAATATCTTTGCATGAATTCCAGTTTAAAAACTCCTTATTTATCTTCTACTGGTCCTTTATGCAGCCCCTCAGTTCAGCCTTTGTCTGAAACAGGAAGTTTTAGCTCCTGTCTCTTTAAGAGAGGCCCCGCCTCCTGATGAGCCCTGCTCTGTTCTGATTGGTCAGCTTTCAGGAAGCTTCCTCTGGCTCTTTCTCCTTCTTTACTCTAAAATGTCAACTTCTCAAATCCATCCGTACATGGCGGAGCTGAACAACACGTGGAAACACCTTAGCAACCACCTTAGCAACCAGAACAAACGTCTGTTTATGGGCGTGTACGACAAGCTGACATCAGCTCGTCTGCAAGGTAGAAAAAAAGTTGCACAAACGAAGCGTTCAGAGCAGGTTGAAGCCCTGAGTTTTGACTTGCAGGGAGCATTTTTATTTATACGTTCAACTCAAGATTTGGACCACATTTAACATCTGACATCAGCACAGGAAACCACAAAAAGCAGAATATGTCATCGGAAAGATCAAATTCTGGTAATAAACAAAATGTTGCTGAGAAACATTTATAGTCGCTCCTTTTCCAACGATCGGTGGTGGTGGTGGTGATGGTGCTGGTGGTGCTGGTGGTGGGGGGTTTGGTTGAACCTCCTGCTGCATCTTCTTCTTCTGTCCTGGAGTGTTGCAGCACGGAGCATCAGCTGTCACACACACACACACACACACACACACACACACACACACTCAGAGCAGCGTGAGGGCCTTATTGAGTTGTCATTGTTGTCAAACGGCAGCTTAAGTTCAGCGCATTTAGTGCAGAAATACATTTGAAAGTCGACGTTGAAGCTTATATTTTATTATATATTCGTCACATCAGGTGGATTTCTGACACTTTTACAGTCTTTGAACTATAATTCAGGGTGAAACAACGCAACAAAACCAAAGTTGACACTTCTCATAAAGGACAAGCTGGGATCACTGTGCGTGTGCGTGTGTGTGTGTGAGACTATGTATGCTCTTATCACCTCTGCCTCTTACACACTACACCTCAGGGCCGCCACACACACACACACACACACACACACACAAGCACACACACACACACACACTGTGAGAGCACAGATGGCCTCACATTCATGTCTCCTGCCAAACAGATGGACCTGGCTGGATTCATTCAAACGATGGACACACACACACACACACACACACACACACACACATGTAGAGAAACCTCCTTATTAACACACACGGCGCTTTAGTGTGTCGTTGCTTTCAAACACATTCACACTTATATGCACACACACTGCTTCTCACACACACACACACACACACACACACACACAGTGGCTGTTGTCCAATGATCAGTGCCCTCAGTCTGTCTTCACACACACACACACACACACACACACACACACACTAGCAGGCGGTGGCGGTCGTCCAATCACAGTGCCCTCAGTGTGTCTCTGTGAGTCGAGGATGTGAAGTCTAATTAACAGAACAGCATCAATATTGATGAGGGCCATTTTATTCCATCTATTCCCAGTCCTGCTATTAAATTCACTTAAGTTTCACTTCCTGTTCATAAACACCACGCAGCAAATCAACAGGGTCAGAGGTCAATGCGGCGGCGGCGGCGGTGGTGGACACTGTACGAGTCTTCTTCTATGGTTTCAAACAACTCTGCTGAAGAGCTGAATAAGAAAGAGCCGAAGTGAAGCAAAGACGTCCAGCTTCTGTTGCTGAAATAAGAAAACTTTATTAAAAAGGTTATTGATATTTTAATCATTTAAATACCTAAATAAGTACATTTACTCCAGTATTTCCATGTGACGCTACTTTATACTTCTACTCCACTACATTTATTTGACCATGAAAGTTAATATCCATGTTTTAAAGCTAAATTTTACATGTAAAACGTGTATTTATATATATTTAAATACACATTAAAGGTGTTTTTTTTAAACCTACAGTAAATACAAATGACATGAAACTTTCCTTTGTTAGCCTCTGTATTAAAATATCTTTTATTTTTGTCGCGGTGCCTTCAAGGACCGTCAAAAAAAACGGTGACAGAACTGAAAACACACGACTGACATTTCTACAGGCTCATTTTTATGTAATGTTGTCTTTTGATCATCTTTCTTTTAAACTTTTTTTATCATTTCTTTATTGTCTCTCTTTGTCTTCGGCCGCCGTCTTTTTAAGGTCACATATGTTATTGTTTTCTGTTTCATGTCTTTGCTTTGCATTGTTCTGCTTTTTTTTTCTTTAAAGGTGCTGTACAAATAAAGATATTATTATTATCATTATTATTATTATTAAGTCCTGGGTCCTCGTCGTCCACAGCGTCACTTGTTCATCCGACATTATTGTGGTTTGTTTTTATTATCTTTGCACACCGGTATGATATCCGATAATTGTTTTGTAAAGAGATATAATGCTGTTCACTGCTTTGTCTCCACTCTGCCGGGCCAGTAAACACACCATCCGTAACATCAGACACACAATGCATTCTGGTTGTTTCCCTCTTGTCATAAGGCACCAATTTAAAAAACAAATGCACATTTCCACCACATTAGTGACCAACAGTAGTTTTAGAAACCATCATATTTGCAGCACAGACCGTCGCAGGTTAAACATCACAGAAATGTCAGCAGATGTTTAAAGAGTTAAAGTATAACTAAGAACTACTGAGTAACTCCACCCGGCTGGGCGTTAAAGTAGAGTAAAACAAACTACCGCCGCTGCTCTCAGCTCACGACTCGTGCTGTTTGTACCGTCGAGGTGTTGAGCTGTTGTTGAGTCTTTGGTTTGATACCATCCAGAGGGTTTCCCATAATCCATCAGCACTCGACATACACACCTTTATCACACACACACACACACCGATACAAACATACACACACACACACACTCGCCGTCCATCCGTCAGTGTTGACCGTCTCAGGGGACAGATCTGAGGTAATGGAGAACGACGAGGAATTAGCAACGTTTGCTTTTTTTAACAGATTGGCTGCAACTAGTTAAACACACACACACACACACACACACACACACACACACACACACTCAGACAGCAGGCATCTTTAACAACAATCAGACAGTTTTCAGTCAAATTTTGCTCTCCAGAAGTTTTGGTTTCCAGAATATCAGCCAAAGTAAATTAGATTTAATGTGTTTCTGTTCTCTGCTGTAAACTGTCGATATTTAAAACCAGGATTAGAAAATTAGAAATTAGAACAGCTGATGAATCTTCTTCTTCTTCTTCTTCTTCTTTGTGTGGTTTTCATCTGGTCATCTTTCTTGCTGCTGATTAAAGGGTTAATACTGAAAAAAAAGGAGCTGCTAGATGGACTCTGTTCAGCGAGGAGGATGACTGATGCTGCAGAATATTTCCCAGAATGCTCCCTGCTTCACCTTAAATAACGTAAATGATTCCTCCAACCTGCCTGGTCAACAATGTCTGACGCTAAAATGAACTTTTAGCAACCGTTATGTAAGAATCACTTAAATATCGACGCCTTTTTGGCATCTTTTTATTTCCAATTTCAACATATTTTACTTGTGTTGCTTCTATATTCTGTCCTCATGCCTTTTATGCTCGATGTAAAGCACCTTAAATCTTAAATGTTGCCACACAAATTAAAGCAAGATATGTATTTCTGTATTTCTGTATCATCACAGTCAGACGTGTCAGTGTGTAATGTGTTGGTTGTGGCTCATAGTGATGAACCTACAGAGATTTATCAGCTTTATAGTGAGTTTCAGCTCGTTGTTTATCCGTCCGGCTGCAACTTTTACTGTTCTGGTTCACTCTCGGCGGCTCTCGTTGTGTCGTTTTGAGCCGCGGCACGCAGCTGTTTTCTGGTAGAAAGCAAAACCAGAGCTAAAAGTAAAAGAGTCCAAATGTTCTACAAGCTCAAGCTACTTGTTCCTGCTGAAAACTGGTGGACAAAACATCAATTAATGCAGCTTTAAGTACATTTAGTTGCTCATACTTGTGCGCTGGAGGTTTGAGTGTTTTGTTCAGGTGTTCATGGTGTGAACGGAGGGTCAGGTCGTCCAATGAAATCCCTTGTTTTAACTGTGTGTGTGTTTTTCTGTGTGTGTGTGTGTGTGTGTGTCTGGCTAATTGCAGTGTGTTGATTGACGTGTTGAGACTGGAGGAAAGATGAGAGCAACCTGCAGTGTTCACTTTCAGCTTGGATGTAGATGAACGCCAGCTGATATCGGATCTTTATGGATGAGTGTGTGTTGGAGCGCCAGCGTCCTTTCTCTCTGGGGGGTCAGAGTTCATCATAAATCCTGCAGATGGGAGTTTTTCCTGCCCGGGAATTCAAGTTTACCTTCCAGTGGTAACGGCTGAGTTTAGTCTGCGGCGTCGGCTGTGATTATACTCCGGAGATAATTATTTAAATTTAGATACGAGCGGAGACGAGGTGTGTTTGAACAAACCTGGAAATAGAACAAAAGAACAAACAGTTTGAGTTTGAGAGGAATTTAGATTCAGTGAGTTCAAACTGAGAAGAATGTGTTTATTTTATACTAAAAGATGCCAAAATGTCCTCATGAGGACAGAAAGATTAATATAACTCTCCAAAACAAAGACACGTTGCTGCTCTCAGAGGATCCCGTTTATTCTCATAACTGACACAAAATGATGGCGAGACTGGAGGAATGTAATCAGTGGAGTTCTTGTGTGTATTATAATAAAAAACTGGAGCCCAAAACATATATTTTTGTGTTCCCGTGGATCAAGTTCAACTGCAGTTTTATCGTGATTTTCACACATACGTATGCAGACATAAAGGGAAGCAACATGTCGTTCCTCATAGCACATAAATAAGGAATGACAACAAACAATAAACAGGCACAGGAAACAAAATATTAACATAACAAGTGCAGAAACCGCACAGTCGTAAGATAAGTTTCCACCAGACCGCCGCCGATGCTGCGGGTCGGCCCGCCGCGGCGTCGGAGGTCTGAGTGACGTAAACCAGCACAGACTCCACAGCCTGAATAAAGGCAGTAGTGTTTGGTAGTGTGTGGTGTTTTGGATCCTGGTGGCTGTGACTGAATTATACAATGAATGTGGTTTAAATCCTATTTTCTTTAAAATTCTTCGGTTTGTTCAGGTGAGTTAAGATGAAGGGATTTCTTTTAATTTTCCATCTGTGGACTGTTTGCTTTAGGCAGCAGCATTTATGCACTATCAGTTCATTTGATTGATTAACAAGCAGCCATGAGAATAATAAGAATGAATGTAAAAGTCATAGAAACTAAAAGGATTATATAAATGACTGAAGGTCCTGTTTTCACCTGCTGTACCAACAATAAAACAACTAAACCTGTTTAATATCCGTTAAATTAAATTCCAAATGTCATTTAAATCTTGTAAACTACTGATGTTCCTAAAATAAGTTTGGCTTCAGCTCTTCTAGCAAACAGCTGATGCACCAGTTGGTTCTCCTTTTTTCTGGAGTCCGTATTTTCCGGACTACAAGGAACACTTAAAAGCCTTTAATTTTCTTTATAAAAAAAATGACGGAGCGCCTTATATATGGATTAATTCTGGTTGTGCTTATTGACCTCGGCTCTCTGTCAAAATGTTTTAGTACGACAGGATTAGCAGGCAGCTCCACATTTCTCCGTTTTCTGTTTATCCGTTTAGCATCGTCAAGCTAGGCTAGGCTAACCCGTTGTTGCTAACTTTGGAGCTAACCTTCACTTTTCCAGCAGTTGGGGGAAACAACAGACGTGACTTTTCATGGTGTTGACAAGCTGCAGCGTTTATTAACTGACACACTGTAGTCTGTACTGTACATTTACTGACAGACTGACAACTTACTGCTGCTGCTGCTAACCGTTTCCTCTGCTCCGTTAGCATTAGCCGTTATTTCAGACGCTCTCTCTCTCTCTCTTGCTTAACAACTCGCTCACTCGTAAGGAGTTACGCTACCTGCAGGTTCCATGGCAACGACACAAACGTTAACTCATGTTAGGGCTGCTCAACGGCTCCCAAACGCTATTGAATTAAAAATGAATGGATATTTTATGTTATTTTTTGACATTTTAATATATATTTTTGGCCTGGTGGGTGTTCTCCTGTACTATTATAGGGGAAACACTGGCTAAGGTTTCATTTAGTGGTATCAGACTGTGGTTACAACTGAACAATGTTGAGAGTTATTGTGAACGTGTTTAATAAAGATTGTCTGACTGTTTTGTTTTGCTTAATGCTCCTTATAGTCCGGTGCGCTTTATATATGAAAAAAGTTTAAAAAAAATAGACCATTCATTGACGGTGCACCTTATAATCCAGTGCACCCTATAGTGTGGAAAATACGGTAGTTCTGTGTAAGTCGGACGCCACTGAGCATGTGCAGGAACTCGGTTCTGTTGTGCTCCATATCACATCAGTACAAAGTCCAGAGGTTGTGACGCGTAGCACAACAGAACCGTGTTCCTGCACATGCTCAGTGGCGTCCGCCGTACACAGAACTACTCTCCATGATGCTGTTATTCATCTTCGGAGCTGTTTCTAAACAAACTAACATGACCAAAACTCTTCATGATGAAGGATCATGTGACCCAGCAGCGGTGTGACTCACTGACGGCTTTTTAATAAGATATATCAGCTTTAGATACAAACACAACACTTGTTAGTAGATCAGTTGGTTGTTGGTTTGGATCCAAACATGAAGAAAAACAACTTTCCTAACTCACAAACGTGCTTCATCAAATGGCCGAGAGCCAAACATCTTCTATATTTACTCGCCTCTCCTGAGAGTAAATTTAACTTCAATATACAAACAAACGAAAACAAAAAAAAATATATTTTTTAAGTGTTTTGAGGCTGACAGCCAAAATCTGTTCTTCTTCTTCTTCTTCTTCTTGGTCTTCCTCTCTGCTGTGACGGGGAGGCGCTGGCGCAGGTGATCAGCTAAACGCCCACCAGGAAATTAAAAACCTGAGCAGATATAAACGGCGACGGCCTCACGCTGCGTCCAAATCCCTGATTATACTGGAGATTCAGATCTCTCTCTCTCTCTCTCTCTCTCTCTGTTTCTTTTACTCTCGCTCTTTCCTTCCTCTCCTCACTTTTTTCTCGTTTCCTTCCCAACATTCCCTCCTTTTCCCTCCATTTTCTTCCTTTATTCCCCCTCTTCATTTACATTTCTCTTTCTTTCCTTCCTTCCTTTATTCCACACACCTCCTCCTTCTCTCCTCTTCCTCCCCAACTTTTCTCCCCTTCCTCTCTCTCCTTTTCTTCCTTGCTGCTTCCTTCCTCTTTTCTTCATTCCTTTCCTTCATTCCTTCTCTTCTCTTCCCTCCTTCAATCCTTCACTCCCTCCCTTCTTCACTAGTCACCTCTTTTCTTTGCCCTCCTTCCTTCCGTCCCTTTGCTCCTCCCTTCCTTCCTTCCTTTCCTCTTCCATCTTCTTTCCGTCCCTCCCTTTTTAACTTCTCTCCTTCCCTTCCTAACTTCTCTCTTCTTTTCTTCCTCGATTCCTTCTTCTCTTTTCCTGCTTTCCTTACGTCTTTTCACTCCCTCTTCCTTAGTTTTTCTTTTCTCCCTGTGTTCATTCCTTTCTTCATCTCCCCTTCCTTGTTTTTCCTCCTTTAATCCCTCCTTCATCTTTCCTCTTCCCTTTTCCTCTACGTCTCCCTCTCTTTTCCTCTTTTGTCCTTCTTCCTTTCTTTCGTTTGTTCTTCCTTCCTTTTGGTCTTTTCCCTTCCTGTCTTCCCCGTTTGTCCTCATTTCATTCTTCTCTTCCCTCCTTTAATTCTTCACTCCCTTCCTTCCTCACTAGTTCCCTCTTTCTTCCTTCCCCCCTCCTCCTCTCTCTTTCTTTTCTCCACCTTGATTTCTTCTTTCTTTTCCTAGATTTTTCTTTTTTTGTTCATCTCTCTCCTCTCCAATCTTCCTTCTTCTCATCCTCTAACAAACTTCCTTCCTTCCTTTCGTCCTACTTCTCGTCTCTCCTTCAGGATTTCCTCCTTCCCTTTCATTCTCACTCTTCCACCTCTCCCTCTCTTTCCCTCTTTTGTCACTTTTCCCTTTCTTTCCTCTGTTCTTCCTTCCTTTTCTCTTTTTTCCCCTTCCTGTCTTCCTTGCTTGTCCTCATTTCCCTCTTTTTTTCCTTCCTTCCTTCCTCCCTTACCTCTCCTCCCTCCTCCCTCCTCCTCCTCCCCCCCTGCGGTGGTGTTATTTCAGCTCATACCTCGGAGCTGCAGAGGATTAGTGTTGCTCTGACTGGTTAACATGTTGGAGGAGAAAACAGACAGTAAGAGGATTAACAGACTCACTGAGCTTTAACACTCCGCTCTGTGGGACATTCCTCTCCACAAAATCCTCTTTTCTCTCTTTCTCTAACTCTGTTCTTACTCACTTACTCCGCGTCCCGACATCTGAAACAGGAAAGTTCAGAGAATGTGGCAAGTTCAAATACGATCAAACGATCAGGTCAGTAAATATTGTTAAGATAATAAAACCGCTTCATGCAAACATGGAGGGTGAAGAAGTCGTGACAGGTTTGAAAATATTCGTCGCCGGGATGAGAAGATAAAGGGAACAGCAGTCAGTTCAGAGATGTTTGGAGATTTAGAACATGTTAATGATAAAAAACTGAGATATTTTTGATTTGATTTGCTTTATTGAATGGTGACAGTGTGCAGATTTAAGCATATATGATGCACCGGAGCAAATTTATCTCATTTTAACTGCATTTTTCAAACCTAATTACCAGAATATAACATCGACATTGTTTGTTTCTGCAAACCACAGACACGAGGGTGTCATTTAACGCCACATTAAATGGTCATTATCAGTCGAATAATCATATTTTATGTTCTGGTTAGGTTCAGGCACATAAACCACATGGTTAGGGTTAGTGAAAGATCATGATTTGGGTTAAAATATACAGTTTTCTTGGCAAAAAAAATGGCTGCAAATGTCCCGACACTTGTCCTGATGTTGTCACTGTAACAACATGCTACAGGACACACACCCCTCTGACCCCTGACCCCTGACCCTAATCATCCCACTGCTCATGAAGTAGTCTTGTAGACACTGTGAGTCTGCAGGAGGGCTGCAGTCTGCTGGTCGATTAGTTGGTCGATACGCTCTCATCCAACTAAACTTTCATTGTTTGAATAATCTCTGTGTTACTTTCATAAAAGGAGAAAAGTGCTTTTCTGTGGCGGGAGGGACAGACTAACAAACTACCTGTGAAAACAACAGGGGGTGTAGATGTGTGTTTGAATGTTTAAATTAATTGCGGCCGGAGCTTGGCTATTTAAAAACGGTGGGTTTTGGTTTTGCTGCACATTGATGACGCAGTGACGATCCTCTCTGACCAATCGGTGGTCTGCAGTGTTCTGACGTCACATTTTGCTACCAGCTCTGCTTTTTTTGGAACCAAAAAAAGTTGATACCAGGTACTTTTTCAAAATGGAAAACCAAAAAAGGCGAGTTGAGTTGAGCCAGTACCACGTAAAGTACAAACAGAAAGTCCAACAGCACCAGCCCAACCAGCAGCTCAGCTGGTTCAAGGGAGTTAATTTACAGTTTCACTGATGATCAAACACAGGTCAGGTGCAGCCAATCCAATCACCAAAGGGGAGGCCGTTGCAGACCTGAAACACACAGAGACACTCTTCCAAAGAAAGAAGTCAGTGGCCGTAACAGTACGCATACATACGTATTTTATTAGAACTGTAACGCTGCTGAATTTTAGTTTAATGTTTTTGACAAGTTGCAAAAATGTTGGTTCTGATCATATGAGTGAAATAATCAGAGAGAAAGTACCTGGTTGTTTTTTTTTTACCACCAAAATATCAGATCTTGAAGTGAAATATCTGCCAGTAGAAACTGTTTCTGGTTGGTTTCTTGGTTAAAAACTCTGCAGTGACTTGAATCTGTTGTTCATGAACCAACAGCAGAGTTTATCTTTTGTGTTTTAAACCTTCTCATGTCGTCGCATTAAAACTTTTTAAAGGTTTTTCAAATCAGAAACAGAAGAATTTACTCTTTCAGTTCATATGAAAAGTTAAAAAATCACCAATTGAGGATATTAAAACTTTTAATAGTTCACAATAAAAGTTCTCGGAGCGGCTGATGAAGAAGAAAATGATGATGATGATGATGGTCTTGGTATTTGGACTGATGTCAGTCGGGTGTTTTTCTCGCCGTCTGAAAGGCGACCTCGTCAAACGCTGACAGCTCAGCCGCCGCGCTCCGCTGTTCCTCTGAAGAACCAGAGAGGAACGACGGGACGGCGCTTTGTCTGCCACCACAAAAGAAGAAGAGACACCCAGCGGGCTGTGGATTTAACCCCTGAACACACACACACACACACACACACACACACGCACACACACACACACACACACACATACTGTGAGGCTACAGGTGGAGCTGCACTAAAGGGAAGCAAATAATGAGACAGCAGGACTCAGCTGATCAGTCAGCTGTGAGAGAGGAAGGAAGGAAGGAAGGAAAGGAGGAAGGAAGGAAGGAAAGAAGGAGGGAGGGAAGGAAGAGTGTAAATAAAGAGACAAGGAAGCAGGGAAGGAAGGAGAGATGGAGGGAAGGAAAGAAAAAAGGAGGGAAGGAAAGAAGGAGGAAGGAAGGAAAGAAGGAGGGAGGGAAGGAAGGGTGGAAATACAGAGACAAAGAGGCAGAGAAGGAAGGAAGGAAGGATGGAAGGACGGACGGACAGATAGATGGATGAAGGAAGGAGCAAAAGAGGAAGGAGAGATGGAGGGAAGGAGAGAGAAAGGAGGGAAGGGGACAAGGAAGAGAGGAAAGAAAAAGGGAAGGGAGGAAGGAAAAGGAAAGGAAGGGTGGAAATAAAGAGATGAGGAAGCAGGGAAGGAGGGAGGAAAGGAGGGAGGGGTGTGAAGGGAAGGAAGGAAGGATGGAAGAAATCAAAGAAGGAAGGAGAGTATGAAGGAAAGAAGGAAGGAAGGAGAGAGGGAGGAAAGAAAAGGGAGGGAGGAAGGAAGGAGAGTAAACCTCCATAAATCCATATCTTCATAAATTCATTCTTCACTTTTTCAAAGTTTTCTTCATTATCAAAGTGACAAAAAATGTAAACAAATCTGATCTTAAGCTCTGAACAGAAGTGCTGGACAGGTGTGACCTTTGACCTGAATGTTTGAACTACATCTCATGACGAACAGACGGACATCTTTGTCCCTACGACAGGAAGTGAGGAGGAAAGAGAAAAGAATAAAAGAACAACAGCTCACCTGCAAACACAAACCTCCTCCAGCCTCCAAAACAAAGCTGTTGTTGTTGTTGTCACCCCCACCTCGCTGTGTGTGTGTGTGTGTGTGTGTGTGTGTGTGTGTGTGTTTACTTCCTCCTCACAGCCAATCAGAGGCGGAGCTGGGCTGCCAGTGGAGAGAAAGACAAAGCTGCTAATTAGTGATCAGCAGGTCAGTGGCACGGCAGGACACAACAAACACACACACACACACACACATCTACCTGCTGAGTCTTTGGGCTGTGTTTCCTGTCAGTGTGTGTGTGTGTGTGTGTGTGTGTGTGGAGGTGATCGGGGGGTTGAGAGGCGACCAGCAGGTCAACAGGAATAAACGGTGGAATCTTCCTTTAATCAGAGGCGGCAGGTCAGCAAAGGTTAAACAGGGTTTTTTGTTGTTTTTTTTTAAAGCTGTGTCTCCTTCTGTTGTTTTCTTTCTTTCTTTGTGTCACTTTTTCTTTTTTCTTTTTTTAAGATTTCACCTCTGAACATGTCACAGCTTCAAATCGAAGGCGGCTCAGCAGGACGCCGCTGATCCTGATGGTCAGGAGACGGACGCATGTTCAGCCGACAACAGCTGGAACGATAAAGCCTGTAACACAGATGTCTAAAAAACATTTTACTTTTAATATATTTTAATATTATAGATAATATTATAATATAATCATTAGTTTACTGTTATCTTTAGGAATTATGAATTTCTGTGTTTTTATTTCTGATTGAACACATGGAGAGAAAAAATTTCTTCATCCTTAAAATATCTTTGACTGACTGATGAAGATGTTTTATATTTAATTTTATTTGTTTTTATTTTAGTGTCCTTAACCATTTATTTCATATTCATATTGTAATTTTTAAATTTTATTTTACACACTTTATTTAATTTTAACCATTTATTTATCATTTTTATTTTGACTACATTTCATTTTTTTATTATTTTATTTTATTGATTCAATCCATTTATTTTATTTATGTATTTATTTTTATTTTACTGACCCTAACCATTTATATAAATTCTTTTTGTAATTTTGTAATTAAAATTAAATTTAATTTTCATTTCATTACTTTACTGACACTTTTAAAAATTATTATATATTATTATTATTATTATTTTACTCACCCAAACATTTAATATATATATATATATATATATATATATAATAATTTATATTATTTTAATTTTCATTTAATTACTTAACTGACCACTTTTTTTTAAATAATAATTATTATAATTTTCAAAGTCTTTCTTTTCATCAGTTACTATTTTCAGTTTTGTTGTTTTCATGAAATCTAATTAAAATGAACAATTTCTTTATTCTAAAGTTCAGGTGAGTAAAGCTGCACAGGAAGGTGACGATGATGACGACGATGAGGAGGAGGATATGTGTAAAGTAAAAAGGCAAATGAACCTGGTGATTATGTTTTTCTCATGAGTGAGTTTGACACTGAGTGTGACGCCATTTTGACTTCACTCCCTCCTCCTGCACATTCACACACACACACACACACACACACACACACACACACACACACACACACACACACAGCCTGCTTCACCAAAACGGCAGCCATCGGTAAATCTGTCACTTTTCACTGCAGGTAGTGATATAATACAGCCTGTGATTAATTTTAATGAGACACTTTATGAGGGGAGAAACAGATCAAATATTAGAGGGAAAAAAACTGATGAAATTACAGAAAGAAAGCGAAAGAAAGGAAGGGAGGAACAAGTATTATGAGCTTGATGTAGTCAAAGTATTGCAGTAAAAGTAGTGGTTTGGTCCCTCTGACTGATATATTATTATATATGACATCATTAGATTATTAATAGTGAAGCATCAGTGTTAGAGCAGCATGTTACTGTTGTAGCTGCTGGAGGTGGAGCTAGTTTACACTACTTTATATACAGTTAGCTAGTTTAGTCCACTGGTTCCCAACCTATTTATGAACTAATTTATTCTTTATTGACATTTGGTGACTGCAGTTTGTCAGAGATCAGCTGTGCTTCTCTGGCCTCAGCTCTGAAGTCCAACCCCTCCCATCTGAGAGAGCTGGATCTGAGTGGAAACAAACTGCAGGATTCAGGAGTGAAGCTGCTGTGTGCATGTTACTGTTGTAGCTGCTGGAGGTGGAGCTAGTTTACACTACTTTATATACAGTTAGCTAGTTTAGTCCACTGGTTCCCAACCTAGGGGTCGGGGCCCCTCCAAAGGGTCAGCAGATAAATCTGAGGGGTCGTGAGATGATTAATGGGAGAGGAAAGAAGAAAAAACAAAGTTCTGATACACAAATCTGTTTTCAGTTTAATCTTTGATTTTTGCTGAAATATTGGATCATTTGAACATTTACTGAAATCAAAGCATGTGAGAAGTTTAGAGGGAAAAATCACTATTTGGTGGAGCTGTTAACAACTCATAGACATGTGAAATGTGACCCCGACTACACACTGCTTTTTGTAAGATGTCAAAAAGCCAAAAAGGTTGGAAACCACTGGTTTCATCTTTAACAATGTGTTGTATTTTAAAAGCTTGTTATATTATCCATTGTGTCAAATCTTCATGTGAAAAGTAACTAAAGCTGTCAAATAAATGTAGTGGAGTAGAAAGTACAATATTTCCCTCTGAAATGTAGAAAGTAGCATCACATGGAAATACTCAAGTAAAGTACAAGCACCTCTAAACTGCACTTATAGTAAATGTACTTAGTTACTTTCCACCATTTGGTGGAGCTGTTAACAACTCAGCTTGTATTTAATTGTCTCACTGACACATTAAACAACCTGCCCGCACCATCACAGAGCCTGGATTGTTTCACACAGGGTTGTAGCCTCATGAGAATACGAATACAGTACATATAAACAGTAGACGAGAGGCATTGCTGTCTGCTTGTGTCGACATGTAAAACAAATCCTCTGGTGTTGATCTTTCATTCTTATATTCAGTTATTCTTTAACTGCTTCCTGTAGTACTTTCATCTGAGACAACAGAGTGTATTTTTTATATTATTATTAATCCATCATTGTTCAAATAATTATTCAGATGTCAAACTGCGAAACAACGACAGAAACCGAACAGACATTCAGCCCGATTCTAAAATTAGCGGCGAACAATTGAGAGTTAAAATCTGGTTAAATTTGTTCAGTCTGGTGGCTTCTTTGGATAAGTGGAGGCAGAAAAAAGAAACAGTTTCATCTGCAGTAGGTTTGCTGCAACTCTCAGCAGGACGCAGGACCTCCACACACACACACACACACACACACACACACACACACACACACTCTCAGAGTAAATTAATAGCACTGTGAACAGTAATTTGCAGTGAGACAAAGACGTGTTAAACTCGCTCTAATTGCTGACAGCGACGCTGCCGCAGGAAGCCATTTTGTCGTTCAGATGCTGAAACACCACGACATCAGACAGCCAGAGAGGATCCTTCACTCGCTCCTCTTCCTCCTCCTCCTCCTCTTCCTCATCACTTCCTGTTTCTGACATCACCTGTCAGTCAAACTGCGTGGGGGGCGGAGCTCTGTGTGTGTTTTAGACGTGTCAGGTGAGGAAAAATTCTCCTTTACAAGGTTAGTTAGTTTGATCTCAACTCAAAGTGCACTTACTCACTTCTCACCTCTGCAGCTTTCGACCGCATCACACAGCCTTCATCGGCTGGAGCTGTCTACTGAATTATTCTATACGCTCACGGATGTTTCCTCACATGACATTTCAGTTGAGATTGTTGAATCCATCCGCTGATAAAGACCAAATGATTTGTTTGAAAGCTCCGGGACGACCAGTTAAATGGACCTTCAGTTGAGTTTGTTTTGTCAACTCATGTTTACAACAAGTTCAGTTCAGTTTATCTTAGTTTAGAGAGATGAGTTGGCTTAAGTCAAATTAAATCAAAACTAAACTATAAACTGACTTCAGTTGAGTTGATTTGGGTTTGAGTTTATTTTAGTTAAATTTAGTTTAGCTGCAATAAACTTAGTTTAATTTAGTTTGAGACGAGTTGGGTTTGAGTTTAGTTTGGAGCGTCTGTTTTGAGTTTGAGTCGATTTAAGCTGAATTTAATTTCCGTTAGTCTAGTTTAGTTTGAGATTAATTAGATTGGAATCTACATTTGTTTAGTTTAATTTGATTAGTTTAGTTTAGTTTAGTTATTTTAATGTAGGTTACAAAGATGAGTTTGCTTAGTTTAGTTTTAATTTAGTTTGATTTGACTTCAGTTGAGTGAAATTGAGTTTAGTATGAGATGATTTGGGTTTCTGTTAACTTTATTTTACTCTAGTCTAGTTTTAGTTGACTTTAGTTTAGCTGCGATAAACCTAGTTTAATTTAGTTTAAGATGAGTTTGGTTTGACTTAAGTTTAGAGCAAAGTTTAATGTCCTAACTGATTGGACTTGATCTGAACTTTTGTCAGACGCCTCGTTTCTGTTTACTTCCTGTTGCTTGTGTTGAAAGAAACAAGAAACGGCTGGTTTATTTAGTTGAAATGAGGAGTTATCTCTGCAAAAACCTAAATAAAGTAGCAGCTGGCTGGAAGGAGATGAACAGGAAGCTGGTAAGAAACATCTAAATATCACAATAAAACGTGTTTTCTGTTAAAAGTACAAACGCAGGAAGAAAGCAACTATTCTCCCAACTTTTCCTCGAGCGCACAGCTGACGGAGTCTTGGTTTTTTTACATGACGTAACAGAAAACATCCGATATTACGTGATGTTACGTCAGTCAGGCGCTCTCTTGCTGTTAGGCCCCAATATTAATCTTATTTGAGTTTGAGTTCATTTAAGCTTAAATTTAGTTTAGTTGGAGATTAGTTGAGTTGAGTTTTTATTGGCTTTAGTTGAGTAAAGTTTGGGTTGATATCAGCTGAGTTTCAGTCGACTTTAGTTTCTTAAAGTTTAGTTTCAGGTTGACTCGACACGTCTGGAGTTGTGACTTGACTTTCCGCCGCTCAGACTTCCAGGTCAGATCTGGTCTCTTTGAGGCTGAACCGTCTCATTCAGGACGAGAAGCTTCAGGTCGTCTGGAGGTCAAACTTTTGTTGTCTGCATCTTTAGAGGATCTGTCCGACTTGTCTCCTCTCTTAATGTGAAGTGTGGATCAGCTGACCAACAGGAAGTGATGATGTCACCACAGCAGGAGAGGGTTAATCCTTCCTATTGACCCCTCAGACAAAATACAGCAGCTGTGTGTGTGTGTGTGTGTGTGTTTGACCCTCTTCAGCAGTACTTGTGTTCGGGGTCGAGTGGTTGACAGACTGAAGAGTCTCTCAGAGTCTCTGATCTCAGCTTCATGATGTTTTCACGCTTCGCTGCTTCAACACCGTTTAAAATCTGTTGATTTATTTATAAAACAGGAGCTTTGTGTTACTAAAAGTCTGGAGAAACTCTGTTGTTTAAAATATAATCGGATTAAGATTTCCCTTTACTTGAATTAGAGTAACTTTATTTTTCTAAATAATAATATATACACATATGTTTTTGTATCGTACATTGTAATTTGCATTTTTTAAAAATAAATTTAATTATCATGTATCTATTTATCATATATATATATATATATATATATATTCTGATAATTGGCTTATTTTAAATTTTAGAAATTATTTAAGTTATAATTAATTATTCTATTTTTTGTCATGTTATTTGCAATTTTCTAAAATAATTTTTATTATACATTATATATTTTTTCACATTTTTGAACGATTTATTTATTTTTCTAATTGTAAAATCATAAATTATCTTATTTGAAATTTTAAAAATCATTTTCATCATCATTTTTATTTTTATTGATATATATTGTTATAAATTATATTTGTAATTTTTAAAAATCAATTGAGACACTATTATTATGTCAATAATTGCATAATTGATAATTAATTAATATATACTATGATTAATATATTTCTAAATGTTATAATTATATATTTAATTAATAATAAATTTATTTGTTTCTTTTATTAGCATCCTATTATTTGCTGATATTCCCACAAATTAAAACTGTCCAAGTAACAACGTTAGTACATTAATGAAAACAAGTTTGAAACCAAAGCAGGAAAAAAAAAAGAGAATTGAATTGATTAAAAACAAAGCGGCAGATGCTGATGCAACACAACCAAATCAATACCAACACACAACCACCAATAACATCAATACAATCAACTAAACCCACTCAGCCAAATGAAAATTAATACTTACAACAATACAACTAACCACATTTAAATAAACAACGTTTTAATAAAACTATGAAAACTAACAACATCAGATCTGAAGATTAATATATATTTTTGTTTAACGTAAATAAAATAAGACTATGACACCATCAGACTGCAGGAATCTCTGCTGTTAATGTGTGGTGTTGCTGCCTTTGTTTGTTTGTTAGTTTGTTTGCCTGGTCTGATGATGAGTGTGAAGCTGGGAATTGAAGGCGTGATGATGAACGCTGTCAGCGGAGAGTTTACCCAGACGAGGAGAGAACGGCGACTGGAGCGGACGGTAATGGGAATGTCGGTGAAGAACAGAGGTGATGAGGAGGTCAACGAGAGGAATGTGGAAGGACTGATGGTGGTGGATCATATGAAAAGGATGGAAATGGCTGCAGTGAATATTTATTTATTTACCTAGCAGACCTAATTACACCATATACACCAGCATGCCCTCTTCGTTCTCTCAGTGCTGGTCTCCTGGTTTTCATTTAACAAAAAATCAGTGCCCCATATCTCTGGAATGGCCTTAAATCAAGACTGAAAACCCACCTTTATTCGTTACATTAAAACTTAGCTGTGTCTATCACCTTTTAACATCTATTTAACATTGATGTTTTAATGTGGTTGTTCCACTTCAATTGTTCTTATTGTAAATTGATTGCTGTGTGTTGCTTTTTTAACTGTGAAGCGTGTTGGGGCCATGTCACATGGTGATTCAACACTTTAAATAAATAAAATTGAATTGAATTGTTTAAGACAATCTCTTTAAAGTGAGAGGACGCCTGAGGAGTGGAGAAGAAGTAAAGTGGTGCTTGATTTTCTTGTAACTACAGAGATATAAAGCTGATTAGAAGTTATAAATTTATGGGAAAGAGCGAGTGGAACAGCTAGTGGAAGCTACGTTAAAAAGAGATGTTTGTTTCGAGAACATTGATGGAGAAGTACAGAGAAGATCAGAAGGGTATAGCATGAAGAAGAAGTATGTAAAAGTGGTTCAGGATGTGTTTGAGGGCAAGTTGGAGGTGAATTAGGATCTGAGAGCTTTCCGAGATCAGGCGTCAGTCTGTGCGGATCACTACATACGCAGATGACACTGTGATCTATATTGAGAGTAGGAAACAGGCTGAGGAGATCCTGGAGAGGTGGAGGTCTGCACTGGAGAGGAGAGGAATGAAGACGGAGTACATGAGGGTGACTAGTGAGGAGGCAAAGATGCCACTGATGACAAGACAGCAGGCGGAGCTGAAGATGTTAAGGTTTACGTCGGGAGAGACGAGGGTGGACAGGATGAGGAATATTAGAGCTCAGGTTGGACGGTTTGGAGGCAAAGTGAGACTGAGATGGTTTTGGGCACGTGAGGAGGAGAGACGCTGGTTATACTGGGAGAAGGTGTAGCTGCCAGACGAGAGGAAAAGCTATGCTGAGGGAAGACGTGCAGGCGGTCGGTGCGATAGAAGAAGACGCAGAGGACAGGAAGAGATGATACGCTGTGGCGACACCTAACGGGAGCAGCTGGAAGAAGAAGAAAAACTTTGTTTGCTCTGTGATTAAATGCGGACGAAAATACATTTTAATTCCTGTATTTGACCATCAAAATCACAAAAATATGATTATAAACTACATTTAAGTCAAATTAGAACTGGAAAAAATGTGATTTTACTCTATGAAATCTGTATAATACATGAATAAAACATCACTTCTTTGTTTATTTTTACCGTGTAGCATGAACCAATGACACCAATACAAAAACCTGATTGACAGCTGCATATTGATTATCTACACAAGAGCAGAATCAGCAGATCTCAGGTCAGATACATGTGATAAATAATTATCTATCTGTAATTACTGAAGGGTTAAAAACTCCATAAGCAAAATGTTTGTGATGTTTTTATGTGATAAAATGACTTTGTGGCGTGCAGGTTTTCATTATTTCGGGGCGGATGATGTGTCCGTGCGGCGGTCTGATGGGTTCAGATGAAACTAGATGTCATCATATTGACGTTATTGACTCCATGAGACGTTCAGAGTTGATTTAACTGTGAAGCTGCAGTTTGTGCCGCTGTATTGGATTTCATGGCATTATGAGGCGTTTGTGTCGAGTGTAAAAACTCTCTCCGTGTCTCCATCCTGTCTCAGACTCCTCTGATTGGATCAGCCGGATCGAGTGTCACAGCCAAGGAACCAATTAGCCGCTGACACTGACCCCCTTCCTCGGCGTCTTCGCCCCGGCAAAACGGCACAGCTGTCGGCGTATTAGCCTCCCGCCGCCGCCGCTAACCGTGCAGCCTGCTAACCCTGCTAACCCACCCACCATTAAAAATGAATGTGGAGGGGCTTTTAAAGTGGGAGGGGGGGAGGGGGGGGGAGGGAGAGGCTGCTGTTTTCCAGAGAAAATATTGTTATTGATCTCAGCCCGTCGTTTTAGACGTAAACCGATCCCGCCTCAGATTTTTCTCAAAGTGTCTCGTTGTAACGTCCATCATCTCAGAATCCGATACCTCGTTAACAATTCTGGTCTTAATGCAGTGGGATGGAGGGGGAGTGGCGTTGGGAGAGGGTGGAGGGGTGGAGAGGGCGCTCGTGTCCCAGGAGGGCGGCCCGGATCATCAGTCTGTTGTCGCGGCGACGAGGACGATGGAGTCGAGTTATGAAAATGAAGTGGGCGTAATTGATTGGGTTGGTAAAGTTTTTATTCCTGCTTATTGATTCGGAGGCAGCGAACAATATTGATACCAGCAGAGGAACAACTCGATATGAAGTGAAACATAAACACAGCAGCAGCAGCAGGAGCGGTGGCGGCGGCGGCGGCGAGGGAGAGGGGAGGGAGAATGAGAGAGATGATGATGACGACGAAGGAGAGGAGAAAGTGATAAGATACAGGGATGGAGAGAGAAAACTAAAGAAAGCGAAACAGAGACACGAAATAAAAGTCAGAGAGACGGAGGAGAGGAAGATGCTGCTGATCATGTGGTGAACAGAATATTCATTCGACAAGTTTATTTAATTGATTTGGCTGGTTGGTATCATTTATGTTGATATAAGATTGATATTTTAACTCCAGATTCCTTTAAATTAAATTGTTAGAACAAGTGTTTCCCCCCTCATGGAGACTCTGTTCGTGCTTTTAATTTCTTTAAAAGGGATTTATTTAACTTTTTTAGCGCTCTGGAAATTGTTGCTGATGGTATTTCTCATGTCTACTTCCAGTCATTTCTTCACATCAATAATTAAAAAACAAAAAACAACCTTCTGTCTTGTCTGTCCTCTTAACATCTGACTGTCTCGCCTCGCATGTAAGTCACTGTATATAAACACATCTGCCAAATGACTACATGTAAAATGTATGTATTTCTAAGGACAATGCACATTAATCAACACATGCCAGCCGGCTCATTTTCAACTGGGAGATGATGGCGACGCTGTAAAGACGATACTATTAGACACATGCAGCCACGCAGAAACACAAGGCAACAAAACACTTGATTGTGACCATTTTTTTTGACACGTGCAGACATGCAGAGTAACAATAAGTACAATTAAATATGACAATCATAATGTTGATCTTGATCAAATGTTAAAAGACGCGGTTATAAGTTAGTAAATAGGTCATTTGATACATTTAACATAAAAGCCATGCAGCACCGAGGAGTAAAACAGAACTGCAGAAGATCAATTTACAGCAGGTGTGGACGACACTACATTTAAATCATACCTCAGAGAAAATCCTTAATAAATTAATGAATTCAGCAAACTTAAAGCGACTCTAATGTGTATTTCTCCACAGTCTGTCAGTGTGTGACGTGTTGGTTGAACCTACAGAGGATCATCAGTGACTCTGCAGCTCCTCTCGGCTTTACGGAGCTTCATAGTGAGTTTCAGCTCGTTGTTTATCTGTCCGGCTGCAACTTTTACTGTTCTGGTTCACCCTCATAGCGTCATCTTCGGACGCAGCAGTCACGTCTGGGGGAAGCTACTCTCTTCTCATTGGCTCGCAGACCCGTGGTTGTGCTGTCATAAAAGTAGCCATAGACTCGCAATCTGAAGTCTGACAATCACAAACTCTGTTTTATATCACCAGAGCAGCTGCCAGAGATAAATAAAAGTTACCATTACAATCTTAAACTGTGTTAAAAACTTAACTTGAACTCTGCGTGACAACGTTTAGTTTTGCTTTAAGCGGTTCAGGTGGCGTACGTTTGTCCCTCAGGTGTTACTGTAGCTGTCGCCTCGCCGCTGTGCCGGGGCCGTTCAGTACTAAAAAAAGCAGCAAATACAAGAGTGAACTGAATGTACAGACCCGCTGCCCTCGAAACGTCCTGTACATTTAATTCAGTTCAAGTCAAAACACTTTGTTTATTTATTTATTTAACACGTAGAGCTGCACAGTGAACACAACACAGGAACTGCACACATTATGATACTATGATGTCATGTATATGGTGGTATGGACTATTATGGTATGTGTTACATGTTGATGGAAGAACACCCTGCTCACACTCAGGAGTCATTCATATATCATAAAGTGTCATAAAGTTTATTTTGATTGATTTTCTTTCGTTCATTTCTCATTTTTTTCATCATACAACATTTAAACGAGTTGATAGATATTTTCTTTATTCACTGTTAAAGTCAAACGCACGTAGCATCAACACGATTATCACAAAAACTGAGCTGATTTCATAAGTTATTTAATATTTAGAGGGCTAACTCTGTAAACTGAGACAACTCAAACACTTGAACTTCCCGGGACTGACCGGTGGTCCCGATACGGGGACAGACGGGGTCAGATCCGAGATGAGATCGCTGCGTTTCGTCGTCCGCTCAAGACGTCTCAAGAGGAGTTCCAGGATGGATTCGGGCCTCGGGAGTCTGAAACAGCTTGTGCGTGACTCGACCTCTGACCTCTCACCTCCTCACAGTTTGTTTCTTGTAAAGCTGATCTGTCGGTAACCGAAGCTTCTTTTACCGCTGTGACCTCACCTCGCGAGTCACCGATGCAGACGCATGACGAAGCTGGGGGGCAAAAAAGAAAACAAACATTTTTTTTTATTAAGGGTGAGAAAAAGTAACTTCCCAAAGAAGAAGAAGAAGAAGAAGAAGAAGAAGAGAGAGGGGGAAAAAGAGGAAGAGGAGGAGATAAAACGGATGTAAAGCGAGATGTAACGTGAGAGACAGAGGTGCGAGTTAATGTGTCCATCTCTCTGAGTGTGTGTGCAGTCTATTTATCCATCACAGAGTGTGTGTGTGTGTGTGTGTGTGTGTAAGGCGATTACAGATCTGGAAGCTTTGGTTACATTCCCCTCTCTCATCCTGCCATCCTGCCTGACCAAACGGCGGTGGGTTTGATGGTTTTAGTGCCTCTCCGCTCGATGCAAATCTCATCACCAGTTTTTAGACACGAACGCTTGGGAAGCGACAAACAGAAACCGGAGAGAGAGAGGCCGCATTAACGCCGCAGCGGCTCCTTCAAGAAAAAGAAAAAGGAAACCAGAGGCTGAAAATACGGTGTCGGGTTTCAGCCGTTTGGAAAATATCCTCAATTTGATCAAAAATTTATAATGTGACTTTTAGAGCGGCTTGGGTTTCCTGGAGGCTGCTGCTGCACATTATACAGCTCCTTTAATGTGGTTAACACACTTTAACACACCGCGCTGCCCTGCACTCAGAGTGTGTGTGTGTGTGTTCAATAACACCAGTCTATGTGTGTGTGTTAATTTTCTGGACAATACGTACAAACAAGAAGACGCCTGCAAGTCATGAAAAATGTTAAAATGCTTTTTCTCTCCTTGAACTCGAGGCTGTAAATGTTTTATTTTACATCTTCGATTCAGTTTTTATTCACCTTTTAAAATGTTTCACTTTCTTTGTCGCTGTTTTCTGATGAAACCAGTTGTTTTTAAAAGATGATTCTCTCCTTCTTATATGGTGTGTAATCGTTGTTAAAACATCTTGCATTTAACTCGACGAAACGCTTACGCTCTCGCTAAAAGTCAAAGTTATTTAGAACGACTTAAAGGACACGTTCATCGTTTTTTAGTGTCTTAAAACAGCAGTCAGGTGTCCATATGAGCAGTGAAAGAGGGTTTTTCCTCGCTGTAATCATTCCTCCTGTTCATACTGGATATTAAAAGTCATTTAGTGCAAAAAAAAATGCATTTAAAAGTTGATATGAAGCTTCTGTTCAGCTTCAGCAGTCTGAGTTAGTCATATAAAGTGGATATCTGACACATTTACAGTCTTTTTAGCATCAAATTCTCCTCTTTGTGTTTCCCTGTTGAGCTGCAGGTGGAAGTAAAGAAACAAAAAGAGGGACTTTGGCACTAAAAAGACTGTAACGTTGAAAGATATCTACTGGATTTGGACACTGAAGCTTCATATTAGCTTCACATAAACTTTTTAACTTCCGTCTTCTAATGGTCAGTATGAACAGGAGGAATGATTACAGCAAGAAAAAAACAGCTTTAATGTTCATTTCAGCTCCTGACTTTTGGTTTAAGATAAAAAAAATTGTGAACTTGTCCTTTAATTGGTGGCTGTTAGTAGGAGGTGGGTATAGAAACCCCCCTTGCCCGAGCTCATCACCGCTCATTAACCCTTTTTCTCTTGTAACAGCTGCAGCTTGTCGCCACGACAACCTGACATCAGTAACATGATGATAATCAATCAATTAATCAATGGGCTGATTACCCAAGAACACACAAACCCGCCTGTGAGTGTGTGTGTGTGTGTGTGTGTGTTTACAGTCGGGTTAGTGATGGCTGCTTCAGGACCTTCCTGTCGTCACTGCCATCAGTCAGCAGATATTACCCTGGTGTGTGTGTGTGTGTGTGTGGAGGTCAGAGTGTGTGTGTGTGTGTTAAATATTTCCCCTGCAGCCTGATGTGGGTCGATGACGGATCCTTCGCCGTCGTCGGCCGAGCTTCATGTTTTAGAGATGTGGTGTGTTAATAAGAGATGAGTGTTTACTGCAGAGCCTAAGTGTCTCTGTCTTCTACGGAAACACACACACACACACACACACACACACACACACACACTGGTGGTGCGTTCGCTGACTCACATTCTTTATTTGTCTGCATCGCTCTGTTTTTCCTACAGTAGCAGGATTTCACTTCTTCTTCTTCTTCTTCTTTAAACGTCAACTTCTCAAATCCATCTGTACAACGCATGGAGACACCTTAGCAACCACCTTAGCAACCGAGGCTACAGAGGCATGAGTGACATCAGCTCGTCAGCCAGGTAAAAAAAAAAAAAAAAAATGCTGCAAATGAAGCGTTCAGGACAGGTTTAAGCCCTGACTTTTGACTTGCAGGCAACATTTCAACATTCACATCCAACATCAGAACAGGATATAAAAAACAGCTGACTATGTCCCCTTTAAATATTATTATATTATTATAAACAATCATTATGTTTGTTTTTTTTGTTATTTTGTTTTGTAAAAAAAAAAAAATCTAAATCTCCCAAATTTTATTTTGTCCTTGAACGCAGCAGCTGATCTGCCAATCTGAGTCCACTGAAGCCTGTTTGGGTCGTATTTGTAGAAGTGGTCAGCACACACACACACACACACACACACACAATCATGTTTCCATCACTTCAGAGGACGTCACTTTGACTTACATTCATTTCCTTTACTCTTATCCTAACCTTAACATAACCCTAAACTAACCTTAACTTTAAACCAAGTCTTCACCCTAAAAAAAAATGAACAATTTACATCGAGTCCCTACAACATGTAAACATATTTATGTCCCCACAACATGAGGAATATCTGATACCCACACACACACCTCGGTGAGGCAGTAATGCGGTTGCAGTCTGGTTAGGATCGATTTCCTGCCCCGCTCGCTTTAATAAATGTCTTCCCAAGTCATTAAAGGAGGAGAACGCATCAGCTGCATCGACCCGACGCAGTTCATCACACACAATATTCACTATTTAGTGCGAGCTGATGGTCTATTACGGCGAAGTGGATCACACACAGAGAGGAGAGAGCGAGGAGAGGAGAGGTTTCCTCATCACATCACATCGTTTATAGTGCATCGTTTTGTTTGTTTTGACCGTCAGTAACCCACGACTTTCGTCCACATCTAACTTTTGTTTTGTTGTTTGTATGAAATTCCACATTGGGACGGCGGTAAAGAATCGATTGGCTTGTTTTCAGCCAATCAGCATAGCCGGTTTAAACCAGCATTTAACAGCAAAGTAAATCTTTCACATCAAATTGAACTTAAAAATCGAGCTGTTGACCAAAGAGAAGAAGCTAAATAGATGTGTTTTTAATCTACATTTTACTTTAGACACACAACATGTAATTTCAGCAGCTCAGCGTCTCTCAATCAAAACAATAACAACAGACGGAGTGTGAAGCAGCAAGGGATGATGGGAGTTGTTGTCTTTACTGGGAGCTGAATTACCCGCAGAGGTCTCCTCCTCTCCAGAACAAACGGACCCGCTGATTACAGGTAAAAACACTGAATAAAGCAGTTTCAGCTAAAAAAAAATCAGTGTTTCTCCACCATGTTGGGCGAGCAGCGGACTTCCTGGAGGGGCTGTTAGCCGAGCTGCTGCTAACGTTTGCCCAGTTTATTTCTCTGATAACTTAAGATCCAGACGTCCAATGACTAAAATCCTTCTTGCGGCTAAAAGATCAAGTTAAAAACCAGCTAAATTTATCATGAAAATGTGGCTTCAGACTGAATAAAAGTCCATTTCTAACAGTTTGTGTGGAACAAGCACAACAAAGCCCATGTATTATCTTGTATGTGTGGAAGTTACTCTTTGCTAGACGCCATTGTAGCGGACAAACACGGCGCCGACGCATGCATCTTGTGCACTATACTCTTTGGTAGAGGAGGTATGACGCCATTGACAGGCCACCAAATGAAACGGTCCGTTACTTTGATTAAAATGACAGATTTCTCTGGGTTTGAACATTAATGTAAGAACACAACTCAACAACATATAGAACATAGGTCTAGACCTGAGTGACAACAACCTGAAGGTTTCAGGAGAGAAGCTTCTGTCTGGTCTAGTTGTTTTTACACATTTTAATGAGGAATAATTACAGATTAGAGCTTTAAAGGTTAATTTAAACCTACAAATGTGATTTTTATGGAGTTAATTCAACGTGCAAACAGACAAGAGACAAAGATTTCGGGGGCAAATCGATTCATAAATCACTTGATGAATGAGGTGAAACTGGAGTCTGTCGACCCTTGGAAAGATAAATAAAGGTTGGAAGGAGTTAAAAAAAAAAAAAAAAAATGATGTTGGGTTGAAATGTGCCATCTGGGAGCTGCAAAGTCTCAACTCAATCTACCAGCAGCTGAAGGAATGTGTGTGTGTGTGTGTGTGTGTGGCTGCACTTTCAGAGAGGGCACGCTGACAGCTTCAGTCTTCATCAGGAGGAAGTGTGTGTGTGTGTGTGTGTGTGTGTGTGAAGTGTAAGTGTGAGAGCAAGTCGTTCACTGATCCTTAAAAATCTCCCTCATGTAAATTGATAGTACACCTTCTACTATATTGCGTGTGTGTGTGTGTGTGTGTGTGGCCTGTGTAAGTTAAGAAGCAGCCTCTGTGACCTTTGACCTCTGCCATCAGCTTCAGTCTAACCAGATGCCGTGGAAACCCCTTTTTCTCTCTTGATTTATGTCTCGTTCTGACGTTCAGCACTGCTGCTGCAAAAAAAAAAAAAGTGTTTTAATCGAGAATTAATTTTACTCTTTAAGAGAGAAAAAGGTGAACTCTTGAGTCTGTTTGGAGCTAAAATTCACACCAGGAGACTCAAAAAGGTTCTTGGAAACATCTGATCCAGGATGGCTGTGACCGAAGAGGGTCATCCAGTGATCAGAAGGTCACTGGTTCGATCCCTGACTCTTTCAAAAAGAAGCAAATTAGCTTTTTTTGCACTCATGGAATATGTTTTGTGGACATTTTGAGCAATTTTTGATTGGAAAACACCTTGATGGGAAACACTTTAGTGCTATTTTGCATGACAGACCAATAACCAATGACTGAAGGGAGCAGACAAACTTATAATACAAGAACATTTTATGGATAATCCCTGTGTTTTTTATCCATTTAATGCAGATTTTACTTTCAAAAGTATAAACTGTAAACACAACGTCACAAATCAACATTGCTGATTATCTGGCATGTTTGTATTTATTTTTTGTTTATTTCTGATTCGAGGATTCTGAGCTGAACACTCATCTGCCCTCAGCAGGAGGAAGGTGTGTTTCTTCTTCACTTGCTTGTTTGTTTGTATGTTTGCTTTCTTTTTCCTGCGAGGTGATCATCACACTCACACACACACACACACACACACACACACACTCGTCTCTGCCCTGCTCTGCAGTTGTTCCTGTAATTGTTGCCTAGCAGCAGGTTAGTGCCCTCTGTTATTAAGTTTACTGGAAATGTTTGTTGTAAACAAGGACAAGAGAGGAAGAGGAGGGGGTGAGGAAGGAGGGGAGGAAAGAAGGAAGTAGACAAGAGATGAGGAGAGTGTGAAGAGGTGAGCGAATGCTGAAGTGACCCGCAGCTCAAATCTATCATTATCCAAAACAAAGCGCTCTGCGGCCAGCCGGTCGGCCACGCCCCCGCCTGACTCTCAGGACTCAATCTCCCATAATTCCTCTGACCTTCGGGCCCAGGCTAAGTAGCATTTGCCAACCAGTTTGTGATAATTACTGCTTTGAAATGCCAGCAGCAGCAATAGGGCGAGCTCGGCGCCATGCTAGGGCAGCGTGCTAGCAAATGCTAATAGCTAAACGACATGATAAGTCCTTCAGGGTGAAGCAGAGGCTGCTGGTCATAATCACTGGATAGCTGTTAACTGTTAGCTTGTGGTGACAGCTTACAGGAAGGTGGCTACACTTAGCCATCAGGACCTTTCAAGTCAGTAACAAGTGACTAGCGGTTAGCATTTTATATATAAAAGGCTGAAGCAAAGAAGAGACTACATGGTGGAAAGTGCAGATTTGAGATATTTGTACTTTACTTGAGTATTTCCATGTGATGCTACTTTCTACATTTCAGAGGGAAATATTGTACTTTCTACTCCACTACATTTATTTGACAGCTTTAGTTACTTTTCACATGAAGATTTGACACAATGGATAATATAACAAGCTTTTAAAATACAACACATTGTTAAAGATGAAACCAGTGGTTTCCAACCTTTTTGTCTTTTGAAGTCTTACAAAAAGCAGTGTGTAGTCGGGGTCACATTTCACATGTCTATGAGCTGCTAATAGCTCCACCAAATAGTGATTTTTCCCTCTAAACTTCTCACATGCTTTCATTTCAATAAATGTTCAAATGATCCAATATTTCAGCAAAAATCAAAGATTAGAGAAAACTGAAAACATATTTGTGTATCAGAACTTTGTTTTTTCTTCTTTCCTCTCCCATTAATCATCTCATGACCCCTCAGATTTATCTGCTGACCCTTTGGAGGGGCCCCGACCCCTAGGTTGGGAACCAGTGGTCTATACTAGCTAACTGTATAGTTGAAACTAGCTCCACTTCCAGCAGCTACAACAGTAACATGCACACAGCAGCTTCACTCCTGAATCCTGCAGCTTGTTTCCACTCAGATCCAGCTTTCTCAGATGGGAGGGGTTGGACTTCAGAGCTGAGGCCAGAGAAGCACAGCTGATCTCTGACAAACTGCACTCACCAAATGTCAATAAAGAATAAATTGGTTAATAAATAGGTTGGGAACCAGTGGACTAAACTAGCTAACTGTATATAAAGCAGTGTAAACTAGCTCCACTTCCAGCAGCTACAACAGTAACATGCACACAGCAGCTTCACTCCTGAATCCTGCAGCTTGTTTCCACTCAGATCCAGCTCTCTCAGATGGGAGGGGTTGGACTTCAGAGCTGAGGCCAGAGAAGCACAGCTGATCTCTGACAAACTGCACTCACCAAATGTCAATAAAGAATAAATTGGTTAATAAATAGGTTGGGAACCAGTGGACTAAACTAGCTAACTGTATATAAAGTAGTGTAAACTAGCTCCACCTCCAGCAGCTACAACAGTAACATGCTGTTCTAACACTGATGCTTCAGTATTAATAATCTAATGATGTCATATATAATAATATATCAGTCAGAGGGACCAAACCACTACTTTTACTGCAATACTTTAACTACATCAAGCTCATAATAATTAGCTAATATCGGCTTATATATATCTATATATCAATATCATCCAGGTGAATCTGTGTCACTCTACTTTCTAGTTTGTTGCTAGGTGGTGAATTCCGTGGTTGCCATGGAGATTCTGGAGTGGTTGCTAAGGAGTACTTCATGATTGCTTTGATATAACTTTGTATGGTGCCTTTTTTTTTTGCTGCTGTCATGTGAAAACCATGTATGTGTCTCCAAACTGTCAACCTTTCATGAACTATGCAAAAACATCTCCAGTTTAATTTCTCCAGATAATCTGACGGAGTTTATTTGTCTCAACTCATAAAGAAACATTTAATCTTTACCTGAAAAATATGACTCATGGTTTCCACTGCTCTGATAAGTTTGTCTGACGTGTTTCTAACAACATCACAAACATTTTCTGGGTCATCGTTCACATCCTGTCGGTCTGTCACGTCGAGGTCACACCCGTCCTGATTGGCCGCGGCGTTCACGCAGGTGATGCTGTGATGTGATGTGTCACCTGGGCGGGTCTGCAGCATCACAACATCACTACACAAACCCTCCTCTTCCTCTTCCTCCTCCTCCTCCTCCGCCCCGTGGCCTTTGTCTGCGCGTTCAGATTCAGACCTGCCCAGGTGACGCTTCACCGCCGCCTCATCGGATGATTCACATCACGCCAAAGACACACACACACACACACACACACTCCCACACGTGTGTTCATGAGTCACTGTGTGTGTGTGTCTTCTCCATATTTATTTGATGCTCGTCCATATTTGTCCGTGTGCAGGCAAATGTATGTGTGTGAATCTTTTTATGTCTCCTAACATGTGTGTGTGTGTGTGTGTGTCAACGTGTGAGTCACTGGAGTGGGTGTGTATGTTTTTATGTATGTGTGTGTGTGTGTGTGTGTGTGTGAAGTGTGAATTGAACAGAGCTGTGACCAGATGGGCTCTGTAGATCAGGTTACCTGTTTATAGAGCAGCATCTGTCCACCCTGTCAATCAAACAGAAACAGAGAGGGGAGGAGGGAAGGAGGAGGAGGCAGAGTTAAACTTTTATTCATATTTTTTTTTAATTTTATTCGTCTGCACATTAAAGTTTTTTTTAAATAAATAAATAAAAGAAACAAACTGACGTCAACATATTATAAAAACACACTTTTACCTCCATATACTCATCTGTGTATGTGAATTAAAACAGATAAAAAAAAGGACATACAATAAAAATAAACTTTATTAGGAACACCTGCACTCGTCTTATGCAATATAATATAAAACAGCTCTGCCATCTTATTATATTTTCAGTTTTTGTTGATGTTGTCAGAAAGTTTATGTTGTTATATTGAGTTCATTTTATTGGAAAGTGTTTCTGATATTTTGTCCACTGCATTTATACACATGAAGGATGGTTGTTTTTTTGTTTTTTTTAACTTATGACATGTGTTACATACTTTTATGTATTTATTCCTATGTTTACTCTATTCCTGTGAAGCACTTTGTGAATACCATTGATGTGAAAGGTGCTATACTCAATAAATATTATTATTATTATCATTATTATTATATAATTCAAAGTATAATCCCTCAAATAGTAAAGCTTTGTGCTTAGCTTTGTGACTTTTACTTTTTATTTACTTACTTTGTTGAAAAGTTAGAAGATTACAACTTTTATTTTAACAACATTTGATGACAACATGTTCAACATTTAATTGCTTCTACAGGATGTCTGGGACGAGTGAAACTCTCCACAGGTGTCAGTGTCATCTGCCGGTTTACAGTAAGATGCCAGGTCTTGGAAGCTGAACCGACTCCCGCCTCAACTTCTCTCTAGAAACACTGATTGTTTTCAACGAGTCGTTCTGGTCTCGATCTGTAAATTCTGACCCTCCAATAAGCGTGCCGCCGGCCATTTTTAAAATTATTACTCCGTTAATAAGGTTTAAAGACTTTAAGTGGCTTTAACGTCTGCTGTGTGGACGTTGATCGACAGCTGAGTTGCATTATTGTTGCAATATTTCACTCGTTTTAAGTTTAACATCTGAGGTAGCGTCTCGTGTTGCCAGAGCGCGAAAGGCAGCGCTCCTTATTTGGAAGATCCTGTCTCCAACGGCAACCATCGGCTGACGTCACATCTCGCTGACGTCCGTCTTTATTTAAAGGCGTGTGTTCTGCAACGTGATTGGCTGTTTTGGGCTCTGATCGCTCGTCTTTCTGTTTGTGTGCGATTTCATCCGACAGTAGAGAAGAGAAAAAGGAAGAAAAGAATAAAACAGTTTAAAAAAGTTCTCTCTTCATACTCCTCTTTCTCCCTCCTGGTTTTTCTCCTCCTCTTCTTCTTTCTCCTCTTCCTTCTTCCTGATCTTCCGTCTCTTTCTTCCTTTGACCTTTGACTTCTGTTTTGTCTTCATCGTCTTCTCCCAACCATTCCTCCTCTTCCTCCTTCTCATCTATCTCCTCCTTTTCCTTACTCCTCCTCTTCTTATTTCTCCCCTTCCTCCTTGATCTGTTTCTTCTTCTTCCTCCCAGCTGTGTTGTGTCCTCCTCCTTCCTCATCTTCCATCTTCTGCAAACCATTCTAGCATTTCTCCTTCTGTTCTGTCTTTTCCTCTCACCTCCTCCTCCTCCTCCTGTTCTACTTCCTGCTCTCCTCGTCATCTTCTCTTTTTTCTTCATCTTCTATGATTCTTCTTCCTCCTCCTCTTTTCTCCTCTGTTCCTCATCTCCCATCTCCTCCTCCTCCTTCCTTTCTATTCATTTCCTTCTCTCCTCTTTTTCTTTCTTGATTTCTTCTTCCTCCTCTCTTTCCCTCTGTTCCTCCTCTTCCTCCTCCTATCCTTCTTCTTCCCTCATCTTCTGTCTCCTTTTACTTCTCACCTGTTCTTTTCTTCTTCTTCTTATTTCTCCATTTCTCCATGACCTGTCCCCTCCATCCTTCTCCTATCCTCCTCTTCCTCCTTTTCTTTCTTTCTCTCTGTTCCTCATCTTCCTCCTTCTCTCTTCTCATCTAACCGTCCGCATCTTTCTGTTCTTCCGCTCTTTCTTCCTTGACCTCTTGACCTTTTCTTTATCCTCTTCCTCTTCCTCTCAGGTGACCTGCTCCTTACTCTGTCGCTCTTCATCCTTTCTGTCCTCCTCCTATTTCCGTCAGTTCTTCCTCTTCCTCCTTCTTCATCATCTATCTCCTTCTTTTACTTCTTCTTCCTCCTCCCTCCCATCTTTTCCTTTTGTTTCTCATCTTCGAGTCCTCCTCCCTCTTCTTCTGTCTCTCTTTCTTCCTCGGATCTTTTTCTTTAACCCTCCTCTTCCTCCCTCCTCCTCTTCTTCCTTCCTACTCGCCTCTGTCTCACCAGACAGACATTGATGTTCCCCTCCTACAGAAATCACTGCAAATATTTTCGTCTTCTCTCTTTCTCTTTACATCCTTCTCTCTCCTCCTCCTCCCCCTCTCTCTGTCTCTTCTTCTTCTCTCATGTATATTTTTCTCCAAATAAAGGTGTATTCCCACTAAGAAATCAATGCAAATGCTGCCATCGATTTCCACTCTCGTTTTTTCCTCTTTTCTCCCCGCCAAGTAAATGTCTTCTCTTTTTTTTTTTTGCTCTGAAATCAATACAAATATTTTCCTCATTTTGTCATCTCCCTCTCTCTCTCTCTCTTTTATTCCCTCCCTTCTCTCGCTACCTCGCACGCCCTCCCTCTCCTGGTTTCTTTGTCTCTTTCCTCCAAATGTGTATTTTTCTCAGAGATCAATGCAAATATTTTTCCCATTTTTTCAGTCTTTTCTGTCTCCTGCTTCCTCCCCTCCTCCTCTCCTCCCTCTTTATCTCCCCCGTCTCCCTCTCTCTCTCTGTCTCTCCCTCTCTCTCTCTCTCTCGCCCAGCAGCCGTCATTATGCCGCTGATTGCTGCGTTTAGCCTGGTAATTGAAATAATGAGAGAAGATTACCTCGCCGCTTTTAGTCACCTCGTCTAATCCACCAATCAGCTGTCAGCAGGTCAAGATAGTGTGTGTGTGTGTGTGTGTGTGTGTACAGTATGTATATGTGTAGATATGGATGTTTGTTGCCTATAGAAGCATGTTTGTGTGTGTGTTATATCTGCTGTCGACGGCGGGAAATCAGGAAAATCAATGACGCTGTGTTCCCTCAACATGACTGCCACAAACAACAAACCAGCTCTGTGTGTGTGTGTGTGTGCGTGTGTGTGTCTGTGTTTTCCATCTGATATTGATGTTTCTCTTGTTGTTGTTCAGATTTTTTTTTTTTTTTTTTTTTGAAGAGACTCCTGTTGTCAACATCTTCAGGCTTTTTAAATCCATTTGTTTGCTTTTTTTTTTGGAGCTTTTACAGTCTTCATCGGAGCAAAAGCACTCACAGTATGGACTAGGGTCAAAGGTCATCAACTGGTGATGGGAGAAGTATTCAGAAAATCCTATTTCAGTAAAAGTACAGTATTATGAGCTTGATGTAGTTAAAGTATTGCAGTAAAAGTAGTGGTTTGGTCCCTCTGACTGATATATTATTATATATGACATCATTAGATTATTAATAGTGAAGCATCAGTGTTAGAGCAGCATGTTACTGTTGTAGCTGCTGGAGGTGGAGCTAGTTTACACTACTTTATATACAGTTAGCTAGTTTAGTCCACTGGTTCCCAACCTATTTATTAACCAATTTATTCTTCACTCACATTTGGTGACTGCAGTTTGTCAGAGATCAGTTGTGCTTCTCTGGCCTCAACTCTGAAGTCCAACCCCTCCCATCTGAGAGAGCTGGATCTGAGTGGAAACAAGCTGCAGGATTCAGTAGTGAAGCTGCTGTGTGCATGTTACTGTTGTAGCTGCTGGAGGTGGAGCTAGTTTCAACTACTTTATATACAGTTAGCCAGTTTAGTCCATTGGTTCCCAACCTAGGGGTCGGGGCCCCTCCAAAGGGTCAGCAGATAAATCTGAGGGGTAATGAGATAATTAATGGGAGAGGAAAGAAGAAAAAACAAAGTTGTGATACACAAATGTGTAGCAACGGGTGAAACGTTCCTGGTTACTGTAGTTTGTTTAGAAACAGCTCCAAAGAGTAAAAACAGAGAAATTAGAGATACAGTTCAGTTTGCAGCTTTACTAGCTTGTTGTGCTAAATATCAAAACCTCTTGGGTAGTAATGTAGTATGTCACCCAGTGCTGCGACGTGGCTTACTGACGGGTTTTTAATAGTTTCTGGAAGAACAACGGAGGAATCAGATATATCAGAGCTTTGATACAAACACACTGCAAACACTTGTTAGTAGATCCGTTCATTGTTGGTTTGGATCCAAACATGAGAGTTGACAAGACGGAAAATATAGAAAATCACCAGACTGATTCTCAAAGGTTTGTGACACCATAACGTAAAGAAAACACAACATTTCATCTGAGTGAACGGACGCCATCTCCTTTAATTCACGTACCGTGACGTGTTCGCTGCCGTCACGTCGAGTCAGCGAAGGGATAAAAATGTGCAACGAAAACAGGACTTAAGACCTCAAGTGTTTCCATGGAGATGAAATGACACTCCTGACTCTATAATTCATTTCAAAGTGTTCTTAATGGGTTTCGATATGTGCAGGTCTGCTGCTGCTTCACACAGTTTACTGAGATTTTACCTTCGCATGAGCGGCTGAACACTGCTGACGACCTTCACGTCGCAGACGGCACTGAAACCGACGTTCTGTGTGACTGCATCAGTAAAATTACAACAAAAATGAAATGTCATCAAAGCTAAATATGGTTCATCATCATCGCGTCCATCTTGCTGCAGATTATTGGTTGTTTTCTGATGTTTAATTCAGTCCACTGCACATTTAAAATTGAATTAAATCACAGAGAGCAGCCTCACATGACTTGTAAAAGTGAGGAGACGTATCTCAGACGGTGACAGAACAGTTAAATAGTCGAGTAAATAGTTTATGAGATTCTTCAGCTCACATTTCTAAGAGTAAGTTTGTTTTTTTATAGTGTTTTGTGCTTTTTAATATTTATTTAAACAGGTGAGAAACATCAGGAAATGCAGAGATTAATCATCTGCTTCTTCCGTAAATGTGAACAACAAATACTTCTGATTTCTCTTCATGATAAAACTCATACACATTCAGTGTAAATACATTTAAATATTTGTGTTGAGCTCTTATATATATTATTCTTCTGAGAGGTTGTGAGACATTTTAAGGCTTTCGTTATTAAAATAAACACACAGTATAAAAGAATTAGTCTTAGAAAATCAGCTGGCCTCATGCAGAAACTCTGATGTGACGCATATGAGTGCAAAAACACCAATAATCACCTACACTTGCAGATTTATGCATCTTTTTCTGGTAAAATAACATATCAAAGGCTCAGAAAGACAAAATTCTTCCTCTTTAGTTCTTCTTCTGTCTCTTCCAGCAGTGTTTCCTGTTACTGAATCCCATTCTGAAGCTTAAAAACATCCAAAAATCACCAGTTTAGATGTTTTCTTTCTGAACTTTTCTTTCTCTGAGGTCACAAACACAATCACACGCTCCCCCCAACACGTCTTGCACACGTATTCTAACTTTGTCATCGTCCCGCTCTTCCAGCTGAGCGTCTCCTCGTCCTCCGCGGGCCGGTCCGCTAAGGCCCCTGGGAGCCTTTGTCTTTGTTCCTTCCCTCCGTCCTCTCTCCCCCGCCGGGATAAGCTTTTAGCTGCATCCTAGCTGCGCAGGCTAACCGCCACGCAGCAGCCTCTCACAGGCTCCTCGCTGTTCCAGCCAAATGCCGCCACACAACACCATATAATTAAGAGCTCTGAATGCGAGCGGGCAAAAATGCAAAGCAATTTGGGGATGAGGCGAGAGGCTGAGAGAGACGGAGGAGGCAGGAGGGGGAGGAGGACAGCGGCGAGCCAACAGCCGTTTCAATCTAATTGGGCCATATCAATTTATTTCACATTTCTGAAATGTCACGCCTTGATGTGAAGCTAACCGGATTTGCATACGCGCCGCGGCATGTTTTTACCTCAGCAGCAGAGTGTGGACGAAATAAATAGAGACAGGAATAAATAGAGGAGAGGAGACGGCAGAGGGAAATGCCAGAACCTTTCTGCCTCCGGCTGAGCGCTGCAGACCGGCGAAGGTGTGGCGACGCAACATCAGGCGAGGAGGCGAGGAGGCGGCGGCAACGGTGGCCTCCTCGCCTGATGTTTCCTGATGGAGCGTCGGCTTTTAAACGCAGGTGGAGGCAGAGCTGAGAGAAGAAATTCAACTCAACAACAACACGCGGCAGATTCACTGGAGTCAAAGTTGCAGTGTTGTTTTAGAGGGAAGCGTTGAGGTTCTGGTTCTGAGGAATTAACTCTGTACCAGTGAGAGAACCTAATGTTGTTGGCATAACATCACAGAGTTTTAAGGTTTTCAACACCTGTGAGTTACTTTCAACATTTAGGCAGCAGCAGGTTGACTTGAAAAAATTGTGACAGCCGCCATTTTCTGTCCTTCGTCTCGAGCATGAAAGGATTGGTGAGTATATTCAAACCCATTCTGTTCCTGTTATTGCTGTTCTGTATTAATGTTTGCATATTTCAGCTCACTCCCTCAAATTCTGGAGACATGACTAAAATTACCACCAATATTTACCATCGAGTTACCGTTGACATTGGCTGGTAAACAGCAGCAGGCTATTTTAACGGCACTCTAATGTTAAGCTAGCTTAGTTGCCATTACGCTAACTCTTTTAGAAAGTAGTTTTAAGCTATTTGGGTCTAGAAGAAAGTAATTTTTCATTACGTGTTTCCTCCAAACAGTGTGTTATCTGACATGACTGTGTCCTGCATGGGCGTAGACAATGTCAAGATGTTGCTAAATTGTAGCTAGCTACGACTTTTCCATTTTAACGACTAATAATGTTAATGTTAAGATCTGCTAACAGTTAAATTCTGTTAAGTGGATTATTAGGATAAAGAGTGATAGAGTGGGTTACGACAGCCCTCAACTTCAAGCTGTATAACGTTTTGTCGACTAGCTGCAGTAGTAGTGGAGTAACAGTAGTCAATGATTAGCAGTTAGCGGTTAGTATTTATAGTTTAAATGTGTCTTAACTGCTCTGAAATAGTGAAAGATCTTTTGTTCTTTATGAATTAAAAATAATACAAGTTGAAGTTTCTGAGATGATTTAAAGATAAGCATGAAACTCTTGACTTTTGTGGACATACTCAAATCACATCATATTATTTAATGTATTTAAACACACAACATGGAATTTCAGCCGCTCAGCGTCTCGATCAAAACAACAACAACAGACGGAGTGTGACGCAGCAAGGGATGATGGGAGTTGTTGTCTCTTTACTGGGAGCTGAATTACCCGCAGAGGTCTCCTCCTCTCCAGAACAAACGGACCCGCTCCTTACAGGTAAAAACACTGAATAAAGCAGTTTCAGCTAAAAAAATCAGTGTTTCTCCACCATGTTGGGCGAGCAGCGGACTTCCTGGAGGGGCTGTTAGCCGAGCTGCTGCTAACGTTTGCCCAGTTTATTTCTCTGATAACTTAAGATCCAGACGTCCAATGACTAAAATCCTTCTTGCGGCTAAAAGATCAAGTTAAAAACCAGCTAAATTTATCATGAAAATGTGGCTTCAAACTGAATAAAAGTCCATTTCTAACAGTTTGTGTGGAACAAGCACAACAAAGCCCATGTATTATCTTGTATGTGTGTAAGTTACTCTTTGCTAGACGCCATTGTAGCGGACAAACACGGCGCCGACGCATGCATCTTGTGCACTATACTCTTTGGTAGAGGAGGTATGACGCCATTGACAGGCCACCAAATGAAACGGTCCGTTACTTTGATTAAAATGACAGATTTCTCTGGGTTTGAAAACTGTTGGAAACATTTGGGATAATGTAAGTACACAACTCAACAACATATAGAACATAGGTCAAGTTGTTTTTACATATCAGTATATACCTTTAACAGTTAGTAGTATTATGTATTAATTTAACGTTAGCTTGCGCTTGTTATGGCATTTTAGACATGTGGCCTGACGGATGTAACGTAAATTTATAGCCCTCAATCAGTTTGATGTATCTCGAGAATGAATACTGTCCTGTCGTCATAGTTGGCAGGAATTTGCTTCTTTGCATCTCATGACGTGTAGAAATCAAGAGGATCATTCAGAAAATCATCTTTCTGGTGAGTTTTAACCTATTAAGTTGCTTATAATGTAAATAAAACCATGTGACCAGTGCACCTGTTTTATTTCACTGATATTCAGTAAAGCTTTAGGCCTTTCTGTGTTTTACAGTGTTTGTTTTGAGGGATATAAAGACATCACAATCATCACATGAGGTGTGAAGAGCAGTATGTAAAGTAAAAGACAATATTTATTCAATATTTAAAACAGCATTGAAAGAATGAAAAGAAATACATCAAATTACAAGCGGCTGATTTTGAAGAATTCTTTCCTGAAGGTGAACTTTCCAGCTGATATATGACTAACCAGTGATTCAAGCTGAGTTTAAGTTATTATATTGTAGAATTTAAACACTTTGTCATTCAATTTTATCTCTTAAGCTCATCACATACTGAGAGAGAAGATCTCCATCCTGGTGCTGAGGTGGCTTCATTGCACATTAACATTAGTGATAGTTGGGAATTCAACCATTGCAATGACTTAATTATCTTAAATCCACTTTTTTAATATTAGCACATGAAATATTAAGACACCTTGTTAGAAAAGGTTTAAATTGAAGTCCATCATCAGGGGTTACAAAATGGATCGAACAGGATTTCAACGCAGCAAAGACACGGTAAGTGCAGAAGAATTTTTATTATTACTGTGCCTCACCATGTCTGCGTTTGACAAAAATCAAAGGCTCGTATGTGCTTTTCTCCACTGACCATCGCTCAACAAAAAAAAATACCCACAACAGACGTAATGGGTTTAATTGATAAGCAGAAGATGAAGGAGACCTTTGAGTATATATATCCTTGTATAACCAATGAGGAGCCTCACGGTTATCCTGTTGGAAAATGCATCAGATTAGTTCGTGTCTGACATGATACACAATATCTCAGAAGGTGTAGCACAGCAGTAATACTTTAATTAACAATGAAAATGTACTCCAACGTGTGTGTGTGTGTGTGTGTATGTGTGTGTGTGTGTTCGACTGAGGCTTTATGGATAAAAATAATCGTCCAACACACATTAATGTTGTCGCGCGCTGGAATCAAACATTACGCCTCATTCTCAACCTCCCACTAATCTCCAGTGATGTTTTTCCCAGAAGGTGACAGACGCTGACATCTGTTAATACTGTTGTTACATATATCATTTAAAATACTGTATTTTCTCCGTGTATCACAGAGGCAGTGACAGTATTTTTTTTAAAAAACATCTTACTGGAGAGCATCATCGCTTTTTTTTTTTTTTTTTTTTTTTACAGATTATGCATCCTGGAAATAATCTGATCCCAAAACATCACCTCATGAGTGTACACTGGTTCCTTTATTACATGTGTGAAAGCCAAACAGCATTAAAAACCTCCAAGAAACGATAAATATCTGCTGCTTTTCATCACGTCACATCATTATCTGTGTAACACACCTGTCAATCAGCAGCCTCCAGCAGCCCTGTGATTGGATGTCAGGTAGTGGGTGGGCGGGGCTACACTATGGTTTACATTTGAGATTAGAGCTCACACACACACACACACACACACAGAGGAATGTAGAGAAAGAGAGAGAGAGAGCACTGCTGTTGACCTCTCTCTTTCTTTTGTGTTTTTGAGCCAAGTTTTTGCCCTGAGTGCTCGATATATGATCCGACTCAACACACACACACACACACAGATATACTCACTTGTGCACACACAACTTTTTCACTTTTTAACCGTTACACACACACACACACACACTCACATCACTCACATTCCTGGAAGACAAAGACAGAGGAGCAAGGTCTGTCAGAGTCAAATGTCAAACTGCTCTTAGCTGCTGTTTGCTAAACACTCCTCTGGTAATGACTTCAAATAGCATAGCAAAACATGTCTTGAGTGTGTGTGTGTGTGTGTGTGGAGAGAGAGAGAGAGAAAGAGCAATTGGGCGCAAACAAAGGAGAAAGAGAGACATAGAGAGAGATGAACTTTAAGCTCTTGAGAAATAAGTACTTCTAATTGGTTTGAATTGAAAAACCATCAACAACGCAGAGGAGAGAAAAGAGGATGATGAAGAGGAAGCAGAGAGAGAGAGAGGAGAAAGAGACGAGACAGACCTGTCGAAAGAGGGGGAAAAAAAGAAAAAAGTTCGACATAAATGAAAGTTTAGAGTAGGAGGAAAGGGGGAATAGCACTACACACTAAAAACTTACGTATGACATGACAAATATTCAAAAGATACACAAGTTATTAACAATAAGATGGGAAACTGTCGTCACTTAACTTTGCTTGTCTTCAACAGTATATATATATATGTTCACATTGGTCTCAGTCTTAAGGCTGCATTCACACCAAATCAGGCGGCACGACGAAAAACGCCAGTCGCCCCACTTTTAAAAAGAGAGAGAGAACAATTGTGGTCGAGCGAGCTAGCGAGTGAATGAAGAGAGGGAGTGCTGATAACGAGAAATCCAGTGAATCAGATCAATGAAATGTTATTTTTTGATTGTTTCATGTTCTAGAGCACAAATAAACATGCTCACACTCCCCCAGCACACCTCCTAATACCTCAAACAATGACTGAAATGTGTTTTCTTCGCAGCTGTAGACATTATCAGCCTAAATGAGGTGATGTAAGAACTAATGTTTTGTCCATGACATTAACATAAATGACAGGAACAAACTTCTTTACAGTACAAAATGAAATTACATTATAATTTTGACTTAAGTTTTGCTTGCTTAAATATAAAACTAGGCAACATAACACATGCATATGCGGGAAATTATAATTCTATTGTGGAATTACATTTTCTAGTTTACATTATCATTTAAATATAGTCACCTGTAGGCTTCCATACATGACGACCAGCCTGCTAAGCCTTTAAAAGTGCTAACTTAACATAATGTTAGTTATTATATGTGGCAGCTCACTTTGTTTCTGTGTGTGTGTGTGTGCATCACGTGTCTGATTATAAAACATAAACAGTATGTCAGAAAACAAACATCTCAGAAAGCCGAACGATGTAACAGACGCTTCCTCGTCGTCCCCGGTGACGATGATAATGATGGATCCTCGTGGTCGCCTCCCTCTGGAGGTAGGAGACTCATCTGTAATCCCTCCGGTGTTGAACGCATATATCTTCTGGCACGGGTTAAAAATACTTTATTAAAACAACAAACAAAAGAGCTACATTCAATAAATTTGAGTTTAACTATATTTTCTTGGGTTTTAAGCACTTTTATATTCATAAGCAGCAAATCTGATATATCAAAACTTTCAGAAAAGTAATTATAAGTTGGATGTTGCGGCTGTTTAGTCAGACTCTCTGGAGGTTAATACATCTATAAACGTGTGTGTGTGTGTTGTCTCTTTGTGAATGTCCCTATTAGTTAACCACAACCTGGATTCATCATCCTTCTGCCTCTCTGTCTGTCTGTCTTTGAAGTGGAGGGTGGAAAGCTGAACCCGGCATTAGCCGTCTCGCTCGCCCCGGGGCCCGACACTAATATGTGAACGCTGCCGAAATGAACAATACCGCCTTTACATTCATTACAGAGAGCCATCAGTCACTGTTTAAACTATGTGTGTGTGTGTGTGTGTGTGTGTGTTTGGGAGGAAGGGGTGACATAGAGATCACACACACATAAGTATTCACACACACCACGATACCTGAGGATGCATACACACATTTGTATTCATTGTTCCTGACGTTCTTGTATAATACAGGCGGACACAGAGACGTATGTAGTTAACGTCTGAATCATCCACGTGTCTCCAGCAGCTTTATTCTGTATGTATATTGCGCTTACATGTTAGCATTATTGTATGTTGAGTGATAATTGGCTCCATGGCGACGCTGAGTGATAGCAAACATCTTGCCAACGCTTGTTTTACTTATTCATTATTGTAAAATTATATCTGCATCTACACCACATAGTTGTATTTTTCTTATTTTGTGCAGATTTCTTTCTCTTTTACTTTCTATTTTTTGATTGTCGTGCACCAAAACACCAAGATAAATTCCTTGCATGTGCAATAAATCTGATTCTGTGTCTATATATGACGTCTGGAGCCTTCAGGTCTGCGTCTGGATCCGGAAGTCAGGTGTGTTTCTTCTGTTTCTGCCACAAAAGTGTAAAAGCAAACAGGTTTTCTGTTACACTTAATTTAAAGCAAATATAACAAAACGTTTGCAGCTGATAGACGGGAAGTGAGACTCCAAAATAAACCGCTCAAAGTCTCAAATATGGCGCCTGTTCAGTCAAGCGTACGAGCCAAAAAAAAAAGTTTCTAGCTTCCACTGTGTGTACTGTTTCTTCTACTACGTTACCCATGAGCCTCGGCTGCTGTTGCCATGGCGAAGAAGCCGGTCAGATGAGCGAATCGGAGTGTACTGAATTCAAAACGCTTTATCGTTGATGTAAACAAAAAACGACGCCATGGTTACTGTGCCACATGCAACCGTATTTTGAGCTTCACTCATTCTAGGTGAAATGCATCTTGGGAGTTGTAGTTAAATGGAGTTGTAGCTTTGATTTTTTTTACTAAAAGATCGGAGATTTTCTAACACAGATGTTCATCTTCTGTACTGATAAAGAGGGAGAAAAGTGAGTCATCGTAACGTTGTGTGTTCACAAAAATGACTCTGTATGATGTCGTAAAGGTCAGAGGTCAGAAACAGGTAAACTCCATGTTTAAAACTTTAGCACGGAAACTCACCTGCACACACTCTCTCGCACAGACACACACACACACTTACAGCTTACATGCCCATGCTTATCATTGCAAATTCCACCTCATGAACGTGCACACACACACACACACACATACACACACACACACCTGCTGGGATGGATCAGGTTCAGGCCTTCAGAAAGTCGACATGTCGGCTCATTTCTTCTCCTCCCTCAAATTTACCCTCCATCTCCTTTGTTGTCTAACTTTCCTCCCCTGTGAGGCGACTTCAGCCCACACAAACATGACAGCCAACAAACACACACACACACACTCTTTCTCCTTTTTTTTTTTTCTAGCCGGTGTAAGATGTCACCTGAGTCGCTGTAATTACGCCCAGTGTGCTAATAGCGTTTCTCTCACCTCTCTGGGAGCCAGCCAGCATTCACAGAGAGGTGTGTGTGTGTGTGTGTGTGTGTGTTGAGGGGGTGAGGCAGGTAGATAATGGGGTCGGTGTTGTCTTGTTCAGCTTTGAGCTTCTTCTTTTGTCGCTCATCGGCCTGGTGAACTTTTTTTTTTTTAACCTAAAGACCTCGGAGGGAAAGCAGATGTGTGAGTGTGTCAGAGGATCAATGTGCTGTATAAATACATATATTTATATATTGGGAAAGATCACAACATGCATACACACTCTCCTCCTGCACTCTTTCACTTACTAAAAATGTTCCTAAAAGAAAGTTAAACATCTGCACAGCATTTAAAAATCTGTTCCAACAAAACAAACTTCCACTTTGAGGAAAAGTCAACTGCAGAAAAAGTGAAAGTGGAACTGCAGATAACTGGAAGTGTGGGCCGAGACTGAAGGTTAAACATAGCGAAACGTGACAAAGACTTTTTGCTTAACTCGACTTTTTAGACGTTTTTGCGACTCACCTGTGAGTTCACCTGCCGATGCTTTAAACCTACTTATGCAAAGCAAAATCTTCTGCAGTATCCCACTAAACAGACGTGGGAATGAATCGATATATCAGCTGAATGTATTCGATTCTTTCGTGTTTCTCTCCAGGCTGCAGAACGATGTGGAAATTATTATTAGGGGGGAGCGTTGAAGAGCTCATCTAGCTGCTCAGCATGCGAACACACACTCAGAGGAACAAAAAAAAAAAAAAATCTCGAATCCATCAATAGACTGAAAACTCATAAGATGCTGAAGTGGGTGACATGTAGAGAACATGATCAAACTCCTGGTATTCAATTAACAGGCTCAGTGCTAAATTCTAGATGTTTACTGCTCTCCTTCAGAGTATTTGACTCTCAAAAGATTTTTACATTTGAGTATCTAATTTAAGTTGCTCCATCTCTTTTGGTGCAGAACCGTGACTTTGCCCTCAGGAAACCTGCGACTGCATCCTTTTTCTCCCCGCTGCCCTTCTCGTCTTCTCCCTCCCTCGCTCCTCCCGGCTGGCGGCGAGACAAAAGGCCGCCTGTGCGCCGGTTTGTTTGATTTGCTTGATGAATTCGCGCCGTCGGTTCGAGTCAAAGAGTTGTTTTCATCGGGCGACGGGAGGGGAGGGGAGGGGAGGGCGACGTCTGCTCTGTAATCAGAGCGAGAGGAGGAGGAAGGAGGAGGAAGTGTAGAAAAGAGAGAGCTATCTGTTTGGTGTTCTTTCAGGAGGAGCGTTTGTGTTTGTTGACGGACGGCGGCTAACAGAGAAATGTCCCATCGGCTCGGGGTCAGACAACCTCCGACAGGTGCAGCGCGAGTCTGCTTCGTCCTGAAGCTGCAGCCAGATGTGTTCACGCGAAGACAGAAACATCATCTTCATCAGTCATGTTTCCGTAGAAACATGGCGGTGCTCCTTCTGTAGATATAAAGGCAAAAACACACACTACTGTACACTAATTAAAACATATTAGCATGTCCACTGGATGCCACTGAACTCTACAAACTGCACCTTTAAGTCTGAGTTTAACACCTGGACGGATTTATGACATCACACAACTAGTTTGGAGCCAATCGTGGGCCGGCATTTGAACTTTACAGCGAAGGAGGAGACATAAACTTTTAAGACACCGACACCAACATTTACAGATCGAGAGCTTCTGGGGGTTTTATGTAGAAGGAGGAGATGATGTTTTAAAAACTTTTAACCACTGCAGGTAGTTTATAAAGCACCTCTCTAGTCATCCGACACGCTGACGGCGGAGCCTCTGGGAGCCATTTGGAGGGATTTTTATACGTCTTAAAACATCACTCAGCAGGATCTTTAAAGGTTGCCTGTGAAGTTTTTGAGCTCTACGATGGAGCAGCAGGGTTTGTTTCCCCCCCCCCTCACACTCGAGGCACGAGGGCGACGCCGTACACAGAAAACACAGAACGAAGCAGCGGGAGCAGTGAGTTCTGGTGAGCAAACGTGAACGGCAGCTGCGAGTTCGGAAACGTGTGTCTTTGATTGACACGTTTAGATTCCGTCTCTCGGCTTATTTATACGTTTCCACATCATCATATGAAGCTCAGATCACTCACACAAGAAACATGTGAACGCTGGACTGGAAGTGTGCACGAGGAGAACACATAATCATAATATTTATGTGTGTATGCGTCGTTTATACATCTGACACATGAACTTCCTGGACGGGAAAGATGTCAGTAAATATAATCCTCACATTTGTCACATTTGTTCCAAAATGATTGGTTTCTCAAGACGAGTCTGAATGTGTTTGTTTTTCTACTGCTTCCTGTTATGGATAATCCATAACTGACCGGGACAACAAAATGTCAAGCTGTACTCGTCTGTTCTCTCAGACAGAAGATAACACACGTGTTGTTTGATAAACCAGGAGCCTCACGGCGAACCACGGCCAGAACGCAGGTCATCAGACAAAACCCCAAGATACAAATTGAGGTCATAGATTTATGATTCGGGACTGATGAACTAAATTCTCTGATTTGTTTAAAGGCTGGTTTTTGGACTGTCAGGGTGAGACGAGTTCAGACATCGTACGACAAAGACCAGTCTCTCAAATCGTCTCCCTTGCAAGGTTTTTGTCCAGAAACTTTCAACAAATTCCTCTTTTGGTCTTCTCTTCCTCAGCCTGAAAACTCCCAGAGCATCAGCGTTGAAAATAAACAACATTGCCGACATCTTTTTCAATTAGACATCTGTCAAATGAAGTTTTAAAAAGCTTTTCTCCCATATGTTTGTTTCAGCTTTAATATTTTCTGTTGATTAACGAGTTTTAATAAAGTTTATATCAGACTCGCGGGAGTCACGAAGACAGCCGAGCGCGGTAAGATGATAACGTCTCAGAGGAGGAAGAACCTGACAGTCAACACATATCTGTTCACACACACACACACACACACACACACACACACAAAGCTCTCATTCATAAAGAGAAAACATCTTCTTCTTCCTCTTCTTCGACTCGTTGGGAAAGTAACTCACCTGGAACAAGGACCTGTCACACACACACACACAGAGTGAGTCTCTATCAGTTTGAGACAGGTATGTCCTGACAGAGAGACTCACATAGTTGGCAGGAAGACAGAGTACAACACTAAAGCACAGTGAGAGTGTGTGTGTGTCAGTTCCCTCACATATTAACACAGATCCTCCCCAAATGAAATGCCAAAATCGGAGTCGTCCAAATAAAACAAGCAAGACGTGTGGTTCGGTCACGTGACACTGGCTCTGCGGTTAAACTCTGATTAGGTTCGGAAAAACACTGCGGTTTGGATTAAAATCTCTACTTTGTTACCACGGATACTCGACAGATTCACCGTCTCTCTCTCCTTTAACGTCGTCAGACTCGCGGAGGACAGTTTGTTTGTGTTTTTTAAGGGTGAAAATCAATGCGGCAGAACCGGAGATATCATCTGTTTTATCCCGCACATTCATCTTCTACCTGTCAAAACCCGGCGCCTCCATTACCCACAATGCAACTCGACCACCGACAGTTGAGTGAGAGACTCAGAGGAGACTCAGGAGGGACCTATGTTCTATATGTTGTTGAGTTGTGTACTTACATTAATTACTAATCTGTAATTATTCCTCATTAAAATGTGTAAAAACAACTAGACCAGACAGAAGCTTCTCTCCTGAAACCTTCAGGTTGTTGTCACTCAGGTCTAGACCTATGTTCTATATGTTGTTGAGTTGTGTTCTTACATTAATGTTCAAACCCAGAGAAATCTGTCATTTTAATCAAAGTAACGGACCGTTTCATTTGGTGGCCTGTCAATGGCGTCATACCTCCTCTACCAAAGAGTATAGTGCACAAGATGCATGTGTCGGCGCCGTGTTTGTCCGCTACAATGGCGTCTAGCAGAGAGTAACTTACACACATACAAGATAATACATGGGCTTTGTTGTGCTTGTTCCACACAAACTGTTAGAAATGGACTTTTATTCAGTTTGAAGCCACATTTTCATGATAAATTTAGCTGGTTTTTAACTTGATCTTTTAGCCGCAAGAAGGATTTTAGTCATTGGACGTCTGGATCTTAAGTTATCAGAGAAATAAACTGGGCAAACGTTAGCAGCAGCTCGGCTAACAGCCCCTCCAGGAAGTCCGCTGCTCGCCAAACATGGTGGAGAAACACTGATTTTTTTTAGCTGAAACTGCTTTATTCAGTGTTTTTACCTGTAATCAGCGGGTCCGTTTGTTCTGGAGAGGAGGAGACCTCTGCGGGTAAAAACATCCTGAACCATCAACACTGGAGTAATCCTATCCAACTGAAGCTGCTGGTTTAACAACCAAGACAACAACTCCCATCATCCTTTGCTGCTTTCACACTCCATCTGCAGATCATTAAATACAAAATCTGATCAACTAAACTTGATTAAATGTTTCGTTTGTTTCTTTCATGATCATCTCTTCAACATTTGTCTTGAAGGACAGGTCTTTACTTCCTCTTTCTTTCCCTTTTCCCTCCATTTTTACTCTCTCCTTCTCTCTCTTCACACTCTTTTTCATTTCTCTGTCTTCCACATTTCCCTTTTATTCCCCCCTCTGTTTGCTCTTCTGACAGTTGACCTTTGACCTCTGTCTCACAGTAAAGGGTGTGTTTGTTTCGCTGGCCGGCGCTGTCATGTTTCACAACAGCAGCGTTTCTTTTTTTTTTATTTGTTTGGGTTTTTTTTTTTTCTTCTTTTTTTTCAGCCTGACGCCTCCGACGCTGCGACGACACGCGGTCATGAAATCTGAGAAATTAATCAGAGCTATTGTTCTTCGACTGTGTGTGTGTGTGTGTGTGTGTGTGTATAGTGTGTGTGTGTGTGTGTTTATCCGCTATCAGTTTTCTCTCTGTTTGAGTTTGTTTATACTGTGTTTTCTATCTCTCAGGACAACAAAACAACTAAACAAGTGCTCTTTGTTTGCAGCATGTGTGTGTGTTGTGTGTGTGTGTGTTGTGTGTATTTTCATACTTTGGTGCCCTAAGTACTCTACTTGTGTTTTCTCTTGTGTAAACAAAAGCAAAACAAGCGCTCCTCTCAGGATTCAGACAGACTGTTTGTTTTCAGAGGATTTTTTTTTTCTATTTAAACAAAACAAACATCTTTGACTTTTTCATAAAAGTATTTTTTTTTTAAAAAGCAGGATTTTCTTTTCTTTTTTCTATTAAATGACAGAAAACAATAAACACGACCCCAAACATTAAATATCACATGAACACCTCATCACCTGTAACCACATAAATAAGCAAAAAGACATGAATAAACATCAATATCATCATTAAACGGGAAAAATAATGACGCAGAATAAATACATTGACTTCATGTATGTGACATATATCCATCCAGGACTGAGCGCGGTAACCCCGGCAACGTCCTCCGGCTCCTCCCGGGGGGGGGGGGGGGATCCTGAGATGTTCCCAGAAGGTATACTGTATATAATCCTACCAGCTCGCTCTGAGGTCTCCTACCAGCTGGACCTGATCTCCAGAGGAATCCTCACAAGATCACAACTCAGAGACATTCGGCATAAAAAACCAGCAAATATTCACGTACGAGAAGCTGAAATCAGAGAGCGGAGACGTTTTTCTTTTAAAGAAACGACTCAAAAAAGTTCATCAGTTATCAAAATAGTTGCAGATTAGTTTATTAGTTGGCAACTAATTGATTTATTGACTAGAATTTTGGTGTTTTAACAGCATAAATGTCAAAATAACCATCTCATCATGGTGTCCAGTCGTGGTCCAGATATCTCACCGTGACAGTTTTGGGACGTTTGTTTGGTTTCCATCTTTTTTTATTCTCACACACGTGATGTGATGTGATCTGATCTGTGTGGCGTTTTTCCTGCGAATGCGGGATGACGCGCTCCGCTCTCCGGTTACACACAAACTCCTTCTGAAACTCAAACCTCGGCCCGTCTGTTTACATATTTCCCCGAACTAAGTACATGTGTGTGTTCTTTCTCTGGCCACAACAAAACAAGCGCTCCCTTGACTTCTCTGTGTCTATTTGACATACCTCCTCCCTCTAATTTACCTGTGTGTGTGTGTGTGTGTGTGTGTTTCTAAAAAAAAAAACTAAGCGCTCCATGCCGTTTCCCGCCGTGTGTGTGTGTGTGTGTGTGTGTACCTGTCAGCCGCCGCGGCCGGCTTGTTTACATACTTTGCGGCTCTAAGTACATGTGTATGTTTTCACAGTGTTTCCTTTCTTTGGGTACAACAAAACAAGCGCTCCTCTCTTGAACATGACAGCTCGCTCTAAAGCTAATGTCACCCTCGGGGGGCCAAAGAGGAGGAGGAGGAGGAGGAGGAGGAGAAGGAGGAGGAGGAGATGATTCATAACGACCTGCCATCCTGTCAACACACACACACACACACACACACACACACACACAGAGCCTGCAGGGACAATAGGTGCTGTTGCTTTTAAGGGTGAGTCCAACCTGGATCGTCTTACGTTCCTCCTCTCTCTCTCTCTTCAAGTCATTTGTACTCCCCCCCCCCCACCCTCCTCCTCCTCCTCCTCCCCCACCTCCATCATTAACAGCTAAAGTTACTTTCCCCCCTCTTCACCTCACCCCCCCCCCTCCTCCCCCTCCTCCTTCTCCTCCCTCCCTCCGAGCTAAACACACTCATCACTGTCTTGCGTGTGTGTGTGTGTGTCCATAGGTATGTGTGTGTTACCGCCATGCTGCCATTTGTCTGCAAAAGCCTCCTTAAAATCCTGCAGCAAGTTTAGTTTCCATCAGCGAACATGAACTCTGACACATCGTCATCTTTTGTTAGCAAACAGTTGCTTTTATTTCCACATCCAGCGGTTACGGAGCAACATTATCATTCATGTGGAGTCGTGTTTTTGTCCACCTGGTGAATCTAAATCCAATGTTTCTGCTCTCTACCAACTCCTGAGGGGAAATATCTGGCTCTTTAGCTGCTAAACGCTCCGCTACGTTCACCAGCTAGTCTGCAGATAACTGTCTGTTTGCCTGTTCGCTGCTGAGCAGGTTAGCGTACAGTCGCTATGAGAGCCGCTGAGAGTGAACCAGAGCAGTAAAAGTTGCAGCCGGATGGATAAACAACGAGATGAAACTCACTTTAAAGCTCCTTAAAGCAGTAAAGGAGCTCTCTGTAGGTTCAACCAACACGTCACACACTGACACATCAGACTGTGGAGTCACAGAAAAATAGGGTTCAACTTTTGCTGCAACACGACCAAAGAAGAAGAGCACATTATTGATGTGTCGTCCAGGTGACTGTTGTCCATGGACGACTGAATTGAGATCAGCTGGACCCGACTGAGGATACTGGGAGGTGTTTATCCTCTGCAGGGTTGTTATTCAGCTGTTTACGTCTTGATCGTCGCAGTGAAAGATGAAATAGTTTAGTCATCGTGTGAGTGTTATGAGCCTCTCTGAGTGTTTTGGGGTCTAATAAACGTTAATGTACTGATAGCTTAAACAACAACGCCTCCACCTGCAGCTCCCTGCACGGTCCTGCCAACGGTTTTCACGCCAGTCTGATGAGCTGCAGTCGCCAAAGAACTGCTGGCTCATAAACACAGACAGAGATGTTAATGAAGCAGGATTCAGAACACATTAAAAATCAGCTTTTGCAAATGTTTTTTTTTTTACAAGGAATGAAATGAATCAACCTCAAAGATTTACACGAGAGGATAAATGTTCGTCTTCTACTCGAGATTTCTCTTCTTTAACAGTTTTAACAGGATGGTGATAACATGCTGTTTAACCTGCAGGTATCTTCAGGTGATTCCAGGTTCCTCTCACCTCTTCACCTTTCCCTCCACCCCCCTCCCAACAACCCCCACCCCCACCCTTCCCACCGCCGCCGCTCTGTAAACAGCAGTTTGGTGGGAAAGTTTTCTCCATCCGTCTCTCTTCCTGTCAGTAAGATGAGACGAGACAGCTGCTGATCGATCTTCTTCTTCTGCCGCTGCTACTGAGAACACCTCAAACTACACCTGAACAAATATAAAACTACACCTGACCAGATAAAACTACACCTGACAAAATATAAAACTACACCTGAGCAAATATAAAACTACACCTGACCAATAAAGCTACACCTGACCAAATATAAAACTACGCCTGACCGAATAAAACTACACCTGAGCAAATAAAACTACACCTGACCAATAAAACTACACCTGTCTAAATATAAAACTACACCTGAGCAAATAAAACTACACCTAAGCATATAAAACTACACCTGTCAAAATAAAACTACACCTGACCAAATATAAAACTACACCTGACCAATAAAACTACACCTGACCAAATATAAAACTACACCTGAACAAATATAAAACTACACCTGACCAGATAAAACTACACCTGACCAAATATAAAACTACACCTGACCAATAAAACTACACCTGACCAAATATAAAACTACGCCTGACCGAATAAAACTACACCTGAGCAAATAAAACTACACCTGAGCAAATAAAACTACACCTGACCAAATAAAACTACACCTGACCAAATAAAACTATACCTGTCTAACTATAAAACTACACCTGACCAATAAAACTACACCTGTCTAAATATAAAATTACACCTGAGCAAATAAAACTACACCTGAGCAAATAAAACTACACCTAAGCATATAAAACTACACCTGTCAAAATAAAACTACACCTGACCAAATATAAAACTACACCTGACCAAATAAAACTACACCCGTCTAAATATAAAACTACGCCTGTCTAAATATAAAACTACACCTGATCAAAAAACAAACTACGCCTGTCCACATGTCAGAAACTACTCCTGAGGAGCTGTAACACAAACAAACTAATATCCTGCTAAAGTCCATTCAGTAACTTTTCTGGAGCTTTCAGTCACCTCTCACCATCTTCCTCAGACTTAGATGTTCAAATGTCCGTTGTCCATTTCGTCCATGTTGGTGTAAAGTTTCAGTTAAAAGTTTCACTGTTTTCAGTGAGAATCAACAATGATAAGCAGTTAGCTTCATGCTAACAAGCTACTTGCTAATGATGGAAAGTTCCCATTTTAACTGTTTAACAGTCGGTTCAGGTTTGTGTTTTTTTTTTAGGCTCAGCTCGCCTCCTCGCTGTGAACCTTCAGGTGTTTGCGTGTCTCCGGTCATGTTGGTGTCAGCTCAGCCAGGTGCTGAGGATTAGTGTCGCTAAACGCTGTGTACCTTGAAGAGCAGCCGGCGCTTATCGCCAAAACAGGAGACGAACAAAAACAGACGATTAAAAGCTTCAGTCGGGAGTCTGAAGGTTAAGATTCGACACGGGACGATGTTTCTGCTCTCACACTGTGGAGACAGAGACACACAGAACTTTGTATTTTAGCATTTAAAAACAGTTTTTTCTTAAAACCATCGCGGTTCAAAAGTCTTCTGGAGAAAGTTCGAGTCATTCTAGACTCGACTCGAATGACTTAAAACTCGTTCTTACTTAAAAAGATTTGACTTGGACTTCATTTAATCGTCATTTGAGACAAATCAAAGTCAAGTTTAAAGTCATTTCAGACAAATAAAACCTGACACAAGTCCCAAATTAATCCTTCAGTCGGTTCAACTTACGTCTCAAAACATTCAAGTCTTAACTTGCGGTCCAAACCTCCACCAGACTTTAAGAGCTATAAGATTGTGAAATGTTTATTTTTCAGACAAAAATGTGCACCTGAATGCATCGCAGTTTTAACATGGATGTGTTTAATGACCGGAGGATAAAATCAGACAAGTGAAACAGACACGTGGAGCTGAATGGAGGTTTTGTTCTGCTGCAGTTTGAGATGTTTAAAAAAAAAAAAAAAAAAAATGCCGGGTGGCGTTTGAGGTCATCGGCGTGTCGGAGCGTCGAGCGACAGTTTAACTTTATCAGCTGAGAGTTTGAACACAGACAGACTGCTGTGTGCAAACACATCACCGACACACACACACACAGAGATACACACAGCTTATAAAAACACAAAACAGAGACGGGGATTAACACGCACACACACACACACACACACACACACACACATGAACACACACACACACACACACACATGTTTCTGTTTAAAGTAGAAACTCAGTCAGTAGAAAATCTGTCTCTGCTCTTTCTGAGTGTTTTTGTTCAACAGTTTGTCTCTGTTGTGTGTTTGTATTCAGTTTGTGTTTGTGTGTTTAGTGTGGAGCTACGTGATTGCGTGTGTGTGTGTGCGTGTGTGTGGGTGTGTGTTTGTGTGTTTTTAAACCTCCATGTGAGTCAAATTCTTGGAAGAGAAAATGACAAATAAAAATTTCCTATCTCCTCCTTTCCTTTCCTACCTCCTTCTTACCTCATCGTCTCCTATTTCACCTCCTTATTTCCTACCCTACCTCTTTATCTCCTTTCCTAACTCCTCCTTTCCTTTCCTACCTCCTTTTTACCTTGCCATCTCCTATTTTAGCTCCTTATGTCCAACCCTACCTTGGTATCTCCTTTCCTTACTCCTCCTTTCCTTTCCTACTTCCTTCTTACCTCCTCCTACTTCACCGTCTCCTATTTCACCTCCTTATTTCCTACCCTACCTTTGTATCTCCTTTCCTAACTCCTCCTTTCCTTTCCTACCTCCTTCTTACCTCCTACCTCGCCGTCTCCTATTTTACCTCCTTGTTTCCTACCCTACCTTCGTATCTCCTTTCCTACCTCCTTCATACCTCGCCATCTCCTATTTTACCTCCTTATTTCCTACCCTACCTTTGTATCTCCTTTCCTAACTCTTCCTCTACCTCCTCCTTTCCTTTCCTACCTCCTTCTTACCTTCCCTTCTCCTCGCCTCCTTCACTTTCTTTACCTTTTTTTTACTCTCCTGCCTTCCTTCCTTTCCTATCTCCTCCTATTTCTCCCTGCATCCTTCATTACTTCGCCTTATATAAATCCTCTTTTTCCTTCTCTTCCTCCTCTCTGCTTCACTCCCTCCTTTCCTTAACTACATATTTTCATCTCCTACCTCCTTCTATCCTTTTCCCTCGTCTCCTCCTTTACTTCCTGACATTATTTCTCTAATAAAACCCTGTAAATGTTTGTTTAAACAGCTGTGATTCTCTGTTAAACTGCAGTTTATTATTAAGATTAGATTAATTTAGATTAGATTAACTAAGCATACACACTGTACAGTCCACACACACTACACATACTGCACCACTGCCTGAAGTACCACTGAGTCACATCAGACAGACTGTGACCTCTATTCTGATGTGTTTGATTGACAGCTTGTCACAGCGCATTCCAACCAATCGCTGCGGCCGACGCCTCTGTGTTTACAGTATTAAACTGTGATGTCACCTCAGATCACAATCTGCACTCGTTTGTCTCCGGCGGCCATGACGCTTCCTTCAACAAGAGTCAGTGTCAAACGCCGTCCGCTCGCCGCCGTTCAGCTCAGCTCAGTCCAACACAGACCGACTTTTCTGGTTTTAAAGTGTTTTTAATTCCTGTTTATTTCACTTTTGTTTTACTGATGGATGAAACGGCTTTTTCTGGACTGTTATTTGGCATCCAGGGAGCCAAATTTCCCAGATATACACTCCTAGTTCCTTAATGAAGTGTGATGCAGTGACTGGTTGTTGGGTTACTCATTGTTTTTATTAACATTTTCTCTTTGTGCATTAAAAATATGTGACTAGAAACAACATAAACTTAAAAAAAAACAACCTGAAATATCTTTTAAAGTGTAAACAGACTTGCATCATGTTTTCCATCATTTGACCTTTGATTCTTTTAATGACGTCATCTCGTCGTGCCCTTCTTCTTCTTCTTCTTCTGCAAAGGTTTACACCGACTGGATGGAAACAAACATTCACAACATTCATTCATTTGGTTAAAATTTGCATTTCATTTGGATGAAAACCAGCTTGACTTGACATCGACAATCCATCACAGTCAATGAAAAGTGACTAAAAACTAAAGTTTATTAAAAACAGACAGTAGTCAGACTGAAGCTCCCTCGCTCACTACATTTATCCTCTTTATTATATTTTATGGTATTTCATGAGCGTCTGAAAGCTGAGAGTGTAAAGATCCACTGTAGAGAGCCTCAAACCTCCCACAGTGGAAGGTAAAAAGTGTCCGTGTCGCTGTGTTTCGCACTAAATTTGGACGGAAACCTGACGACACTCAGCTAAAATAACCTGCTGAGGTAGAAGAAGAAGTTTATCTGCTTACGAACATTCATATATGTCTGTGTATTGTATATATCCTGCATTATGAGGCCCTTTCTTGTGCAGTAGAGGGGCCCCGTGTCAAAATGTTGTTTTAAGATCTTAATTTTTCTATTTATAGATATGGTTAAAGTTCTCTTTCCTCGTGTTCTGTGTTTACTCCTCTATAGGTGAATGTCGCTGTTACCTGCTGTTATAGTTTTTCTCCCACGCTTCATGTCTCCATATCTGACTGATGATCCTTCGGCCTTCGTTTCTCGAGTCTACGCTTCAGTGAAGATGCTTCACATCGATGGAATCTACTCGCCAAAACCATCGCCATCGTTTCCTTTCCTTCCCTAATCCCTCCTTATTTTTCATTTACTGCTTTTCTTTCCTTCCCTACCTGCTCATCTCCTCTTTTCCCTCACTTCCTCTTCCGTTTACATCCTTCTCTACGTCACCTTCAAGCGTCTCTTTCCTTCTGCTCCTCCTCCTCAGCTTCGCTCCCTCCTTTCTTTACTCCTTTTCACTTCCTTCCTTCCTCATCTGTGTCCTATTTTCTTTCCTTTTTCCTCTCTTATGTCCTCCTCCTGTCAGACTAAACTTTGTGAAACAGTCAGTTAAGGATTAATGTGGACTCTGTCCTCTCTCTGATACACTTGAGAGACAAAAAAAAGTCTCTACAAGTTGATTTTAATAGAAATGAAGTAAGGAAACGGATCTAAAGACACAATAAAATACATGAATGTTTAAATAAACGAAAACAATCTTTTCTAAGTGAAGTCAGGACGATGATCCGAGCTGTCGGTGTCCTGATGTCTCGCTCTGTCTGTTCCACAAACATCCTGAAGAATCCAGCAGCAGCATTCCTGTCGTGTTAAAATAACCAGCTGTCTCCTTTCACGTGCACAAGCGGCCTCCTCCTCCTCCTCCTCCTCCTCCCTATGCAAAGCAGCCAATTATTGACGGTTAGCGGCGGCGAAGGTGAGACGAGCGTGTTATATGGCGTGGATGTGTGGCATTGTGTAGCGGCGTAAAAGACAGCCTCATTATCCGTCTGAAAAGACACAGACTCGCTCCGATGGAGAAAGACGAGAGTTGATTTGCACTCTTAATTTGTCCTCCTCCTCCTCCTCCTCCTCTTCTCTCTCTCTCGGTTCGTTCTCAGGCGAGAAAGCGAGCGAGGGGTCCGGGGCCCCCTCAATAAGTGACCGTGATTGTGTCCATGGCCTCTCTCTCTTTCAGCCATTTCCACCACCATTAATTGGTGCTGCTGGTGAATCGAGCCTATTCTCCCTCTCACAGAGTGTGTGTGTGTGTGTGCGTCTGAGAGGTAATTGCTGTGAGCTTTAGAAGGCCAAAGTGTTGGTTTAAGGGCCCCTGACCTTTGACCTCCTGGCTAAAAGTCCCCCCCCCCTAGTCCTCCTCCTCTTTTCTCTCTTTCCCCCTTGTGAATGTCTCTCTACCTTGTTCAGCAGCTCTCTGTGACTGAGTGTGTGTTTTGTCTGCTTTGTGTGCCGGTGAGGAGGTAAAGAAAGATGAAGAGAAAGCATCCATGAAGGAAGAAGAAGAGTTTTTCCAGAGGAATGAATCTCCTCTCACATTTCTCACCGCGACACCTGCAGGCTCGTATTCATCGAACTTCTCAGAGCAGGAAATCACTTCTTTACCGGCCAAAAAATCCTTAGTGACGCGGTTTCAGTCTTCAGTTTTTTTTTTTGGACAAGGAGTTTCTTAACTTAGAAAATCACTCAGTACAATCTTTAAGTTCCTGGAGATGCAGCTGCTACCAGAAGATGAAACCAGATACTTAACTTCCTTAAAACACCTTCTTCTTAAGTCATAGTTCATCATAGAAACTCAGGACTCTCCTGGAAAACGTGACGATCCTGCAGGTTTATAATCTAAAAGGTAGGGAAGGAGATAAGGATGTAGGGGCTAAGAGAAGGGTAGAAAAGAGGAGATAGGTAAGAAGAAAGAAAAATGGGACAGTAGGAGCAGAAACAAGGAGGTAGGAAAGGGGATAAGGAAGGATGCAAGGGGGTAAGGAAAGGAAAGCAGAGGACGGTGAAGGTATGAGAGAAAAACGAGGAAGCACTTCTCTCCTCAGTTATCTCACCGTCCTCCTCCATATGTGTTTCCTGACAGATTCCAGAGGGATTATGGGAAACGGAGGCAGGTCAGGTTCCCTCCGAGGCTCATCTGTTGTTAAACCGCATGATCTGCACATCCAGCCTGTAATCACATGCAGCGTGTTTGTATGTGTGTGTGTGTGTGTGTGTTGTTCCCATGTGTTCGTTCACACACACAGACATGCATCAATGTATATATTCATGGTTTTACACTTTCACACACTTATTCATGCACATGAACTCACGTGTGAGTGTTGGTTTCGGTATTTAAATGTGGGTAAATATCGGAGGGAAACACACACACACACACACACACACTCGGGGGCAGAGTGACACAGTGTTAATGTATTCATGTGACTTCTGTCTGTGTGTCAATTCAGATTTACACTCTGTCGCTCCCCAATGACACAAATTTGTACTTTACTTGAGTATTTCCATGTGATGCTACTTTCTACATTTCAGAGGGAAATATTGTATTTTCTACTCCACTACATTTATTTGACAGCTTTAGTTAATTTTCACATGAAGATTTGACACAATGGATAATAAAACAAGCTTTTAAAATACAACACATTGTTAAAGATGAAACCAGTGGTTTCCAACCTTTTTGGCTTTTGACGTCTTACAAAAAGCAGTGTGTAGTCGGGGTCACATTTCACATGTCTATGAGTTGTTAACAGCTCCACCAAATAGTGATTTTTCCCTCTAAACTTCTCACATGCTTTCATTTCAATAAATGTTCAAATGATCCAATATTTCACCAAAAATCAAAGATTAGAGAAAAAGTCCAAAAACTGAAAACAGATTTGTGTATCAGAACTTTGTTTTTTCTTCTTTCCTCTCCCATTAATCATCTCACGACCCCTCAGATTTATCTGCTGACCCTTTGGAGGGGCCCCGACCCGTAGGTTGGGAACCAGTGGACTAAACTAGCTAACTGTATATAAAGTAGTGTAAACTAGCTCCACCTCCAGCAGCTACAACAGTAACATGCACACAGCAGCTTCACTCCTGAATCCTGCAGCTTGTTTCCACTCAGATCCAGCTCTCTCAGATGGGAGGGGTTGGACTTCAGAGCTGAGGCCAGAGAAGCACAGCTGATCTCTGACAAACTGCAGTCAGCAAATGTTAATAAAGAATAAATTGGTTAATAAATAGGTTGGGAACCAGTGGACTAAACTAGCTCCACCTCCAGCAGCTACAACAGTAACATGCTGCTCTAACACTGATGCTTCAGTATTAATAATCTAATGATGTCATATATAATAATATATCAGTCAGAGGGACCAAACCACTACTTTTACTGCAATACTTTAACTACATCAAGCTCATTATACTTATGTACTTTTACTGTAGTAGGATTTTAAATGCAGGTATTTTATCTGTAATTGAGTATTTTCACTTTCACGGATCTGAACACTTCTTCCACCGCTGGCTGACAGCAGTATTCTCCGTGGTGTGGCGTTGTGTGTATGTTCAGTGTTGTACATGAGATTTTCCCTCCACACGTGTGTTGTTGTAGTCATCAGACAGGTCCTGAACCCCGCCGCTGATGGATCGGTCTTAATATTTACTGATGAACTTTAATCAGCAAGATTTAAATGAGACACAGTTGTCTCTCTGTTGGTAATCGCTCTCCTCCTCCTTCTTCTTCTGCGGTTCATATCGTCGGTGGCGCAACATTCACAGAGCGGAGAGAGGCGTCGACCTTCAGCTGATCCCTCCGAGTGTTTGGAGTCAAACTTCAGCTCCGTCTGATCTATCGGCCGCAGTGTTTAGGACCGAACCTTCACACTCACTCAGCGCACTCAAAATGGATCACACACCGGGGACCGAGTGTGTGTCTGTGTGTGTGCGTGTGTGTGTTGAACATATTCCTCGTCTCCGTCAGCAGCCAATTGGTCAGCTCATTAGAGGATCATACATCAGTGCGTGGCCTGACCTCCCTCCTCACTCTGTTTCTTTAGCTGTGACTCAAACTCCACATTTCTAGACCGAAGACGTCAGAAAGGAACAACTTCTGTCTCGTTTCACAAAATTCCTCCGAATGTGACCAAGAAACCTTCAAATGGTTTCTTCTTCTTCTTCTGCAGTCTGCAGTGTCCCATAGTTCACTGATGATTGATGAATTCGTCTTTGGCTTCTCCCAAAGTACAGCAGACACTACACATAGCACAACACACCGTTAAAAACATACAAAATATACAACATACAATAGTGCAAATGGGCAAGTAGCAGCAGAAAGCTTATATACAATAAATAGAGAGCAAATCTTATAAAGTGTTGAAGTGTTTCCTGATGCAGTCATTCTGTGTTCAGTGCCTGAATGGGAGCTGAATTAAAGACTTTCAGTGTGAAGCAGCTTAAAATCTGCTTGAAAAGTCACTAGAAGATGTCACATAATAATTTCCATATTTAGCAAATTATTAGCAGAGCTAACAGCTAGCTCTATGGTCAGCTCCACCCTCTCGTCCAAATATGTCACAGTGACTACATCCATTTTTGGTTATAACATGAAGAAAAAAATCTAAAATTAAGTCAAAACTAAAATCTACCTCTGATATTAAAAAACTATGTGACTAAGGATCATGAATTGAGAGATGATCCAGACATCGAAATAAACTCACTATTAAAGCAATGTTTTCACGTGCAGTTTGTTTCCATATAAGTTAGTTGTGTCTGACCGAAATGTCTTTGTTTATATAATTTCTCTGGTACTAATTAGCTAACGGTTAGCGCTTAGCGTTAGCTAGTTGACACTAACAGTTGTTAGCTATCTATGATGGTAGCTAACGTTAGCTTGCTGGTTCACATAGCTGACTATGTTACATACTGCTACTGGTGAACGAGTCAGTGAGATGCGGAGCATGTCTGAGAGGCCAAACATAACAATATGATGCCACATGAATGCTTTCTGTACATAGTTTATGTTGATCATGTTGCATCATGGTTATGAAACCAAAGTTTGAGAAACTGCTCACAAACTGTGGCGTAGACAGTTTGATGTTGGATATTTAGACATTCAGCTGGGTTATATCTGTTATGTTTTATCTTTCATGGCAACAAACAACTAGTTTAGTTTAAAATTTTGAAATTAAAAATGTATGGATACATGCTTTTATACTAAAACTATGAAAAAAGGTAACTTCTACACACTTACTCCGAGTCACACAAGTTTAATAATGACAACATTTTGATCCTACTTGGATCTTTATTAGGTCACAAAGTTAAAAAAAATGGAAAACATACTTATATTTATACATCATGCACACGAATAGGCTGATAAGCTCGATGTTGGCAGATGTGATTATCCATCCAAACCACCCAGGATGATAAACATCCAAAAATAATATATCAAATATACATATTATAGATATATGTGTGGAACTGGATCCTGACTCCAGCCTGTGTGGTCGGCTCCATCGGGGCTGTTTTTCCCTCCCTGGAGTACCACGGGTTTGAATAACGGCCGCATGTATGATGATTTTTTAAGTGTTTCGCTTAATGTTTGCAATTCAATATGATTTACTGTTTATATTTAATGAAGTGCTTGAATTTGTGTCGCTATATTACCATCAAACAAATCATTATTATTGTTTTTATTGTAGTGATTTTATGACAAGAGCTTCTTCGACACTGAACTGAGTTTGGACTTAAATCTAAATTATAATGGTGGAAAATTCTCACACATCAACACTGTCTGCAAGAAAGATTTATTCCAGTTATATGACATAAAACATATATACATTAATGATGTAAACTGTGAACAGAGGATCGAGACTGGATCTAAAAATAAGTTGCATCCAAAGAATATTTTGCAGAGTTCCTGCAGTAACGGAAATACATAGAACATTTTTCCTCTCAAATTTAATTTTCATGGATCAAACAGTTAGTTGAACTTGTTAAGTAACTTATTATTATTTTGCTCTTCCTCAGTGAGCTGTGTGCTGGTGCTGTGAGGATATAATCTGCTCAGGTGCTCGGTAACAGACAGCCTTCTCCGGTTTTTCCACACCTTTGTGCTGGGCCAGGGTGATAAGAGTCTCAGTTTCCAGCTCCTGTAAATGTTGCGGGGATGGATGTGGACTTACACCTGGTGATCACTCCTGCCACAACGTTCTTCCTTGAACAAATAATCTTTGTCCACTTTCGGTGGGGGTCACCACGTACTGTTGAGCAGCCTTAGAGCGCTGGTGTTTATGTTGCTCCTCACCTTCCTTTGTTGTCGCTGTCTCTTTGTTACTGTTGTGATCCAGCGCAGCAACACACACATGAAATTTCTTCTTCTTTATTGTGTAGTTTGTGTACAAATAGTTAAGACTTTCCAGGCGTCCTGTGTGAATGCTCTGGGTGGTTTTTTCCAGTTTCTTCAGAAGCTGCTTGTCTTCTGCAGATGCTGAAAGGCAGCAGAGCTAGCGAGGAGGCTGACTCTCCTCCTCAGGGGTGTCGTTTTTTGACAGACTTCACTCGTGCTGTATGCATTTATATTCTTGACGCATCACTTTCTGCACCGTCGGTCGCCAAAAAACAGATATGGCCACGTCGTAACATGCTCTCCCAACTTGGAAAGGCACCTCTCCAGACCTTCCACCTCGAGCCAATAACTGTTTGTCACCTCTGTGACCTTTACAGTTTCCTGTGCCGCCACCACCACCACCTTCGACTTGATGTCCAGGAGCGAGTAAGTGCCATATGAAGTGTTGTGACCTGGGCTGTCATATCTGCTGCGTCTCCTGACACGATTAGTGGCACACTGTGTGCTATCCAGGCATTGTTGACCTCTGGGACGACATAGGCCTTCTGTATGTTGAACCACTGGAACCACAGGAAGAACAAGATGATGGTGAGGAAGAGTTAACGTCAGAAGTATTTCTTTAGCTGTGATGACCTCTGACTATGGTTTAGGTGAATACTTTCAGGCACTGGGTTTGTGGTTCATTTTTAATTTCTGACAGTAATTTTGGCTGCTATATAGAATAACCAGGCTCCCATCAGATAAATCCTGTGCTGCAGAGATGCTGTGGTGGAGATCTTTGGACTTAGGATGTGTGTTCAATGTAAGAGAGACACTTCTGTTCATATCAAACATCTACGTTTCTGTGACAAATGCTTGTTAATACTGCTTTTTTTTTTTGGTATGGGCATAGCTGATGTCTTAGTACCTGCTGATTTCTGTGAGTTGCTAAATGTCCTACCTGTCTCTTCCCCGCCTGGTTCTTTCCCTGTGGCGGAGTGATGCCGCTGTAGTGCTGTTGTCAGAGTATATTGGACAGTCAGTACAGCGCACGTTACAACCAGTGGAACTGAAAACAGAAGGGGCAGCTTCAGATCCTCTCCTCTGTGTAATCTTCTTCCAAAAAATGCTCACTGCAAACCCCGGAGTCACTACCCATCGGAGGGCCGCTAGCCAGCGCAGCAGTACTGTTCTCTGTTTCAGCAGCAGTTTATGGAAATGGACTGTTTTGTTTTAAAGCTTTAAGCCTGTAAAACTTGTTTTTACATCAAGGAGCAAAACAGTAGTGGCCTCCCTTTTGTCGTCTTGTGTCCTGTGGCTCCTCGGTCTCCATCGTCTATCTCTGTCTCTCACTGTCTCTATCTGCCACTCTACCGTTATATCTCTTGAACTTCACACTAACCAACCCCGTGACGTTGGTCTGCAAGATGGCGACGCCCTTGTCATGAAAGATATAACAGCGCTTCTTTTGTTTGTTGATAAGAAAACAAAAACAAAAAGTCCATTTAGTAAATCACGTTAATTTGAATGACTGCTTCATATCCACTTCAACTCTATTCTGACAAAACAAAAACAATCTCTGAGAGGTTAAATCACTCAGAATAAAAACAAAGAAGAAGGAGTTCCCTGGTCACAAACAGTCATTGGATGCATGTTCGCAGCTTTGTCTGGCAGATGATTGGTCCACTGACGTCAGAGATGTCAGAGACTTCCTCCAAGGAGACGAGTTCAGTTCTGCACAAAAGTCGTTAGATTTGTTGCTAGCTGGACCGCTAAATCTAGCTAGAAAGTTGTCAACACCGCAGCACCGCTCCCTCTGCTTCTTTACAGGCCGTGAAAATAAATTCTTAAAAGCGTTTTCACATTACAGCCGAGCAGCAACCTGCGGAGCTGAAAAATGAAGCCAAAAACAGTTCCTGCAGTTCCTCAAACGGCCACTAGAGGCTCCAAAAGCGAGTCATTCCCCGCAGACCTCCGTGTTAAAACAACCAACTTCACAGCAGAATAAACATGTTTACAGCCTCCTTACATGACGACCGTAGGGGTGGTGAATTTTTTTATAACTCAGCCGTTTAAATTTTATCGAGCCGTACAGTTGTCATGGTAACCACGTCCATGTTTTTATACAGTCTGTGATGACAGCAGGAAGAACACGTGTCCACCATCCAGAGCTACGATTCAGCTTCCATCTAAATGCGGCACAAACTTTAATTAATTAATTAAGAAGAAGGACACGACGAGATGACGTCATTAAAAGCTCAAACGATAGAAAACATGACGTAGATCTTTTCTCTGATGTGTGAACAGACGGACAAATGAACATTTAAAACACAAACATCTGACATATTTTCCCTTTAAAACAGACTTTTGACACTTTAACATAATGAACGACTTTGTGGTTTTGGATACTGTCAACCATTATTATTTTTATTACACCTCAAACAACACTTTTTAAACATATTTTAAACATATTTCTTCTTGGTTTTCTGTGTTTCCACTCAGCTTTTTTTGGATGGAAACACATCTAGAGACAAACCTTCGTATTTCAACAAGCCGATGTTATCGTGCAGTTCTTTAAATTCACTTTGCAGTTCAAGCAGCGCTCTACAGTGATTGGCTGAGCCCCACAAGAGGAGCTGTTTGGTGTCTGTGAGTAAAGTTTTCAGGCTGAACACACACACACACACACACACACACACACAGCTGCTGTTTCCATGTAAATGTTTGAATGCAAATTTCAAACAAATCTCAAAAAAAAAAAACAGAAACTTGTGTAAAAATGTAAATCAGTGTTTCCAGCGACTTCTGCCATGTGAAGATTCTCGAGTGGATGTGAAAACTTGACACGAAGACGAGAAGTCCGTTAACAATCTGTGATAACTCACGTCGTCGCTGTTTCCCACCCAGTTTGGCAAATTATCATGCATTCATTTTCTTCTTCTCTCTCAGCTTTTTAAAAAATGTTTTGTGCTTTATTTATTTATTTATTTATTTATTTATTCTGGCTTGAGCTGAGGCCTCTGAAGATTACGCAAGGAACAGAAATGACGTATTATTTCTCTCAGTCGCTGATCGTGTAGATCTGTGTGATATAATCAGGACTGTGTGAAAGTTTTAGAGCACTGAAAGTAACGAGTGGAAGCTTTCATAGCTTTTATTGATCAGTTAACTTGATGCAGAGTTGAGTAAACAGCAGAAACTTCAAGTAAAAATCAATATTTTGGTCTTTAAGAACAGCAGCACTTCTTCTTCTTCTTCTTCAGCTGCTTCTGTCTCTGACTCCGTGATGTTGTGATGTTTTTGCGATCGTCGTCCTGCTTCAGGATAACTTTGGGGCCGATCAGACGCCTCTCCCGACGCGGCGAGGAAAGAAACTCGACATCTAGAGTGAACTTTCGCTCGCAGCTCTGTAAATATACACAGTAGTTTTCCACTTTTGCAGACTTGTGTCTGAGTATTCCCGCTCTAAAAGGGGGTCTCTGTGTGGTTGTTTTGGTCTCATTTTCCCCCAAACGATTCGACACAAAAGAGGAAAAACCAGCCAGAATCCAGCTCAACCAGGCTGAAACCACACAGAGAGGAAAACACACCTCAGACTCATTAGATCTCAATGAAGAACTTTCACTGCACAACAAACGCAGAAACCTCTTATCTGTCACACACACACACACATATATATATATATCTCCTCCAAAATATATCCACTTAACTCACCCTGACAGCCCCCACCTCCCCCCCCTCCTCCCCCTCCCCCTCCGGTCCCTGCTGCTGTTGCTATTGTCCTAATACTCACAAGCCAATTTCAGCAAACCCAGTTAACAGCCTGCAAGAAGTTGGGCGAGCTGATAGACTGACAGCTCTCTGACAAAAGGCACACAGGAGAAAATCCCCCCGCTGCTAATATCTGCTGTCAGCCCGGCCGCATCTAAAACGCCGCTAATGCATCTCTCTCACTCCGCCGCCGTGCCCCCGCTGTCCCCCCAAACCCTCGCTCGCTGCAGCCGACAGACAGAGAAAGAGAGAGTGATATGAATACTCCGAACATAACAATGCTCGAAAAGAGAGAGAGAGAAAAAAAAAAAAAACCTCTATCTAATGGCGCCGGCAAATAGCGAAACATATTTTGTGTGACAAAAGGAGCTCCTGAGCGAGGGAGGGAGGGAGGGAGGGGAGGGGGGGGGGGGATGTTCAATCTTCCCAGGTGTCACTGCCTTCACACGGGAGAGGAAATGGGTGCCAGACAGAGAGACATCAAACCCCAGAAGTGCATCCTAAGTAGGCGTCATGTTGCAGAGAGCCGAGTGATAGTGATAGCGGCATGATGATGATGATGATGATGATGATGATGATGATGATAGCGCTGCTATTTGGTTTTGATGGGACGCCGTTTTGTCCCAAACAGTTTGTGTCGCTTGCTCTCAGTGTTTGGCGGCGTCGCTAAGAGCAAAGCTTGGAAAACAAAAGAGGTGTTTTATTGTGGCGGGGGCAGCGACGGCGGGGGCGGGGGGCGGAGGAGGAGGCGGCGGCGGCGGCGGGTCGGAGCTCGTTTTTCGCTGTTTAACGTCACATTTTAAGCGACTGAATCATGTGTAGTTTGTCCAGAACATTTTCAGTTCAGCTGACGCCTGACAGGTCAAAATGTCCTCCAGCAGGCGGCTGAACGCCCACGGAGCGGACAGAGTATCACGCCAAACACCCGCCGATCCACTAAAGGATCACGTTTCGCCTCGCGTAGAAAAAAGTACACCCTTTGCAGGTTTCCTCGTTTAACACGGCGTGCTGGATGTCAACAGTAGTGGAAGATTTCTCCCGCTAACGCATGTTAGCCTGCTAGCTTACATTAGCTACCAGCTAACATTATGTGACAAGCACAGGCAGCTAAACACTGTACAGTTCAGTCACAGGCTCTCGGAAGTGGTCTAGTTTAGATTAATATTGATCACTCTTACCCTTTTATAGACTGAATCATTATAACAATAACAATTAATACACTATATATATAATAGTTTTGTCCTCATACAATGTAATTATCACTTATTGTTATTGCACCGCTGGTTTTGGCCTTGGTGTCCTACATTTTGGCCGTGATGCTCCAATAAATTTGTATTTCTCAGTTCCAGGCCTGCATGTGTAAACTCAGTGGCAACAGTTTTATAACGCACAGAAGAGACGTAAATATTAGGGCTGTAGTCTGCTGGTCGACTAGTCGATTAATTGGTCGATACGCTCCCGCCCGACTAAATTCTGATTGGTCGACTAATCTCCGTGTTACTTTCATGAGGAGAAAAGTGCTACATCAGCAGCTTTCTAGGATTAATCCATTATTTCCTGCAGCGGGAGGGACAGACTAACAAACTACCTGTGGTGTATTCAAAACACCCCCGCTGTTTTCACAACTTTGGACTCGCCCAAACTCAGACTTCTGGCTTTTAACTGTTTCTCCTACAATTATATCAACAAAATCCACTCATTCAGAAATATTTAGCGTTTGGGAGTCTGTGCAGCGCGTGAGTCAACCGCTGTGTTGTTGCCTGGGAAACGAGCAACTGTGTTAAGTTACATGGCATCGCGTAGCTTGTTTGCTTAGCAAGTTGGACACAGAGAGAGTGACGGTGGATACGAGTGGAGCAGA